>OU744737.1:34002063-34365037 GCA_916613615.1 Steromphala cineraria
CAGGTTTCATATCAATTAAGCTTTAAGTTTTAGCTTTAGCCCTCAGGTGGGGCTAAGGGCTCCCCTTTGAAGGCGCGTAAGTACAGACACCGGGATGTAACAGAGAAACTATACTTTTTGTCTTTGTTGACATCATCGTCGCCTCCATCATCGTCCTCGTTATTTTCCTTTTTGGGACGTTTAAACACATACGTTTCAATAGGAAAATAAAAATCATATTCATTAAAGCTATGTCAATCCTTGGTCGAGTGGTAGACAAGGAAGGTTGTCTTCGAATGACTGTGCAGGAAGTAATATTTCATGATGCGGAAATTTACCCATCATATATTTCATCAGGAAGTAAACAGCTAGCAGTAATGTCGAATGAAAATGATAAATTGTTACAAAATTTAAGTTTTATGAGATCTTTTGAAATTTATTTTCAATTTACTATCAATATGTGTTGATGATATAATTGGTATGGATTTTTTGCACTTAATTTGAACAACTGGAAATAATTCAAATAAATGATCATAATATGAAATGTTTAATTTCAAAGTTCAGCGTGTAGATTTTCTTATGTGAGAAATTGAAGTGATCGATCGATGTTCCTCTCTTATATTTTGGTTACACTGTTTGTTCATCAGCTTATTTTCTGGTGCAAAAACATTCTTACAAACGATCCAACCCTCTTTTATTTTATGATTTTGGTTTCACTGTTAATGCATCAGCTTGTATTAGCAAATTGAAACATAAAAACATTAAACATTCACAATAATGTTATGATTTTGGTTCGACTAGATGTGCTTTTCTCTTTACTATGAATCTTAAAAAGAACAAGTTTTAGCATACCTGCAAAATGGTGAGGATAACATTTGAATAAAAAGGATTATTATATGTCACTTTGATAATCACTTAACATTGTCGAGTTAAGAAAAACATATTTAAATCCCAACCTCATTTTGACAATACACTGATAAATAATTGATAGCTTTTGTTTGTTTTCTAGCGTCATACAGTTAATATGCATAAAAGGTGCTTTCCTTGGCGGTTATTTATATTGATAAAATATCATATTCATAAAAATTCCAATTTTTATATAAATTATATTCTGATGAATCAAATTGTGAGTATTTAGTCACAACTCTATCGCAGGGGTTCGATATGGAATTTCACTAGTCACTTGATTTTGTAATTTCCCACTTGAAGAGTTGGAAACGGTGTTTTTGTCCCTGGGTATATTAATTAAGCCTAGCAATCCTATAACATTTCCGATTTGTTTCAATGGGAATCATTTTGCTAGTTGTGAGGTACACATGTACTCAAGTGTTTGATGAAAAAAACAAATACCCTAGTCAATAGAACGGAAGGACAGATTTATACTTCGAATGTACCCCAAAATGAAGAACCACATCAAATGTCAACTACACCACAATTCAATCACTTATGTAACCGTGTTTGAACACAGAGAACACAAAATGTTATGTAACATCTGATGATATAGATTATGGAGCAGTCCTATAACCATGTCACAATATTGTAAATTAGTTCACACACTCCTAAATCTAATGAATTGGTGGCATTATTCTATCAAACAGATGTGATTCAAGTAAGTCATTCAACACCTACCTGATATTTGTTTAAGCTGCAGAAGGCCTAGAAAAACACAGCTAAACGAGACGAAGCCATAGCTGTACACACCACACTTAACACAGCTTGTTGATAACATTTCAATTCACTACCGGGTTTATTTATAGCAATATACTTAACATGCTTTATCATATAGGCTCGGTGTTTGAAATTTGTTCAACTGTGCAACTCAAAATGTACAAGATTGTTTGTTTAGACCAGGAAGTTTTTGATAAGGGCAACCACGCTTATCATTACTCATTCAGACATATCAAGAATCCAATGTTAAGTTTGTCAAATTGTTTTCATGTATTGTCGACAAGGAGCAAATGGTTATCAGGTTTGCTGTTGATCTAAGTATTGTCTGATAAATAGTGAAGATCATACTGTAACATTATGCATGAAGGGCGTGTTCACGTGGCATACCTATAGATACTACCGACCGCGTAGCTATCTGGCTGTGATACAGTGGTAAATGAAACATGCTTTATTTTATCGGTGTTGGAAATCCATTCAACCCTGAAGCTTTGAAATGTATAAGATTATTTGTTCAGACACGGAAGTTTTAATAAGGTTACTGATGCATGTCATTACTCAGTGAGAATTTTTATGAGAACAAGTTTAAGATAGTTGCTGTTCGAAACACCAAATTGCACCCCAGATTTCAGAGGTATCATATGATTTTGATATCATGTAGGGCAAACTGACCAAGAGTCGGACAGTGTTCTGATCCAAATATTTTCAACGACTGTTTTGTTAAATATTATCTGAAGAAAATTATTTTAGGCAAACTTTAATGTTGACAATGTTTTCTGCATATTTATGATCAAAATATGCAAAATTGATTGTAGATTACCTGAAAAATAGCGGCTTTAGTTATGTATAACAACTTGCCCGAGGTTCTGACAGTTTTGACCTAACTTCGGACAGTACCACTCTATTTGCTGGTGTACACACAAGTATAATACGTTCATCAAACTGATTACTTTCACCAAACATGCATTAAGTCATCTATGTACATTGATATAACAGCATTCGCGAATATAAATCAATATTTTAATTACACACAGCATTCTCCCCGATAGTAACACTCCGAAAACTCCCGAAGTCGTCGCTTAAGTATGATGACATCACAATGGTATTTGCAAGCTCTGGTGCAAAAACATTGTGTAGACTAAACAAAATGATTTACGAGTAAACTATTTTGTCACATGGGTTGGTTGATTGTTTTTCTCTGTTTCCTTAGGAATTGTAAGAGCATTTTTCAATTCTCTATAAAGAAAGTGTGTGAGTGTCCGAACCATGGTCAAAACTGTCCGAACCATTTTCACATAAATTGTTTGAGAGGCATTTTAGAAGTTGGAATGACAATAATGCTAAGGAATGTATGCATCATTTTCGAAACTCCCGATATTTACTTCTAATTCACTTTTTAATTGCAATTATTTATCAGAGCTTTATTGTATAGTAGTTTCTCTCTAAAAACAAATAAAGTGTATGATCTTTTGGCACTTCCTATATTTCCTAAACTTTTTGCAAACATGATAAAAAATTATCAAGACATGTTGAAAAGAAACGTTTTGAAACAAATGACTTGTAGATATTACACTTTTAACTGTGTCAGCGTCCCAACAAGAGTGCTTCAAATAAATTCTTAATCATGTAATATGAAACCTGTCAACAAAAGTAAAGTTACAGTAACTGTTGTATATAAAACATTTCTGTTTAGTTTGTTTATTTACCCATCTTTAATTGCAGATGATATAAATGACTTTTTCAGCTTAGATTATTGTGGAACCATGTACGGTCATCCCTTCGAAAGGTGCAATATCACAAAAATGAGAATGAATAATAAACCACTTTTATTCTATCAATGTGTGTAGCAATGAAACGTTTCTTTTGGAAGGAAAAAGAAACAAACAGTGTTTTAGATAAAATAAGATTACGCTTTGATCCCCGAGAACTCTATTTCTTTGTAAAACTTTAAATAATAAGACAACTGAACACCCAATATAATGTATGAACCCAATAACAATGATGCAAACTTCATTCTGAATTTCAAAACCCTTAAAGTGCTAAAATCATCGTAAAACTGTTGTGAGGACGCACATTCTCGCCCCAAGTGGGTATGAAACCAAGCTTCAATTGCATTGAATGCATTTCCAATCCGGGTAACAAACTGTAAAAAAGTCTCTTTCCAAGGTCAGACTTCGAGGCCTACAACATAATTTTAGTTAGATGTAATAAGGGCTCCCATCCATCAAGGGAGCCACGCCCGTTGATACTTTACTTCACTGACAGTTGTCAAATGGGAATTGCACAGAACGTTTTGTATTATATTTCATCAACATCACTTCCTTTGAATAAACGAAACAAAAGGTTTTACTGGAAAGGATTTGATTTCTTGATAGTGATAACTAACACATTTGGGTTTTTAAGGGTGCATCATGCCTTTAGAAATATGTCGTGAATAATGCGATGATATCTTGTTTGTTCACTGAGGTCCAATTCTTTAATGTTAGTATTGGTTGTACATGGTTTTCAAGAAGCGAATTTGGTAATTGCCAAAATATGCTTTAATTTATTCATGTATCTAACAAATGCATTTCGGTTATGAAACTATGACTACATTTAGCTAGCTCTTGTTTCATTAGGAAGGAAAAGTGATATAAGCATTCAGATATGACATTTTCAATGATGGCAGATACGGGTCATATACCGGAAAAGAGTAATAAACACTGAAACCAAAGCTATCGTTTCATGAGTTCAAACCAACACGTTAGTTCACAGATTTCAAATTCTACTTTAACTTTGGATGTGAAATTTTTGATCTCCTGGATTAATATGAATCGTGTTCAAAATGAATCTTATTAACATTGTTTTTCGACCAAAACACCTTTATTTCAACAGTGATTATTTCAGTTGATTATACTGTAGAAACCAAATTTGAGCTTTTGAGATTTTATGTAGTAAAGCAATCCTTTTGTTATTGTAACTAATCTACATTAAAACATTATAAACAGAACAGAAAACGCATGTACCTACAAGCTTTTAAAAGAATGTTTTCTCAAAATAACTCTTCAAAAAAGGAAACCCGTAGCTTTATGATTTTCATTTTTCAATTATTACTTAAAACTTCAAGGACCTGTCGTTGTTTACTTTATTTTATGTATACATAGGTTTTAGATTTTCAAATGCACAGGTATGACGTTCTGTATATGTCTGGCTGCATTGTATGAAATGTGACAATCACTTTCAACCTCACAATCTCCTTATATAACCTTAATGTATATATGTGTATATAAATGTATATACTAGAGTCAACAAGAAATTCTCCTAACCAAATTGCTAGATAGTTCGAGGGAAACAAAGGAACAAAGCAAACTAGTTTCAATTTGTAATTTGTAAACATGATCTTTTCACTTTTTCATAAGAACTGTCGATTTGAAACCTAATATTATAATTTTTTATGCCAAACGTATACAAAATTCAGTGATTATCTTATTATTACATGGTTTTTCAACTTAACTTCCTTACTTTTCCAATTAATACTTTAAACATCACTCATACTGTCCCTATAACATTGAAATTGTGATTGAGACTCCCCAAACTCACTTAAAGACCGAAATAGTGTTTAAATAAATTTAGTGTCAAAATAATCATTTACATGACAGGACACCAAAATCTGTATAATAGTGATTATTTTATCAAATGAATTACAAGAACAAGCTTTGTATAATGTTTTTTCAGTTTGTAGATGAATCATAAGAATACCACACAAACAAACATTTTACCAATTTATAAAAAAGTTTAATAAACAAAAAATTATAACAAAGCTAATGATAGTAATACAAAGAAAATAAATAACATTAATAAAACCTCAATAGAGGTGATGTAAGAAAGTGAACTACAACTTTTGGATGCGACAATTAATTTCTAATTTAAAATAAAACAAGTCCTAACAGTGCTTTTAAGACTTGATTTGTACACTTACAACAACATCTGATTTATTTAAGTAAAATACGTATATGCAAAATTATACCATTTGAGACTATTCATAAGAAACATGTAATAAAGAACTTAATGAAGGTTCAATAAAAGTAGCGTCAAAAATGCAACTTGCAAATATCCTGCTCAATCATATAAGTTGGCTTTCTTTTAACAAAAACGCCGATAGGACACTTTAAATATGTATAAAACGTGATTGATTTATCTAATGTAGAAGAAACCCTTTTCACCCAAATAACTTGAGATGATAAAAATGAAGATGATGTTTTCGAATGTTCTAACATACAAAAAATCATATTCATCTTGAAAACAAGTATAAGTCTTCCAAATTGATAGAAGAAACATTTAAAACATATTAAATAATCCATTGAACCATGCTTAACATTACCATATACTTTTAATGATGTTTAATGTCTTTCAATATTTGAATGTCAGGATATACAAAGATTACTCAAATAGTTTTACTATCAAATACCAATATAACAATGAACTTAACAGGCAACTGAAGTCTGTTCATTTGAAAAAGATATACATAAAGATGATAAATGAATATGATGATTTCGAATGTTCTTACATATTATTTTACAATATTAATCTTGTAAACAATGATAAGTCTTCCAAATTCATAGAAGAAACATTTAAATATATTAAATAATCCATGGAACCATTTTTAACATTACTGTCTAGTTTTAATGATGTATAAGGTCTTTCAATATTTGAATGTCCTACGTATATACAAAGATTACTAAAATGGTTTTACTTGTAGGCAAACAACAATATAGCAATTACCTCTTGACTTAACAGGCAACTGAAGTCTGTTCCTTTGACAAAGATATATCAACGACATGATTAGTGAAATGAGAATAAAAGTTTTCTTTATTTATTTTGATGGTAAATTGTCTTACTTATCTATTGCAAGAATAATTAAATGTCTATCTGTTTGATAAACTATTAGACCATGAACAAGAATTTGTCTCAAAAGACAGAAAAAGTTATTATAAAAGCTGTTGGCAATATGTTTGGTTGAATTTAAAGTACGTTTGTAAACTAACACAAGTGTATAAGAAACAAGCTATTATAACCAAACTGTAAACATATGTAAATACCAATAGTTCAGTGTTACAAGATGAAAAGGTTGTGACTTGACCTTTGACAAAATTGAAACCGAAACCTTTTAAAAAATGTTAACTTAAGATGATAGATACCAAGATTTTAAGATAACATGTTTAATAGAAATATTTATGTGATAGTGACCTTGACCTTTGATTTTGAATGTGAGCCCGTCAAAATATGAGCTTATTTATTGTAGAATGTAGTTATAAATTGTATAAAATTAAAGCTTTAGTGGAGAAAAAAGTTATATATAAAAGTAATACAAGTGCGACGGTGACAGCGGCGGTAGGAAACTGCACAAAAGATGAGAGTCGTGGCTGCTAATAAAGTTGAATCCACTTTGATGGTATTATGAACTCCTCTTAAGTGGAACTTGCGTTGACATACACTGGATCTGAAAATTATTTTTGATCATTGATGATAAAGTAAACCTATAGTACTAATATAAATAATGGAACATCATGCCAACATTTTATCTATCGCTTGAAGTGCATTTCCAACAAACTATCATCGTCTGTGCTTCTTTCCTTGCATGGACAAAAACGGTAGAGGACAATTATTAATTATGATATTGGTCATGATAAGTTGTGAATAACAGCAATAAAGATCCATTTGGAATCGAAAAGGCAATTGTCTTATACGTAAAATATCTATTCTTTTTCTTTATAATTCGGTGTACTGTATACAATCGAAATAAGGCATAACATCTTTAAATATTGTTTGACTGTAAACATCAAATACCTTTCTTTTTCATATCTGCGTTCTCGTACGTCGATGATAAACCCGCTGACGAGGAATCAGGCTCTTTTATATATGAAAATGAAGCACGAAACCATAAACAAATTGGGACACATAAAAATTTAGAAAGTTGTCCGTTCATCATGAATGGAGATATTTTATTATTTTAAATAATTTAATGTTTTATTCTCATTTGTACATGTTTAAACGGTTTCCTGAATTCAGTGCTCAATTGCTAAAAGGCAACTGATTGAGGTGGTCCCACATTTGATAAATTACACAACATTCAAACAAAAAACAGTAGTCTGTCTTTTAGACTGCTGATAGAAACATCCATAAAACATCAAGAATTAAAGTGTTCATCAAAATAATCACTGCTAACAAAAAGGAAACCCATAGCCAAAGTTTTTCAGTGTAAGGTATTTGACACGAGTCAAACGTTTGCATCTTAGCAATTCTGTGATGAACAATTTCTCCAACATTTTGCAAGCAAAATAGTTTCCTGGATACAATTAGGTCTGCTTTTTATCAAAAGGGCACATATTTTTAAGTAGCAGTAGCACTTTTTTGGATAATTTTAAATTTCAAATTTTTCACTAATAAATGTAAGTTAATGCCAAATGTATTATTTTGACAATGTCAAAAATCTCATTACAGAAGCCAATCATCCATAGTCAGATGACGAAGTATGACGATTCACATAAAATCTATTGCCGGCCATTTTGTGTGAACATCTTTAATTTATTTTGTCTAAGAAAAAGAAATTGCACTGCTAAAATTTACATTATATATTTGAATTATTACTGCTGCAGTAAGTTTAAGTACATTGTCTCTCCATTGGAACCATTAACTTTCGATTTCCTGACATCACCTTATATTCCCGCTAAAAACTTGCTACTGCCCTTTAAAGGATTGATGCACTTTCCTTTGCATGCAAAATCATTCAACATTTTCAATGAGTGTCTGGAATTTTTGATTTTTAAAGTAAGTCACACCTCAACAACTGAAGTTCATAGGAACAATGGCCTTATCCAGTTACAAAACGTCGAGTACAAACAAGTACTGCAATAATACCTAATGTGTTCCAGGGTACCTGTACAGCGTATTGACATTGGTTTCAGCAGCCTGAATATTATTTTCAGGGAAGGGAAGTTTATCGTAAGCATTTACTGATTTTCACTCTAAAAATTCGAATGTTGTTGCACTTGCAGTAACTCACACCCATGAAATTGATGAATATTTCGGAAAATGAAGACAACTTATTGTAGAAAATGTTTTAAAACCTCTTTAGAAATTCGAGATGAACAGTTCCTGTTTGTAACTATTATAGTTGCAGTTGTGTTGTTCTGTCCTTAATTCACACATTCTCACCAGGGAGATCTTGGTTGTTCTGTTCACACATTCATACATTCTCACCAGCGACATCTTGGTTGTTCTGTTCACACATTCATACATTCTCACCAGGGAGATCTCGGTTGTTCTGTTCACACATTCATACATTCTCACCAGGGAGATCTCGGTTGTTCTGTTCATACATTCATACATTCTCACCAGGGAGATCTTGGTTGTTCTGTTCACACATTCATACATTCTCACCAGGGAGATCTTTGTTGTTCTGTTCGTACATTCATACATTCTCACCAGGGAGATCTTGGTTGTTCTGTTCATACATTCATACATTCTCACCAGGGACATCTCGGTTGTTCTGTTCATACATTCATACATTCTCACCAGCGACATCTTGGTTGTTCTGTTCACACATTCATACATTCTCACCAGGGAGATCTTGGTTGTTCTGTTCACACATTCATACATTCTCACCAGCGACATCTTGGTTGTTCTGTTCATACATTCATACATTCTCACCAGGGACATCTTGGTTGTTCTGTTCATACATTCATACATTCTCACCAGGGAGATCTTGGTTGTTCTGTTCACACATTCATACATTCTCACAAGGGAGATCTTGGTTGTTCTGTTCATACATTCATACATTCTCACCAGGGAGATCTTGGTTGTTCTGTTCATACATTCATACATTCTCACCAGGGAGATCTTGGTTGTTCTGTTCATACATTCATACATTCTCACCAGGGAAATCTTGGTTGTTCTGTTTATACATTCATACATTCTCACCAGGAAGATCTTGGTTGTTCTGTTCACACATTCATACATTCTCACAAGGGAGATCTTGGTTGTTCTGTTCACACATTCATACATTCTTACATTCTCACCAGGGAGATCTTGGTTGTTCTGTTCATACATTCATACATTCTCACCAGGGAGATCTTGGTTGTTCTCTTCATACATTCATACATTCTTACCAGCGACATCTTGGTTGTTCTGTTCACACATTCATACATTCTCACCAGCGACATCTTGGTTGTTCTGATTCATACATTCTCACCAGGGAGATCTTTGTTGTTCTCTTCATACATTCATACATTCTTACCAGCGACATCTTGGTTGTTCTGTTCACACATTCATACATTCTCACCAGCGACATCTTGGTTGTTCTGTTCATACATTCATACATTCTCCCCAGCGACATCTTCGTTGTTCTGTTCATACATTCATACATTCTCCCCAGCGACATCTTGGTTGTTCTGTTCATACATTCATACATTCTCACCAGCGACATCTTCGTTGTTCTGTTCATACATTCATACATTCTCCCCAGCGACATCTTGGTTGTTCTGTTCATACATTCATACATTTTTACGAGGGACATCTTGGTTGTTCTGTTCATACATTCATACATTTTTACGAGGGACATCTTGGTTGTTCTGTTCATACATTCATACATTCTCACCAGCGACATCTTGGTTGTTCTGTTCACACATTCATACATTCTCACCAGGGAGATCTTTGTTGTTCTGTTCATACATTCATACATTCTCACCAGGGACATCTTGGTTGTTCTGTTCACACATTCATACATTCTCACCAGGGAGATCTTGGTTGTTCTGTTCATACATTCATACATTCTCACCAGCGACATCTTGGTTGTTCTGTTCATACATTCATACATTCTCACCAGCGACATCTTGGTTGTTCTGTTCACACATTCATACATTCTCACCAGGGAGATCTTGGTTGTTCTGTTCATACATTCATACATTCTCACCAGCGACATCTTGGTTGTTCTGTTCACACATTCATACATTCTCACCAGTGACATCTTGGTTGTTCTGTTCATACATTAATACATTCTCACCAGGGACATCTTGGTTGTTCTGGAAGGTGGTCAGTGCAGTGTACGTCTGTCTGTCCGAGTTTATGTGGTCCAAGTCACTGTAAGGACTGGCAGAAGCTGCAGAAGAAACGTTTTATCCACTCAAATTAGAACCATAATGCATCTTAACTGTAGAGTTGTTAGAAGTCATCATAATTCCCTGTTTATACTTTTAGCTTTCAAATATGTCTTTTTGTAAGTGTAGGACTTGTATGTCTGTTTTTACAATGAAAGTTTTGTAATTAGATATTCTATCTTTCAAGGAATACATACTCTGAAGACGTTTTTACGAGGCCTGCTCTTAGGTTGAAAAATTATGTAAACTTATCTGGATGGAAATGTGTGACATGATAAATATGGAGCAGTTTTACAAGATTTTTTTGTTTAATTGACATTCTTTGTTTGACACTTCTGCATGAGAAAGCACTTACAGAGACATAAACATTTCTTAATTTGACTCCTTATTATTATTAGAGTGCTATATAAGTTCGGATGTAATAACATGTTCCCTACCTTGATTGTCTGGGACAGGGTTAGAGTTCGTCTGTCCTCCTTTCTCTCTGACAAGGACCAATTTTATAGTTATTAGTTAGCATGTATTTTATCAGAGTTACATAAAACAAGATAACTAGCCATGGTTTAAGGTATTTTTAAAGTGAAACGTATGTATTAACATTGCATGAATTATTTCAACCCTTTACAAAATCTTTCAAAATGATTTATATATAAAACACATCTCACCTTTTGAAACATGCTGAAAACAAATGAAATATACTTATAATAATATTGTGAAAATTTGTTGCTTTTTATAATGGCACACATTGCTTCCTACCCAAATCACTTTTTATCAGACATTTAATTTTGAACGGTTTTATTCATCCTAGCTTGTCTACATATTAGATACAGTAATTACACTCCCTGGTACTCATCATGAGAAGTATGTAAAGTATTCGAATTACAGTCTGAACACTTAGCTTAATGGTTCTGTTTCATACTATGCTAGATAAAAACTATAAGGGATAATTAGACATTTTGAAATTGTAAAAAAATTATTAATTTTTCATTCATCTCCTGAAGAATTATGAGTTAAAAGATAATTTATTTCGTTTGCATTGAAGCATATTGTTGAAACACAAAAAGATGATAGGACCTTTTGAAAGAGAGTTTCATTATCATATTCGGTACATGCTTGTTTGATGAATTCTTTCATTGATACTTTTATCAGTCATGTTACTCAAGGAATTTATCAACAGTAACCCTTGACTCACGTAATTGCCGGAGGAGTCCTCTTCTGTACAGGAAGAACATAACATGCAACAAGAGAGTCAGAAGACAGATGGATGTTACAACGCCTGCTATCAGCCCCACGTTAGGGGAGTCCTTGGATTGCTCTACTGTAAAGAGAAATTACTCATTTTATTTGTCTAGATGAAAATATTTTATGATGTTGTCATGTACACTTGCATTCCTACATTCAAATTTGGTAAAACATATTACTAGATGTTCAAATAGAAACCAGTCTATTGAATTAATTCTAAACCACATAACCATCAGTGCTTTCAACGTTAATCCTAATAAATCACAACAACAACACACTATTGACCTGCTTCAAGTGTGGTGACGTCTACTGTAACTTTGCTGCTGTCCCCATAAACATTGGTGCAGAAGATGGTGAAGCTATAACGTGTTGAGGCCTGGAGACCAGACACTTCTGTTGAAGCTTTGGAGCCCTCTCCTGGATCTGGTATTCCATTCTCCAGAACGTTTATCCAGTTGTTGACAGAGGATCGAAACTGTAGGTGAAATGTTTGAGAAGCTCCTCCATCGTGGTTTGAAGTCCACTTCAGGGTTACTGATGTAGAGCCAACTGAACTGACGCCAAAATCAGTCGGTCGGAAAGGAAGTCCTAAAACAGGTGAACATGAGGTCTGTAGTGAGGTCAAATCTATGCTGTATAAAACGAAAACATCATTACATACCTACTGGTACATAAACCCTTTATAACTCACTACTGTTGTGTTAGAGAGAAAGCAATGTTACAGTTAAATGCTTGAAAATTATCACTGAACACGAATTCGGTTGAATGTTCATTCATTCGACCTAATGAGAAGAAATGGTGTTGCATTGTCTGTCGTTAATTCTATTTACTAGACTAAACGCGTTCATGTATGTAATGAAATTCATATATATATATGCAAAGGTTTTAAAAAGGTTAATACTGGCGATAACTAAATAATAACATTTAAACACCTTTACTACCATGAATTTGATACGAGCATTGTAAAGCTTTACTACATATAAATATAAGAGACATATAAGGTTGCGATTAAAGAGAACATTATTCCTTTAACAAAAATGTATTTACTAATTTTAGATTGATTGAGATATTTACTTAAAATTAGAGTGGCTTTTTCAGGTAAACTACATGGAACTGTTAAGAAATAATGTTGCTTATCAACTGTCGTAAATTAACCACATAAAAATTTATATATGCCCAAGTAAAACATTTTTAGTGAACCAAATCAGAATGCAATGATAGTGGACACGGTATATAACATCAACTAAAAATTGCACAAAACTATTTTTACTATTTTTAACAATCGTAAAAAAAACTGTCTAAGTAAAGCATATGAAGTCTAACTAAATCATTTTAGCTCAAGTTTCAAGGCAATGAACAAACCAGCATTGTCTCATTTCGAAGTGATAAGGCATTTTATTTTATTTCCAACAAGGTAAAGATAGCATTAATTAAACCTGCCTGAAGATTCCAAACTGTACAGACTGTTCCTTAAATGGCCACAAACCCCCCAGTAATAACTCTGTCAAGTCTCTTGAACCGTAATGTCAACCAACTTTCATGGTCACAATTGTACCAACCTTTAGCAGTGAGCTGATACTTCAGTAGAGTCTCTCCCACAAAATTCTGAACCCACTGTCATACTTTTAAGTTTACCAACCTTTAGCAGTAAGCTGGTACTTCAGTAGATTTTCTCCCACCATGTTCTGAACCTTCACAGCGTACTAAGAATTTTACCAACCTTTATCAGTGAGCTTGTACTTCAGTAGACTCACCCATAATGTTCTGAACCCTCTTTCACACCGAACATTTAACCAACCTTTAGCGGTGACCTGATACTTCAGTAGAGTCTCTCACACCATGTTCTTGTCCAACTATCATACTACGAACTATACCAACCTTTGGCAGTGAGCTGGTACTTCAGTAGAGTCTCTCCCACTGTGTTCTGAACCGTCACAGCGTACTGTCCGTAGTCCTTGGAGCTGGTTACATTTATCTGTAGAACTGACTTTAGCTGGCTGCTCTGAACCACAAAGATTGTTGAGGTTCTGATAGGTACCAAGGCCTCTCCCTCGAGTCTATACCATGTGAAGTTCGGAGCAGGGTTTGCAAGCACTTCCGCTACAAGCTGTACAGTCTCGTTGAGTTTGGCAGCCACTGATGAGAGATGCTGTTTCCTGGTATCTTGACGTGGGAGACCTGCAATGATAAGACATTTCAAACAGTGTTTATATGGGAATTAGGTGAAAATATCAATATTGAATGCATAGAATGTTCACCAAACTCAAGAAGCTTGGTTTATAAAAATCATATTTCAAAAACATTAAACTTACAACATAAAAATTATATCAAATTAACGACTATCTTGATAGGACAAGGAAGGTGAAATGTATCCAAGAAATCATGATTCATGAAAGCAAAGGAACGATCTGACAGACGGTAGTCCACTACATTAGGTCATGATCTGAATCTCTGTAAGTACCCAGGCTAAGGACAAGCATGCTCAATCAAAGACTGGAATTCTTAAAAAAATAGAAGTGCTGAGAAAAGCTGTCCCCTTTAACTTGGATGGACAGACGGACGCATGAACACACGGTCGGACGCACGTACGTACAGACTAAGCCCAAACCTATATCCCCCTTCCAGGATTCAAAAGCATTCTAAAGTACCATGTACAAATACTGTACAGGTCCGAAGATACCTACATACATGTAAAATCTGGATCTGATTTTTAACTCCATCAAGGTACTGACACACGGCAAATTTGGTTATCCTATCTTAAATAATTTCTGAGAAAAGCTGTCCTCTTTAACTCGGACGCAGGACGCACGGACGGAGTCCAAACCTATATCCCTCTTCCACTTTGTGACGGGGGATAATAACACCCACTCAAAGTGTCACTCCTGGATTCTAAACTACATATACCGTAAAGGTCAGAAGATGTGAAGTTTAGAAGATACCTACACAAGACACTCAACTCCCTTGTTACAGTTTCACTCCTGGATTGAACATTATTTTAACTACAACATACAAACACTGTGAAGTTTAGAAGATACCTACACAAGACACTCAACTCCTTTGTTACAGTTTCACTCCTGGATTGAACATTATTTTAACTACAACATACAAACACTGTGAAGTTTAGAAGATACCCACACAAGACACTCAACTCCTTTGTTACAGTTTCACTCCTGAATTGAACATTATTTTAACTACAACATACAAACAGTGTGAATTTTAGAAGATACCTACACAAGACACTCAACTCCTTTGTTTCAGTTTCACTCCTGGATTGAACATTATTTTAACTACAACATACAAACACTGTGAAGTTTAGAAAATACCTACACAAGACACTCAACTCCTTTGTTACAGTTTCACTCCTGGATTGAACATTATTTTAACTACAACATACAAACAGTGTGAATTTTAGAAGATACCTACACAAGACACTCAACTCCTTTGTTACAGTTTCACTCCTGGACAGTGCCCGGTTGTTGACCACACACTGGAAAGTTCCGTTGTGCAGACACTGAGCTCTGTCTATGTCCAACTGACGAGTGTTGGTCATCTCTCTGTCCACTAGGTCAGTGTTGTTGTCAAGGTTACTGATGGTCATTTCTACAGTAGGGTTGCTGGACACTCCACATTCCAGATGGACACTGGCGTTCTCCATCACTTCAGCTGGACTGATGGTCAAGGAAGGGGCATCGATATCTAGTTAAATGGGAGTAATTAATTGAAAGTTCCTTGGGACAAATCATGTCTGCACATTTTAAACAAAACTTCATGGTAATGGGGACAGACACTTCATAATGTGAAAATTGAAATATTGCAAGTTACACAAATATCAACACTTATACACTTACAGATAACGAATGTGAGATTAGCATTACTATATCTACTAACTAACTTGATATCTTCTCTAGAATTATTATCAACTTAGGATTTCTGTTGCACATGTTAACACCATTTGAAGATACGAAGGGGATGGCAGAGTTTTGGAAGAATTGTTCACTGTTATTGATTGAATTTTGCATCTCTTCCACCTCTGTATTGGTACGTTAGAATGGTTTCTGTTTTCTTAGCATTCAGCCCTCTTCTATAATTGGTCATCCAAAGCTTGATTCATCACAACAGTCCATTACTCTTGAGGTGGTTTAAACAGTTTTCGCATAAAGATGGTGTAGAAGACTGTGTTTATTAAAAAACTTTCCCAGAGGTCTTATTTGAGCAGTTTAAGTCCCAGAACAGTACTTTATAAAACTTGATTTATGACAAGATGATGTGTTCTATCTTTAAAAAAGGATTCAAACCATGTCAGTAAAGATTCTCTTATTCCAAATTTCCAGACTTTCTAGAAGGATTTATGTTCAATTGTGTTGAAAATGGCACTTAAGTCAGGTAAAGTCACCAATGTCTACATCCCACTGTAAATCATTCAGAGCTTCAGCAAGGCAGTTTCAGTGTTGTGACCGGTTCAATAAGCTGACTGGTGTGGATCTTGAAGGTTGGGATTATCAAGATGTTCAGATAGAGGACAACCTGCGGCTTTCTCCAGTTTTGATACAAATCGGAGGTTGAATACCTGCCTGCAGTTCTTCAGCTTCGCATTGTCAAGTCCAAACTTTGGTCTAACTATGGCTGTCTTGATTCTTTGGTCACACATTAAGATGTCATTGATAGATTAATGATTTTAGTATTTTGAATAGAATAATGTCTATTTATACAGGTTACAAGCTTAGAGGGTATAGGATCTAGTGTACAGAAGGTGTGTTTTGCTTTCTTCCGGAGAGCGAGGCATTCTTCGAGGACTGAAGGTCTGGAGATTCAAGAGCGGTTCATCGGAAAGTTGTTTTTAGGAGAGTCGTGAGTCATTCTTTGGGAACTGTCAAACTTCAGTATTTTCTACGGAATAAGATGCTTTTCAGATAATTTTAGATCACTGCCTACAGATGGACTGTTCGTCTTGTGAAGAAGAGTTGATAAAAACATACAGACATAAAGACATACAGCTGCCCGTGTATTTCCAATCTTGACATTCTCAAGACTCTCTGCCTTGCGTCTTTTACGTTTTGCAGCTACAACCTCTGCAGTGAACTGCCATGCCTAATGACGATCAGGAAAGTTTTGGAACTTAACTGGAGCAAATTTATGCAGTAGCTTTGTCAAAAATCAAATATAATGAGCAGATCTTCTCAGCGGCCTTTAGGACTCAATACGAAATCAAAGTTTGACAAGTCTTGTTTGAATGTCAAAATGTCCAAATTGCGTATGTTCCTACAGCTTAAGAAAACAGGATTCTTGAAAACACAGAAATGATCTGACAGATGGTAGTCCACTACAGTTTAGGTCATGATCTTAATCCCTTGTAAGTATCCAGCCTCGGCTATGTCAAAATATGTGAGTTAGGACAGTCACATGTTTAATACAGTAATGGAGTTCGTTCATTCTTTTCATGTCAACACTTTCGTTGTTGTCATAATCAAAGTTGAAATTGTCTACAATGAGAAATCTTCCGCTTCTTTGACAAACAAGCTCAATCAAATACTGGAATCCTTCCAAAACAAGTAAGTTGGGCGAAACAGACTGTTAACCGTTAACTGTTAGCTGTCTTACTGTGGGTGATGAGAATTTCAAGTGCCTCAAGGGACTGAACTTGTGAGAGAGCAGTGCTAATTAGCGAATAACAGTGGCAAGCAGAAAGTCAGAAAATTGAGCAACGGGGGCTTCATACTAATAGTCATTGGAACTATTCAGCAACTTGAGGTTTTAACAACAATGGTATTTAGATATAACTCACACTGTACATTGATGTTGACCTGAGCTGAGTCTGAGAGTCCTGCACTGTTTCTAGATTTATAAGTGTACAGACGAGGGTATTAAGATATTACTCACACTGTACATTGATGTTGACCTGAGCTGAGTCTGAGAGTCCTGCAATGTTTCTAGCTGTACAAGTGTATAGACGAGGGTATTAAGATATTACTCACACTGTACATTGATGTTGACCTGAGCTGAGTCTGAGAGTCCTGCACTCTTTCTAGATGTACAAGTGTACAGACGAGGGTATTACGATATCACTCACACTGTACATTGATGTTGACCTGAGCTGAGTCTGAGAATCCTGCACTGTTTCTAGCTGTACAAGTGTATAGACGAGGGTATTAAGATATTACTCACACTGTACATTGATGTTGACCTGAGCTGAGTCTGAGAGTCCTGCACTGTTTCTAGCTGTACAAGTGTACAGACGAGAGTATAAAGATATTACTCACACTGTACATTGATGTTGACCTGAGCTGAGTCTGAGAGTCCTGCACTCTTTCTAGATGTACAAGTGTACAGACAAGGGTATTAAGATATTACTCACACTGTACATTGATGTTGACCTGAGCTGAGTCTGAGAGTCCTGCACTGTTTCTAGCTGTACAAGTGTACAGACGAGAGTATAAAGATATTACTCACACTGTACATTGATGTTGACCTGAGCTGAGTCTGAGAGTCCTGCACTCTTTCTAGATGTACAAGTGTACAGACAAGGGTATTAAGATATTACTCACACTGTACATTGATGTTGACCTGAGCTGAGTCTGAGAGTCCTGCACTGTTTCTAGCTGTACAAGTGTAGGATCCTCCCTGACTCCTGCTGACTCTTCTGTCCAGTACAGACCCGGACTTGCTGTAACCTCCTGGACCCGTCCATGTGTAGCTGGTGTCTGAGGGCTTGCCAGCTGTGAGGTCGCTGCTGCAGTCTATGTTGGGGCTCGAGTTCTCTGTCACGTCCTTGTTGTTGGGGAAGGAGGAAGAGATCTCAGGGGCGTCTGAAATAGAGGGTCATTGGATAACACGAGAGGCATCTGGATTAAAAGTGTTCAATTTGGAGTGTTTTTAAAAGAAAGTTGCTCTCATGCTTATTAAGTTGACTAGAATTTAGTTAAGCAATGTTTTGTTCACATTTTAAGTTCAGTTTGAAAATAAATAGTTGTGTTTGAAAAAATTATGGAATGAAGAGTGATAAAAAATGTGTAGTTATTATACGAAATAGTTGCACTCGTAACGTTTAGATCTTAAAAGGTTCACTGTGACATTTTTGAAGGTGAAAACAGTTGTATCATTCATCAACCAATCAAGAGTACTTTTGACACTTAATCTATACCCAAATCAACTACTGATATTTTATCAAATACTTTCAATAAACCTTTGATTGAAGTGGTAAAAAGAACAGTGTAATTCCCACCTTGATGTTATAATGCCTTTCAAGAACCAAATACTTTTTTATAATTCTTTACACAAAGTTCATGATCATATGATTCCTTTTCTGTTCAATTCGAATATCAACACTTTCTCTTGATCTAGAGTGATATTTACTGTAATTATTAGGGAATTTATACTTAAATTTTCCAAAATTAGAGATTTTCAAGGTTAATACTGATGTTACCAGTGATTTTGTTGAATTGCAATTTCAAAAGTATGATCAGTTCACTTTACTCACATTGCAAGTGATGTCTCTTTCCGCATGTCTATCAGTATCAGAAAATCGTAAGTTAGTACACCTGTGTCAAAAGGAATCTTCTAATTCATGGCATGTGACAGAATTATGTTGATGGAACTCTGTTATGTTCAAGGATGTGAAAAAAATTGGCACAAGAAAAACGTAATGTAGAAATATGAGTTTTGTTTTTATTATGAAGTGAAACATATATGATAAATATTGAAGTTTGAGTTGAAATTATTGTGTCAGCCATCATGCTTAAGTGTATTCAAAAAAGAAACAATGGAATGTTTCAATATGTTATAGCTATTAGCTATTTGTTTTTGGAGAAAATTATATAAAATAACAAAACAATGTAATTTTGAGTTTATTAGCAAGTTATTTTGCCTGTTAAGAACACAGATAACAAAAAGACGTTTTACTAATGTGATTTGTTTGATTAACTACTCAAAAGAAGTTAAGGAATACTCAAGTTTCTTGTTTGAAGTTTTGTTCATACCCACATGCATACCTGACATTGGGCTTTTGATTTTTAAACTTTTTTTTAATTTTGGATTTTTTAACCCCATTTTCTTTTCAGGAAAATTAATGTTCATCAAGCTTTTCACAACTAGAGATATCACTTTTAAAGCAATAAAATCACCAAAGACAAGACCGCAATGTTTTGAACTTGAGTTATCTGACATCCTGTGACTTTAATTTTCGACTGATGCCTTGTTGCTGATAATACAGAAACTCTCAAAAATGTATTCCATGAGGTCATACAGATATTGTGTCTTTCATAAAATGCACAACTTTGACCATGCGATGAGGTATTGAATATATAGTGAACACTATAGAAGTGTTCCATATATTCTTATATTTTCGTGATATATATCGTTGATATATCAGTGTAGCTAAATGTTCTGAGTCCTTTTTTTTTGCAATTGTATACATCTTAGTTTGGTATTGTTTGTTTCAATTTGCCATGACGTTGGTGTTGAAGTGTTTTGAAATGTTTCTGACATTGTCTTACATGCGTTTTTGGAACAAGCTTTACACACGAATTGACCATAATGACAGACAGTTTGTCCTTACTGGGATCATCATCATCCGCGACTCAAACTTGCACTTCACATTCAGTCACAAGAAATTCCACGGACTTCAGTTGTGCTTGCCTCATTACTGAAATCGTCATCAGTTCATTCTACAAAAAGCCTCGTTATAACCCAGGGTAGATGACATGTTTTGTCAGAGGAAGGGTGGATTAAAGTGTGTCAGGACTTTACATGAAGGCAAGTGAGATTTCACCTTCTGAAATACTGTATCTTGTTTTTTGTCCATGCCCTTCTGCAGTAGACCATGTAGTGGAGCTAACATTGAGGAAACATTTGGCAAGATTCTCTATCAAATTCTGAAGGGTGGAGCAGATACAATAGTGTTGAATTTATCCTCAAGAGGATATGGTCCATGTGCTGAATCCGATGTCCCAGATGAGTCTTTCTTGAAGTGACATTTTAATGCATTAAGACGCAAACCTGCTCTCTTCAATCTGTCAAGACAATTACTGAGATTCCTAATGTGTTCTCAATCATCAACACCTATGACGAAAATATCCTCGAGATGCCCGCACACATGAGACAAGTCACTAAGAAGACAGTTAACTGTGCGTTAGCAAATTGACAGAGCTGGGGACACTCAAAAGGTATTGGCTATAATCTTATATACCTTTATGGGTGTTTATGGTGAAGAGTTTCTTCTGATGGTAGGCATTACTTATATCTAATTTGGTAAACTGTATTCATGGCATTGGGTCACAGTCTGGTTTGGCATCAAGGTTAGTTGACTGTCAGTTTGATATCACCACATATATCACTGAAGACTGATCCGACTTCAAAACTGGCACCAAAGGTGGACTCTGAATACTTCATGGGTTCGAGGAACCTTGCTGTTCCAAATGTTGAAGTTCGGTCTCAACGTTGTCCTTCCATGTTCCTGTGTTTGTAGGAGCCTGGTTGTTAAGTAACTGATATTTAAATTTTCACCTTTGTATCTTTCAGTTCACCTAGTTCTTCCTTAAAAACCTCAGGAACAGCAATGATTATAAGCCGCATCATAAAAATCAACTTTGAGAATGTGGCTAGTCACGACCATTTTCAAAGAGATTAAATCGTCTTCCTTTAACTAATATGACTGGCAGTTCTACTGTCTGTTTGCCATATCTAAGTTTCACGGAACACAATATTAGGACGAGTATACTCTCAGCTAGATAAGTGCGCACCATTTTATGAGGAGCTTGGAGTTTTTGTGGATTGTTCCCTAACAATCTGAATGTGTCCTCCATAAGTTCCATGCTTAATGGATGGCTTTTGAGTGATAAGTCAACAAACATCGCAGGCTCCTTTTCCCTCTTCCCAACAATAGGTGTAGAGCATGTCTCCATCTTGTAAATGTCATACACTTCAGTTTCATTCTCAACATCACTGATGTCATTAAGAATGAGCTGATTAGTCGATGAACGCTTATGCTGACCCCTACTTCGACATTGACCTCTGGATCGATGCGAGCCACCTCCACAACCAGAACCAATATTATTGACAACACACTTGCAATATTTGACCAACTCTACCACGGTTGTAACATTGGGAATTGCGGAAATGACAGTCCGGAGATTTGTGATTTTGTAAACCACATCTGTCACATGGCCGGTACACAGGAGCATGTTGAGATGCTGACATCTTGTGCATATTGCATCCTGTATGTACTGAAACACTAGAAGCATCACCTTTAATATCCTCCACATTCGTTGCTGCTAATTCCATTTACTTGTGTATAGGTTTTGTGTGTTGTAATCAGGAGTTTTCTCTGAATTGCATCATTGTCAATGCCACAAACTAGTCTATCTTTTAGTGAATCATCAAGATTGTTACCAAAGTCACATGTACTTGCCAATTTGCGCAACTCTGAAACATACGCGGCAAAATTTTCTTGAGATTTTCTATCCATCTTGTGAAATGTATTCAACTATTACTGACTTGGTTGGATGTTGAGGATCTTTCATGATTTTCACTATGTCATCAAATGACAAATCTTAAGGTTTCGTAGGAGCACACAATTCTGGAAAAAGAAAAGTGTGTAGACTGTCTTACCCATTTCACTAAGTAGAATAACCTGTTTCATATCATTATAATCATCCACTTCTCTAGAACAGTTCCAACCTTTCACAATAAAGGTCCCAGATTTCAGTCTCTGGATGAATTATCAATATTCCTGGAGATAGACGAGTCCATTTTGTTTGAAGCGAATAAAGAACGACAGAGGTTAGATCACATACAAAAAGTTCACAATGATGTTAAAACATTAAGTTTACCTCGTCGCCAAATTATGTGATGACGTTTGTATGAAAACAAACACTGTTCAGATCAGGAGAGTATGTGTGTTAATTACATGCGGGTCGTGTGCAATAGGCCACCTAGCATACACATTCAGTGCTGTCACACGCGAGCCCTCGGTATTACATAATGGTGTGTTATTAATAACTCACGTAACTGGTTATACATCATCAATACACTACCATTTTACTGTTTTGCTAGGTTGTGCCCAATAAAAGATTTCTCTAGCATTGAGTGATTTTTGGATAACTGTACCAGTACATTGACAAGGCGTTGGGACTATTTTATCTGCTTTTGTTTAGTGTTGATAATTGCTATATCGTAGACTTGCATACATTATTGAAGTGCTTAAAACGAAATTAAATAATTTTTATTAGATTGTTTATGACCTGAATCTAAATTGAATTAGATCGGAACTAGTATGATTTCATTTAAAAACCTATTGATCTCAATTTATTTAGACTGGACCTTTATTGGACCTTAGTCAAAAGACACAAGTGTTCAATGGTCTTTTATTTGTGTATGATATAATTAGTCCTTCTGCATAAACATTTTAAATGAACATAAAACACTTAAGCTTATTGTGACTGAATCGTAAAACACACTCGCGTATTAATACTTTGGTTATATGACCGGTAGACACCAGCATGTGCTATTGTATAGAGTTTTCTCTAGAATTCTCTCTAAATTGCATCATTATTAATGCAACCATCAAGAGCATTACCAAAGTCACAAAAAGTGAACTCAAAGTACTTAAAATTTTGCTCAACCCCGAGAATTCAAAGCTACACTGTCTTGAGATTTCCTATCCTTGTTTAAGTCTTCAACTATCACTGATTGGCATGGATAATGATCTTTCATGATTTTCAGCATGTCAGGGATTAAAAAACCTTTAAGTTTCTTAGAGTAGAATAACGACTTCTCTGCCGTAAAGTACAGTTCCAACATTTCTCAATAAAATGTCTAACCTGTGGGTCACTAGAGCACTCGGTAATACAACGTGATACATAGTGACATGTTATGGATAAGTGCGGAAACTAATTTTATCATATAATGGAGGGTGTTATCGATGCAATATCGATATCTGATAAACTTGGTATCGGAGTTGGCTCAAAATCTGTTAAAGATCCAAATATGTCAAAACACGAACTATTTTCTCAAAACTCAAAGCATGTCATACGAGTCCTAAACGGGTAACTTATCATTGATAAACGTCATCGGGAGTTTTTAAGTTGTGTTTATCTAATCGAAAACAAATAAACAAAATCGGTCAGGGTAAACTTATCATGCATTCGTATTTTAAAAAGAGCTTGGCTATCGAAGCATTTCAAGTGCGTTTTCAACATAAAAATATAACAATATGCAGCTAACAGTATCGGCTATCAACAGTATGTGCTTAAATTTATGTGAGTAACAAAGGCTTTGACCGTGTCAGTAACCAACTTATCATATTTTAGTGATAGTACACCTTATCTAATAACGTAGTAACAAACGTAACAACCCAACCTTTGTTAATAATCGGGGTTTAGTCTCAGGATACCATAACTGAACAGGCGTAACAACCATGACAATGTGCATAGCTTTTCAAAATGCAATTAGAGTTACTTCCCCTGTTGAAGTGACGTTGTCAAGTGGTTCATACCTTTTTTGTGTTATATAGAAAACAGTTATGTATGCTCGTGCACTGGAAATCAGACTTTAAATGTTGATAGGTGGAAAAGACGTATCACTATGAAAAAGTAATATTGATGAAGGAATATTTCTAGACTGTTTACAACTGTATATTACCGACAATATGACAATTACCTAAGTGTAAGGTGAACCAAATTATTTAACAAAATATAGGTCATACATATTTTAAAAAGGAATCATATTTTTGTTTAAACCCTTTTATTTCAAAATAACATTATATGATAAAGAAATTATCAACCTCGTGTTTTTCCGTATCATAAATATCATATAATTGGAATAAAAATATATGTATTATGCTCGGGAAGGCTCCTTTTATGTGATATTGATGATACAGAAACACACGAGGTTAATAATATCTTTAGAGGGTATAACATGGCAATTTTCATATCATACCTCATATCAGCCCAAAAGTTCCTTATCAGCCTGAGGGCCGCTGGCCAGAGGGCTGATATTGGTCGAGGGCTGATAGGGTGTGATATGAAAAGTGACATTTTGAAACCTCTAAATCATAGATAAAACTTTTTTGAAAAAAAATTATTTATAGAAAACATATTGATAAAATGTTTTGAAATAGCAATGTATAGTAAGATGTATAACAAAACGGTCATGCTTTAAAGAGTTAAGTTAAGATACTGTGAGCAGCTCCCCTATCACATATGCAAACAGTCAATATTATCGATAGATATATGACATTTATACATTACTAATCGCTTCATGCACACAAACGTAACGGTTTCTAAACTTTTTGTTTTCCCTCAAACTTTAAAGGCCACTTGTCTGCATGTCTGTTGTAAACAAAAGGAAGTAGCTATTTGCAAACTATAGTTTAGGAAAGATATCTTTTGATTTATTGAGGAAATAGTCAAGATAAAAAAATGAATGGTTTGATAATTTTTAATCTTTTATGTGATGCAGATTAAATTTTTGGGAAACAAACAAGAAAATCAAAAAGATAGGATCAATTGAAAATTTGAGGCGGTGGGCAGCAAGAAAAGTCACAAACACTAGAGCCCTTTGTGAAGAAGAAACCACCCCAAACAGTTAAGAACTAGATCGGACTGAGAGCAGGCTACAATCTAAAAATCAACATACATGTAATACAATTTTAAAAACACATACATAGATAATAGCCTTGATAGGCTAAGAAACTTTTCAGGAAACCATATTTCTACATTCAATCCCTTAAAGTTTCATAATATCTCTTAAGTCTACATTGATGTTGACCTGGGCTGAGTCTGAGAGTCCTGCACTGTTTCTAGATGTACAAGTGTACAGACGAGGGTATTAAGATTTTACTCACACTGTACACTGATGTTGACCTGAGCTGAGTCTGAGAATCCTGCACTGTTTCTAGCTGTACAAGTGTACAGACAAGGGAATAAAGATATTACTCACACTGCACACTGATGTTGACCTGAGCTGAGTCTGAGAATCCTGCACTGTTTCTAGATGTACAAGTGTACAGACAAGGGTATTAAAATATTACTCACACTGCACATTGATGTTGACCTGGGCTGAGTCTGAGAGTCCTGCACTGTTTCCAGCTGTACAAGTGTAGGATCCTCCCTGACTCCTGCTGACTCTTCTGTCCAGTACAGACCCGGACTTGCTGTAACCTTCAGGACCTGTCCATGTGTAGCTGGTGTCTGAGGGCTTGCCAGCTGTGAGGCCGCTGCTGCAGTCTATGTTGGGGCTCGAGTTCTCTGTTACGTCCTTGTTGTTGGGGAAGGAGGAAGAAATCTCAGGGGCGTCTTTAATAAAGTGTCATTTAGGGATTAAAAAGGATAAGAGTATAAAGTAAGATACCTTTATTACATCTTTGAAAATTGAAAATACATTGATACATTAAGATATCAGCAGTAACATTCTATTATGTCTTTCAGATTGGATTTTGCAATTTCTGCACGTGGTTTTTGCAAAATGAAATAAAACAGAATTGTTTAAATTGAGGAAGATGACCAAACATATATTTTCAAAAATTGAAAAATACCATTAACAAATGCGAATGATTACAAAGGTAAAACTACTGCTTATAGGTTTTGATTGAATGCATGATCATAAGGAACATGTACACAACACTAACAGCATTTGTTGAAAATCTTCTTAAGTTGACAAATATAATTGCTTGAAGTTAGACCATGATTACATAATCACTATTAAAACATAAAGATAAAAACCGTTTGTTTGAGAATTTTAATGCTTTTTTTCATGAATGTTTTTATTTAAAGCACAGTGTTTTCACGTACAAGGCATAACGAAGAGTACAGACGATTGAATGAAGATAATACTCACACTGTACATTGGTGTTGACCTGAGATGAGTCTGAGAGTCCTGCACTGTTTCTAGCTGTACAAGTGTACAGACGAGGGTATTAAGACATTACTCACACTGTACTAGTTTGTTGACCTGAGCTGAGTCTGAGAGTCCTGCACTGTTTCTAGCTGTACAAGTGTACAGATGAGGGTATTAAAATATTACTCACACTGTACTAGTTTGTTGACCTGAGCTGAGTCTGAGAGTCCTGCACTGTTTCTAGCGATACCAGTGTACAGACGAGGGTTATAAGATATAACTCACACTGTACATTGATGTTGACCTGAGCTGAGTCTGAGAGTCCTGCACTGTTCTAGCTGTACAAGTGTACAGACGAGGGTATTACAATATTACTCACACTGTACTAGTTTGTTGACCTGAGCTGAGTCTGAGAGTCCTGCACTGTTTCTAGCTGTACAAGTGTACAGATGAGGGTATTAAGATATTACTCACACTGTACATTGATGTTGACTGGAGCTGAGTCTGAGAGTCCTGCACTGTTTTAGCTGTACAAGTGTACAGACGAGGGTATTAAGATATTACTCACACTGTACTAGTTTGTTGACCTGAGCTGAGTCTGAGAGTCCTGCAGTGTTTCTAGCGATACAAGTGTACAGACGAGGGTTATAAGATATTACTCACACTGTACATTGATGTTGACCTGAGCTGAGTCTGAGAGTCCTGCACTGTTTCTAGCTGTACAAGTGAACAGACGAGGGTATTAAGATGTTACTCACACTGTACATTGATGTTGACCTGAGCTGAGTCTGAGAGTCCTGCACTGTTTCTAGCTATACAAGTGTACAGTTGAGGGTATTAAGATATTACTCACACTGTACATTGATGTTGACCTGAGCTGAGTCTGAGAGGCCTGCACTGTTTCTAGATGTACAAGTGTACAAACGAGGGTATTCAGATATTACTCACACTGAACATTGATGTTGACCTGAGCTGAGTCTGAGAGTCCTGCACTGTTTCTAGATGTACAAGTGTACAAACGAGGGTATTCAGATAATACTCACACTGAACATTGATGTTGACCTGAGCTGAGTCTGAGAGTCCTGCACTGTTCTAGCTGTACAAGTGTACAGACGAGGGTATTAAAATATTACTCACACTGTACTAGTTTGTTGACCTGAGCTGAGTCTGAGAGTCCTTCACTGTTCTAGCTGTACAAGTGTACAGACGAGGGTATTAAAATATTACTCACACTGTACTAGTTTGTTGACCTGAGCTGAGTCTGAGAGATCTGCACTGTTTCTAGCTGTACAAGTGTACAGACGAGGGTATTAAAATATTACTCACACTGTACAAGTTTGTTGACCTGAGCTGAGTCTGAGAGTCCTGCACTGTTTCTAGCGATACAAGTGTACAGACGAGGGTTATAAGATATAACTCACACTGTACATTGATGTTGACCTGAGCTGAGTCTGAGAGTCCTGCACTGTTTCTAGCTGTACACGTGTACAGACGAGGGTATTAAGATATTACTCACACTGTACATTGATGTTGACCTGAGCTGAGTCTGAGAGTCCTGCACTGTTTCTAGCTGTACAAGTGAACAGACGAGGGTATTAAGATATTACTCACACTGTACATTGATGTTGACCTGAGCTGAGTCTGAGAGTCCTGCACTGTTTCTAGTTGTACACGTGTACAGACGAGGGTATTAAGATATTACTCACACTGTACATTGATGTTGACCTGAGCTGAGTCTGAGAGTCCTGCACTGTTTCTAGATGTACAAGTGTACAAACGAGGGTATTCAGATATTACTCACACTAAACAGTGATGTTGACCTGAGCTGAGTCTGAGAGTCCTGCACTGTTTCTAGATGTACAAGTGTACAAACGAGGGTATTCAGATATTACTCACACTGAACATTGATGTTGACCTGAGCTGAGTCTGAGAGTCCTGCACTGTTTCTAGCTGTACAAGTGTACAGACGAGGGTATTAAGATATTACTCACACTGTACACTGATGTTGACCTGAGCTGAGTCTGAGAGTCCTGCACTGTTTCTAGATGTACAAGTGTACAGACGAGGGTATTAAGATATTATTCACACTGTACACTGATGTTGACCTGAGCTGAGTCTGAGAGTCCTGCACTGTTTCTAGCTGTACACGTGTACAGACGAGGATATTAAGATATTACTCACACTGTACACTGATGTTGACCTGAGCTGAGTCTGAGAATCCTGCTTTGTTTCTAGATGTACACGTGTACAGACGAGGGTATTAAGATATTACTCACACTGTACACTGATGTTGACCTGAGCTGAGTCTGAGAATCCTGTTTTGTTTCTAGATGTACAAGTGTACAGACAATGGTATTAAGATATTACTCACACTGTACATTGATGTTGACCTGATCTGAGTCTAAGAGTCCTGCACTGTTTCTAGCTGTACAAGTGTAGGATCCTCCCTGACTCCTGCTGACTCTTCTGTCCAGTACAGACCCGGATTTGCTGTAACCTCCTGGACCTGTCCATGTGTAGCTGGTGTCTGAGGGGTTGCCAGCTGTGAGGCCGCTGCTGCAGTCTATGTTGGGGCTCGAGTTCTCTGTCACGTTCTTGTTGTTGGGGAAGGAGGAAGAGATCTCAGGGCCGTCTGAATTTAAAAAGAAAGAATTGGTTGTAATAAGTAACATTTTCCTTTTAAATTAAAAGAAGTTACACACAAAAGTAAAATAAAAGGGGTATTCATGTATAATATCAAAATAAGAAAAAGAAGATGTAAAATTCAGCAATTATAATAAAAAGTCTACCAGATTAGAATTTTTTCTACGTGTTAATGCGAAATGATAATAATAGAATTCCTAAAATGGATACTATGAAGATTTCCAAAATATTTACATGGATATAACATTGAAGAATACGTATAGAAGAAACCATAACTAAACTCTACAAGTGCAAGGTTTTAATAAATGTGGACATGGAAGTTCAAACCTAAATTTGTTGAAGATCAAGATGCTTAAAACTTAGAATAATGACATATAAAAACAACAACATAACAACAATATATTTTCCAATTTAATGTTTAAAATCATTATATAGGTTTTGTAATTCTACTGTTGCAGTGATTCTCAAATGTAATCAACCAGTACAATTCTTGCATAGGAATTGCATGAACCTTGATCAGCAGCATGAAGAGCTTTCCTTTATACATGACCATTAATTTCTCAACTATGATGAAAAGGGCTGAATTATGATTTGTTTTACCTTCTGAGGGTAACACCTTCAATATAAACTATATCTCGTTGGCGAAATTCGAGAAGAAAAATCCAATAACAAGTCATTACTGCTACTTGAAATTACAAAGCTTTTTATGAGGTCGAACAACCCACAAACGCTTCATAAAACACTAAAGGAGTCAAACTTTCACCTTCCAATAGCTGAATCTAAAACAAAAAGATTGCGTATTGAAAACTCATATCTTAGATATTGTTACGAAGTAAGTCCATTGATATACTGCCTCCGAAGCTTAAACTACCGTCTCTCAGGGAGAGAGAATGAATTATCATTCAAGGCATTGGTTAAATCTACTGGATTCTGTTTTGGCAAAAAAATTGCTAGAGAGCATTTGCATCCATTGCAAGGAACTTTTGCAGTTGTAGGACATAAAGATCATAGTGCTACGTTTTCAAAATAGGAAGTAAAAAGTCAATTTGGAAACCAGTAAAAATCATGAAGGTTAACTCAAAGTATGCTTATTTCCAAAACACCAACTGTAGAAAAGTTATGTTTGTTGAAGTAAAGCATGTCAATATAAGATGTGAAGGATATTGCAATAATACAAGAGGGGGGGGGGGAGGGGGGGGGGGACTCTGACTTTTCTGATAAACGATTTCTTTCAATCATTAAAAAAAGGTAAGTGTACAAAAGCAAACATTTTTACTTTGATTTTTGCAAAAAAATGAAAAACTTAATAATATCATTATCAAGAAAACTTGTAAAATCAGATTTCAGTGATTACTATAACAGTCAAAGATACTCACATGATGAACTGATCAGAAAACATTGTATTCTTGCATACAAGGCATAACGAAGTGTACAGACGATGTACAGTTAATACTCACACTGCACATTGATGTTGACCTGAGCTGAGTCTGAGAGTCCTATACTGTTTCTAGATGTACACGTGAAGGTTCCTCCCTGACTCCTGCTGACTCGTCTGTCCAGTACAGACCCGGACTTGCTGTAACCTCCTGGACCTGTCCATGTGTAGCTGGTGTCTGAGGGGTTGCCAGCTGTGAGGCCGCTGCTACAGTCTATGTTGGGGCTCGAGTTCTCTGTCACATCCTTGTTGTTGGGGAAGGAGGAAGAGATCTCAGGGGCGTCTGGATGCAACGGGAAGAATTTATTGTAATAAGGAAAATGTGTTCTTAGTGATTTGTTAAATGGAAATGAAATAACTGTTAAAATTCGACTTATATCAAATAAAACAAATGTCATTATTCAACGATAGCCAGGTTGACAGGTATTAACATAAACTCACGGGCAAAAGAAACGCTGGTAACATAAATGTCAGGATATTTTATTCCATGTAAGATAAATGTGAATGAAACAGAGTGGCAAAGTTTCCTTAGAAGTCAACTCAACTATGTTTGCCTTGTTTGAATCATTTTGTGTTGAAGTTTTTGCATGGCGCCTTTGAAAACGCGTGTCAAAAAATCATCAATTTACTATATCCTAAAATAAGCGATATAGGAGAGTCAAATTGATCATTTTTTGCATATTTATAGACCTTATAACGCGAAGACACATCAATGCAGAAAAGTCAAAGTGGATGTTTTTCATTGACAGTATCTCAAATAAACTTCTGATATACATTTCCGAAATTTAAACTTAATTTCAAAATAATTATGAACAAAAAAGTGCTTGAAAATATCGATGTTAGCACCCCAACAGTATTTAGACAACCACAATACAAAACGCTCCATGACATCATGGTTAAAATTATGAACAATAATTCTCCAAATACTTTTTTTATCACATCCGACACATTCGAAATCGAATTTACATTGCATACATAATTTGTTTATCCTTCGTTTGAAAAGACCCAGCGTTTCTTTTGCCCATGAGTTTAATATTGAATCACTTTTGAATAACTTTATTATTTCTATGACTACTATTACTTTATTGCAGTGATTTTTACCAGAACAGCAAGATTTTCTAACTAATTATTTCTTCAAATACCAACTACTGTGTATTCAATCGAAAAAACGGAAATATACCATCACTTTCGGTGGAGTTCGAGAACCTAGTGGAACATAAATTATTCACTGTAGCACGTTTTGTATGAGCAGATATATTGTATAAAACACACAAAAATGCCATGTTTGACAATCAATGAAAGAGAGAGAGCCGTTGGAATGTGCGACAAGGGCTTCACCTTTGGAACTGCTCCATCACAGCGGATTTAACAGCTACTACAGCACTAAACATAGATTCAGTCATAGACCGTGTACAGGAGACTGCGACAACATGGTGTCCGGCCACTCCATCCTACCGCGGACGGTTCCTGACACCGGACAAACAGATGGCCAGGCGAGTTCGCTGGTGGCAGCGTCGCAACTGTGCACGACCTGATATGAACCCTCTCGAACATTTATTGAATTATCTCAATCAGAATGTCAGAAGTCGCCATGTGTCTCCGGCCAACCTGCAGGATGTTGAAAAATGCCCCGTTGACGAATGGTAACCGATCACCATAGACGTCATCAGACGTTTGACGACGCCAGTCAGTAAACGTGTTCTTGCCTGTATAGACTCCTCTGGTATACATACCCGTTACTAACATCACTCTGTAACATGTATTGTGACATTTCTCAACGCTTTCGCGATCAGTGTTTAAAGGATTTTACAAATATTGGACCCCACCCATCTTTACAGGCTTGTCCTAACGGTTATTCTGAATTGATTAAAATGAAACTTTTTACACATTGTGTGAAAAGGACACGCTTAAAAGTTAAACAAAACTGATATTTCTACATGGGTTTGTTTTTATTTTTTGTCGATGCATACACGTGGTATAGTTTCTTTTGGACACTAGTTTATATCGCAATTAAGAAAATAAAATTATATACATTTTTGGGCATTTTTATGATTATTTTGTTAATATTTCGCAAAAAAACATATGATGTCATGTCAGATATCAAAACCAGTAAGAATATAAGGGTATTGCGTAGATTGCTTCTTTAATTTCATTATAGTTAAAATGTAGTTTTATGACATCTAACAACTGTACATACTTATATTTTCAAATGCAAATTTAAATAGTTTCTTTAAATGTTCAATAATAAGAATGTTCAGGGTATCTTCCATTTTAGGACCCAATCTGGCGTACTGGTTTCATATTTGTTGTCAAGTTTTGTTTTTAAAAAAAAATGATCAAGGTTGAAATACTTGTAACGAAAATTTGTTTAAAAACTGCACTGGCCAGTTTTGCTGTCAACGATATCAATTTATTTGATTTCTTGGGTTAGCCACAGAAGCCATTCACGAGATACGGCATGTCCGTCAGTTAAAGGGACCATTTGAGCGGGGTATTTTTGTGGAAACGAAATTCAGGAGGACTTTCCTGTTTACAATTATATATGAGTTTTACAGTTCACAATAATTCCAAATTCTGCCTCGTTATATCGAGGTACTCGAGATCACGTGGGAGAAGTGCGAGTGACAACGAGGATCATTGTGTGGTTTGACTCGCACGAGGAAGGTAGCGTGCAATCACGCTCTGAATAAGGCGACAATTCGCGCGTTCTAACAACTTATTTTAATTGACAATTCAATTTTATCAAGAAAGATAACAAATAATCACAACTACGTATAAATATACTCACTAAATAATTTTATTTTTGTGGTAAATGACATCTTTGTGTGTGTCATAAGCGACAGCGGAAGTACGGCGCAATAATAACTGCCCATCCTCAACTTCGGTCAGAACTTTCATTTTCACGGGTACATCGTGACTGAACTGTCAGAACACGTGCTTTATACTGGTTCATGGAACGAGACTTTAACCGTGCTGAGAAAGTATTCCCTCCATTCAAAATGGCTTCTAAAGGGAAGAGCACGAAGAAAAGTAACAATGAAAACGAAAACCGGACCAAGGCAACTGTTAACACAGAGAAATCTCCGACACGAGGTACAGTGCCTGTTGTTGCGGCCAGCGTTTCTCAACCAGTCCCATCGACTTCTAGGGACAGTGATGTTTCCCAGTCAAACTCAAACATGAACTTAATTCTTGTACAATTAGTCGTCATGAACCAGCACATGTCTCAGATGTTTGAATACGAAAGCGAAGACGAACGCATTGAACCAAGCCAACAGGTTCCTGACAAGTCGGATAACATTGCCGATATGGAAGTCTAACTCTTTGTTGGGTAATGACAACAACGAAGAACGACCTAATGTGGCTCCTTCCATGCTTGACTTCATTGAAGAAGATTTTCAGCTCGGTGGGGATAAAGGCCCCAAGGTATCTCAGAAAATGGCAATCTTGGAGAAATACAAGCAACCTGAAAACATAGAGATATTAAGATATTACTCACACTGTACACTGATGTTTACCTAAGCTGAGTCTGAGAGTCCTGCACTGTTTCTAGATGTACAAGTGTACAGACAAGGGTATTAAGATATTACTCACACTGCACATTGATGTTGACCTGAGCTGAATCAGACCCTATACTGTTTCTAGCTGTACAAGTGTAGGTTCCTCCCTGATTCCTGTTGACATTTCTGTCCAGTACAGACCCGGACTTGCTGTAACCTCCTGGACCCGTCCATGTGTAGTTGGTTTCTGAGGGCTTGCCAGCTGTGAGGCCGCTGCTGCAGTCTATGTTGGGGCTCGAGTTCTCTGTCACGTCCTTGTTGTTGGGTAAGGAGGAAGAAATCTCAGGGGCGTCTGTAATATAGTGTCATTTAGGGATTAAAAAGGCTAAGAGTATAAAGTAAGATACCTTTATTACATCTTTGAAAATTGAAAATACATTGATACATTAAGATATCAGCAGTAAAATTCTGTTATGTCTTTCAGATTGGATTTTGCAATTTCTGCACGTGGTTTTTGCAAAATGAAATAAAACAGAATTGTTTAAATTGAGGAAGATGACCAAACATATATTTTCAAAAATTGAAAAATACCATTAACAAATGCGAATGATAACTACTGCTTATAGGTTTTGATTGATTGTATGATAATAAGGAACATGTACACAACACTAACAGCATTTGTTGAAAATCTTCTTAAGTTGATAAATATAATTGCTTGAAGTTAGACCATGATTACATAATCACTATTAAAACATAAAGATAAAAACCATTTGTTTGAGAATTTTAATGCATTTTTTCATGAATGTTTTTATTTAAAGCACAGTGTTTTCACATTATCATTTGGTAATTTGGTGAATAAAATGAACAAGGCACATTCCTCAAAGAAATCCTAATACATATAAGACAAAACACGATTCAAAAGAATAGTAATAATAAGTATTGAACAGTTTCTAGTTGTACAAAGTACCGACAAGGGTACTTAGATGTTACTCACACTGTACTAATGTGTTGACCTGAGCTGAGTCTGAGAGTCCTGCACTGTTTCTAGCTGTACACGTGTACATACGAGGGTATTAAGACATTACTCACACTGAAATAGTTTGTTGACCTGAGCTGAGTCTGAGAGTCCTGCACTGTTCTAGCTGTACAAGTGTACAGACGGGGGAATTAAAATATTACTCACACTGTACTAGTTTGTTGACCTGAGCTGAGTCTGAGAGTCCTGCACTGTTTCTAGCGATACAAGTGTACAGACGAGGGTTATAAGATATAACTCACACTGTACATTGATGTTGATCTGAGCTGAGTCTGAGAGTCCTGCACTGTTCTAGCTGTACAAGTGTACAGACGAGGGTATTAAAATATTACTCACATTGTACTAGTTTGTTGACCTGAGCTGAGTCTGAGAGTCCTGCACTGTTTCTAGCAATACAAGTGTACAGACGAGGGTATAAAGATATAACTCACACTGTACATTGATGTTGACCTGAGCTGAGTCTGAGAATCCTGCTTTGTTTCTAGATGTACAAGTTTACAGACAAGGGTATTAAGATATTACTCACACTGTACATTGATGTTGACCTGAGCTGAGTCTGAGAATCCTGCTTTGTTTCTAGCTGTACAAGTTTACAGACAAGGGTATTAAGATATTACTCACACTGTACATTAATGTTGACCTGAGCTGAGTCTGAGAATCCTGCTTTGTTTCTAGCTGTACAAGTGTACAGACGAGGGCATTAAGATATTACTCACAATGTACATTGATGTTGACCTGAGCTGAGTCTGAGAGTCCTGCACTGTTTCTAGCTGTACAAGTGTACAGACGAGGGTATTAAAATATTATTCACACTGTACTAGTTTGTTGACCTGAGCTGAGTCTGAGAGTCCTGCACTGTTTCTAGTGATACAAGTGTACAGACGAGGGTTAAAAGATAAAACTCACACTGTACATTGATGTTGACCTGAGCTGATTCTGAGAATCCTGCTTTGTTTCTAGATGTACAAGTTTACAGACAAGGGTATTAAGATATTACTCACACTGTACATTGATGTTGACCTGAGCTGAGTCTGGGAATCCTGCTTTGTTTCTAGCTGTACAAGTTTACAGACAAGGGTATTAAGATATTACTCACACTGTACATTAATGTTGACCTGAGCTGAGTCTGAGAATCCTGCTTTGTTTCTAGCTGTACAAGTGTACAGACGAGGGTATTAAGATATTACTCACAATGTACATTGATTTTGACCTGAGCTGAGTCTGAGAGTCCTGCACTGTTTCTAGCTGTACAGGTGTACAGACGAGGGTATTAAGATATTACTCACACTGTACATTGATGTTGACCTGAGCTGAGTCTGAGAGTCCTGTACTGTTTCAAGCTGTACAAGTGTACAGACGAGGGTATTAAGATATTACTCACACTGTACATTGATGTTGACCTGAGCTGAGTCTGAGAGTCCTGCACTGTTTCTAACTGTACAAGTGTTCAGACGAGGGTATTAAGATATTACTCACACTGTACATTGATGTTGACCTGAGCTGAGTCTGAGAGTCCTGCACTGTTTCTAGCTGTACAAGTGTTCAGACGAGGGTATTAAGATATTACTCACACTGTACATTGATGTTGACCTGAGCTGAGTCTGAGAGTACTGCACTGTTTCTATCTGTACAAGTGTACAGTCGAGGGTATTAAGATATTACTCACACTGTACATTGATGTTGACCTGAGCTGAGCTGAGAATCCTGCTTTGTTTCTAGATGTACAAGTTTACAGACAAGGGTATTAAGATATAACTCACACTGTACATTGATGTTGACCTGAGCTGAGTCTGAGAATCCTGCTTTGTTTCTAGCTGTACAAGTGTACAGACGAGGGTATTAAGATATTACTCACACTGTACATTGATGTTGACCTGAGCTGAGTCTGAGAGTCCTGCACTGTTTCTAGCTGTACAAGTGTTCAGACGAGGGTATTAAGATATAACTCACACTGTACATTGATGTTGACCTGAGCTGAGTCTGAGAGTCCTGCACTGTTTCTATCTGTACAAGTGTACAGACGAGGGTATTAAGATATTACTCACACTGTACATTGATGTTGACCTGAGCTGAGTCTGAGAGTCCTGCACTGTTTCTAGCTGTACAAGTGTTCAGACGAGGGTATTAAGATATTACTCACACTGTACATTGATGTTGACCTGAGCTGAGTCTGAGAGTACTGCACTGTTTCTATCTGTACAAGTGTACAGTCGAGGGTATTAAGATATTACTCACACTGTACATTGATGTTGACCTGAGCTGAGCTGAGAATCCTGCTTTGTTTCTAGATGTACAAGTTTACAGACAAGGGTATTAAGATATAACTCACACTGTACATTGATGTTGACCTGAGCTGAGTCTGAGAATCCTGCTTTGTTTCTAGCTGTACAAGTGTACAGACGAGGGTATTAAGATATTACTCACACTGTACATTGATGTTGACCTGAGCTGAGTCTGAGAGTCCTGCACTGTTTCTAGCTGTACAAGTGTTCAGACGAGGGTATTAAGATATAACTCACACTGTACATTGATGTTGACCTGAGCTGAGTCTGAGAGTCCTGCACTGTTTCTAGCTGTACAAGTGTACAGACGAGGGTATAAAGATATTACTCACACTGTATATTGATGTTGACCTGAGCTGAGTCTGAGAGTCAGTCCTGCACTGTTGCTAGTTGTACAAGTGTACAGACGAGGGTATTAAGATATTACTCACACTGCACATTGATGTTGACCCGAGCTGAGTCTGAGAGTCCTGCACTGTTTCTATCTGTACAAGTGTACAGACGAGGGTATTAAAATATTACTTACACTGAACATTGATGTTGACCAGAGCTGAGTCTGAGAGTCATGCACTGTTTCTAGCTGTACAAGTGTACAGACGAGGGTATTAAGATATAACTCACACTGTACATTGATGTTGACCTGAGCTGAGTCTGAGAGTACTGCACTGTTTCTAGCTGTACAAGTGTACAGACAAGGGTATTAAGATATTACTCACACTGTACACTGATGTTGACATGAGCTGAGTCTCAAAGTCCTGCACTGTTTGTAGCTGTACAAGTGTACAGACAAGGGTATTAAGATATAACTAACACTGTACACTGATGTTGACCTGAGCTGAGTCTGAGAGTACTGCACTGTTTCTATCTGTACAAGTGTACAGTCGAGGGTATTAAGATATTACTCACACTGTACATTGATGTTGACCTGAGCTGAGCTGAGAATCCTGCTTTGTTTCTAGATGTACAAGTTTACAGACAAGGGTATTAAGATATAACTCACACTGTACATTGATGTTGACCTGAGCTGAGTCTGAGAATCCTGCTTTGTTTCTAGCTGTACAAGTGTACAGACGAGGGTATTAAGATATTACTCACACTGTACATTGATGTTGACCTGAGCTGAGTCTGAGAGTCCTGCACTGTTTCTAGCTGTACAAGTGTTCAGACGAGGGTATTAAGATATAACTCACACTGTACATTGATGTTGACCTGAGCTGAGTCTGAGAGTCCTGCACTGTTTCTAGCTGTACAAGTGTACAGACGAGGGTATAAAGATATTACTCACACTGTATATTGATGTTGACCTGAGCTGAGTCTGAGAGTCAGTCCTGCACTGTTGCTAGTTGTACAAGTGTACAGACGAGGGTATTAAGATATTACTCACACTGCACATTGATGTTGACCCGAGCTGAGTCTGAGAGTCCTGCACTGTTTCTATCTGTACAAGTGTACAGACGAGGGTATTAAAATATTACTTACACTGAACATTGATGTTGACCAGAGCTGAGTCTGAGAGTCATGCACTGTTTCTAGCTGTACAAGTGTACAGACGAGGGTATTAAGATATAACTTACACTGTACATTGATGTTGACCTGAGCTGAGTCTGAGAGTACTGCACTGTTTCTAGCTGTACAAGTGTACAGACAAGGGTATTAAGATATTACTCACACTGTACACTGATGTTGACATGAGCTGAGTCTCAAAGTCCTGCACTGTTTGTAGCTGTACAAGTGTACAGACAAGGGTATTAAGATATAACTAACACTGTACACTGATGTTGACCTGAGCTGAGTCTGAGAGTCCTGCACTGTTTCTAGCTGTACAAGTGTACAGACGAGGCTATTAAGATATTACTCACACTGTACATTGATTTTGACCTGAGCTGAGTCTGCGAGTCCTGCACTGTTCCTAGATGTACACGTGTACAGACAAGGGTATTAAGATATTACTCAAACTGTACACTGATGTTGACCGGAGCTGAGTCTGAGAATCCTGCTTTGTTTCTAGCTGTACAAGTTTACAGACGAGGGTATTAAGATATTACTCAAACTGTACATTGATGTTGACCTGAGCTGAGTCTGAGAATCCTGCACTGTTTCTAGATGTACACGTGTACAGATGAGGGTATTAAGATATTACTCACACTGTACATTGATGTTGACCTGAGCTGAATCTGAGAGTCCTGCATTGTTTCTAGCTGTACAAGTGTACAGACGAGGGTATAAAGATATTACTCACACTGTATATTGATGTTGACCTGAGCTGAGTCTGAGAGTCAGTCCTGCACTGTTGCTAGTTGTACAAGTGTACAGACGAGGGTATTAAGATATTACTCACACTGCACATTGATGTTGACCCGAGCTGAGTCTGAGAGAACTGCACTGTTTCTAGCTGTACAAGTGTAGGATCCTCCCTGACTCCTGCTGACTCTTCTGTCCAGTACAGACCCGGACTTGCTGTAACCTCCTGGACCTGTCCATGTGTAGCTTGTGTCTGAGGGGTTGCCAGCTGTTAGACGGCTGCTGCAGTCTATGTTGGGGCTCGAGTTCTCTGTCACGTCCTTGTTGTTGGGGAAGGAGGAAGAGATCTCAGGGGGGTCTGGAATGTAGAAACAATTTGATAGTTGATGAAAAGAAAGATAGATTTAAGATTACTTGTATACATGCTCTGAAAGTTGTTTCCTGTATTATGTGATAAACTTCAATCACTTTTAGAGAATACTTACGTTTTTCGTCGTTTTACTTTTTAATGGAGGTAATATTTCCTCAGTGAAACATGAGTTTTTGAGAAAATCAAAGTAAATGAAAAGTAATTGTGCTTAACGTTTTCAGGAGGCACTATATGATGATATAAAGATTGAGAAAACGATGTACTTTTACTATGTATTAGTTTTATTAGTTTTACATTGTATGTTGGATGTGATGCTTATTACTTAACATTAATCCATAGAATTTCATATAAAAACTGATATACAAGAGGAAGCTCATTCGATAAAATCTAAAAAACCTGAGAGAAACAAATTTTCTTCTATTAATGTATAACATATTTTATGGTGCAATTGTTATCACAACTGTACATCATTTGTCTGTTTAATGGATCTGGTTAAATGTTGCAGCCAACTAAGACTGATTTACTTGATATAATGGTCAATCTGCCTTCTAGTATCTGCTGTCCATGTTCATAATTAGGCTGTTAGTAATGTAATGCATATGTAGCTTCTATTTTAAGAAAAGGAAATATCTTACCCTTTCAGAGTCCTTAACTATGATTCCCTTTCAACTTTCTGTGAAAACTTTATGATATTTTTGTTCACTAACAAACTTTGCAGTATGTCGTGAAAATTATATTTTTCTCAGTCTTTGCACATCCCTAAACACACTGAGAACGTACAAACCTAATTTATGCTTAGAATAATACCAAAATCTCTATAAAAAGTAGGTTTGACTACAAACAAACAATTCTTACAACAGATAAGATTTAATTAATTTACTGTAAACTTCGACATAGAATATTTCAGACGCCCGCCATTTTTATTCCACTCCATGCAAAATACAGACTTCAAGGTTTTTTTTATTCCATCATCATGTTGATCATGTAGTCAATTGCAACCATTCAGTAGATTTATCCATTCGCATTCGTAATCATTTTCAGAACATAAGTACAGTTTTCAAACGTTAGTGGATTTATACAGCCTCTTTCAGTGCATTTAAACGATTTACAGCCTATTTTGATTCTTTTACGGGCGCATCAGACGCATTGCCTTTTTAACGCCCCTTCAAATTTACAAACATCTTTCAAAACCATGTTCCGTCAAGACATTTTAAAACTCTACAAGTCGGCATAATCCAACTGCAAGTTTTTTTTTTCTCCATTTGTGTTTTATTCAATAATATAAATATGATGACAAGAATTTAGACAGCCAGCTACAAATAGACTAAATAAAGTCCCTGTGAAAAGTTCACAATTGAGGACGTTTGGCAACATTGTCCATCAAGTTTTAGATATGGAGCTGAACTAGTTGGTTGTGTTGAAAACGAAATCTAAAGGGTACAGAGTAAAACCTTCTTCGCACATGAAGAAGTTATGGTATTTAGAGGGGTTTAACCGTAATGTGTATCATCATTAAAAGTTACTCTTATAGTAAGGAACACAAAACAACTGAGTGCGAACACGACTAATCATATCCGTATGGTTATGCGAAAGCTTAACCATTACTTTAATCAAAATTATCGCATCCATTTTTTCACTGACAGTCGTGATAATGTTATACTTTCTATCATCGTGACCTGTTAGATATTTATTGTTTTTAATTCACATAAAATAAGAATGATGTTAAAGAGGCATTTCTACTGGTAACTATTTGGCACTCATCCATTGAAAAATGGTCCTTTATTAAAGCAAAGTACAAGTTAAATATTGTCATCAAGCACCCTAACATGCCTCTGTTGAAATATTGAACTTAACATCAACAATTCGAGTGTGTGACAGAGCGCAAGGAAACACAAGTTGTTAAGAATTCAGGCTATATGGGGTTCACAATTGTAAACTAGAGAGGTTGAAGACATTGATTGCTACAATACCAACATATACAAATAATCCTTATCAACGAAGGTGTGTGTCAGGACCCCTCGACATAAAAGCTTTAACAGTGCTAACTCACTATGCATGTTTATTGTAACAACTCATCAAAATGTTTCATACATTGAACTGTTTCTTGTTATTATAGTGTTCCCCCATAAAACATTCGATCTTTGTAAACATTTGTATTTATTTAAAGATCACTGAGACTGACTGTTAATCTCAACACCGTTGTATGTACATGTACATCTCCATATGATCAAGGATTCCAAAGGTTGTCCTAAACACTTATCTAGAAATTCATTGCACATACATGTATTAGAACTTTAAAATAGCATTTCTTTGCAATGACATTTTGTACTTTTCTCAGTAGGCACTGTGAGTTTTTCTCTCGAATGTCTCCTGACACATGTACATAAGCACAGGAGTGATCAAAGAAAATTCATAACTCACAGTGTACATTGTATAATAATCATGGCTGTTTGATCTGATAAAAACTAAAATGCTAAGATGTGTTTTAAAACGTGCACATTAGGAGAAAAAAAACGGAAATCAAATCTCATATTATTTTCAAATCTACTATTCAAAATTCAATCCTTATAATATACATAATTTCATATAATGATATAATTCATGAAATAACAATTACACAAACCCTATTACAAAAACAAAAAAATAAGGGCTTTCTTCATTTGATTAAATGCTTCAAACCATCATTGGATGTGTTCTTAAAACTTGCACATAAGGAAATTTTACAATAAATTCAACTAAAAAAAACAAAACAAAAAACTCAAGGTATTGATAATTCTACTTTACATAAAACAAAATTGGAAATCAAAACTCACAGTAGACATTGAGCCTGTGACTGTTGCTGTTGACACTGTTGTATGAACACCTCCAAGTGTCATCATCCTGTAGACTCAGTGAGCTGATGTTGAGGTAGAACTCTCGAGTCTCTCCTGACACACAAGCACATGAGTACCCGTCTGTAGATGAGAACTGGGAACATGTTGCTGTGTTGACTATACACTGATTACCTGTTACATTCACTCTGAAGAAGGGTAACAGTCCAACAGAAGCAGAGCTTCCAGGAAGTGTACAGATGAGGTGAACACTTGAACCCTTAACTCCTGATGTGGGACCGTCCAGTGATGGGGTCTGACCTGTGAACAGTGATATGATAGTGTTAATCTTTGTTGATAATAGTGGTAGAGGAGTAGAGCTTCCAGGAAGTGTACAGATGAGATGAACACTTGAACCCAGAACTCCTGATGTAGGACCGTCCAATGATGGGGTCTGACCTGTGAACAGTGATATGATAGTGTTAATCTTTGTTGATAATAGTGGTAGAGGAGTAGAGCTTCCAGGAAGTGTACAGATGAGATGAACACTTTAACCCAGGACTCCTGATGTGGAACCGTCCAGTGATGGGGTCTGACCTGTGAACAGTGATATGATAGTGTTAATCTTTGTTGATAATAGTGGTAGAGGAGTAGAGCTTCCAGGAAGTGTACAGATGAGATGAACACTTGAACCCGGAACTCCTGATGTGGGACCGTCCAGAGATGGGGTCTGACCTGTGAACAGTGATATGATAGTGTTAATCTTTGTTGATAATAGTGGTAGAGGAGTAGAGCTTCCAGGAAGTGTACAGACCTTCACTAACGCCAGACCCGACGTTGATGGTAACGTTGCCGCTGATGGTGAAAGTGACCTCCAAGGGGAGTATCAGAGTATCAGAGACAGTTTATCGGGAATTCGTCTAGCACCTGGACTGAAAGTGAACGATTCTAGACAAGGCATCCAGCGAACCGACCAAAGTGCATACCAACTGTTTTCCAAGTGCGCCTGCTACACCGAGACTGCCTTGAAGTGTTTGACAGCTCTAGCGGAAAACTCGTGTGCTCAGTGTGATCCGCGACACAACCAGTTACTTCGGATTTTACAAGCACATATAGCGTACTTACAGGATGAATATGCAGCACTGACTGTTCAGTCTCAGTTCGACCCTACTGTATCCCGGTTCTTCAGATCGTTGCAGCGAAACACATCGTCGTTCTCTGCACAAGCGTTGGACAACCTCAGGAGCGCTGCTGCCATTTCAGCCGTATACCGTCCGCCTAGGGGCCGTGGAGGTTCCTTCCGATCCAGATCATCATTCCGGGGACGACAGGATATATTCAGTCAGTTTTCGGGACGGAACTTTCCTCACAGACGACCTAACAGTACTAACACCGGCGGTGCTACCGAGTCACGTGACCCGGAGACGTAAACAACATGGCCGGAAATGTGTCAATCTAAATAAATTTAGATCAACAGATTTTTTATTACAGTTTGACCAAATATAAAATCTGTTGATCTAAATTTATTTAGATTGGAAATGTGTATCCCTCTCGGACGAAGTGTGTTACACGCATGAAAGCAGATAGATTCCCCTGCACAAATATGTGACTGGATTGAGAATCGTGTGCCTATCCCTCTTAATGGTGAACCAGGAACTTTCATTTGGATAATCATAAACTTTCGCTGAAACTAACTCATTTTGTTCGTAACGAACTTTGTCGTCTCCAGACACTTGGTGCTATTGAACTGTGTGAATCAAAGCCTAAATGTGTTTCACCGTTAGGGTGTGTACCTAAAAAGTCAGGGAAATCTAGAATTATCACAGACCTCCGTGTTCTTAATTCTTTTTGTCATAAAAGTGGTTACATTAGAACTGTAGCTAGTATTATTGAACATGGTGACAAGTTGGTAAGTGTTGATATAAAAGATGGATTTTTTCATATCCCAGTAAGGCGTGAAGATAGAACTTTGCTTGGTTTTGCCTTTGATGGACAATACTATAGATGGTGTGTTTTGCCATTCGGCCTCACATGTAGCCCATACTACTTTTGTAAGGTTATTAGACCAGTTACTACATACCTTAGATCCTTGAATGTGCGTGTCTCAGTATATGTTGACGATTTTATCCTTTGTGCGAATGCCACAAATATTGTTGATTATGCTGATTTATTAGTACATACTTTGCAGGATTTGGGTTTTCAGATAAATTTTGACAAATCAAACCTAATCCCATGTACAAACATTAATTACCTGGGTTATACAGTATGTACAAATTCCCCTTGTGGTTTCCCTGTCATTAAAGCATGCCAAAAGAGGATATATAAGCTCTATCAGGCAGGTTCTAGGGAAGAATTGTTGTGTGGCAATGACACTAGCTAGGACCGCAGGACAGTGTGTATCAGTGGCCTGGGTTGTAACCCCAGCTAAATTGTTTTTGAGGAACACGTACAGACTTTTATCTACTAAACAATCATGGGACAGTAATGTTTTATTCAACAAGGAGGTTGTAAATGAACTGCGTTGGTGGTTAGATGCAGTGGATACATGGAATGAAAAAATAATTCAGCCTCGCCCTATTCATGGCCAGTTAGTGACAGATGCATCCGGTTCAGGCTGGGGTGCTGTGTATAATAATTTGAAGGCATCTGGGGAATGGAATAGCAGAATAAGTTCCCTGTCATCTAACAAAAGAGAATTGCTCGCGATTTTGATGTCAATCAAGGCTTTTTCCAAGGACATTGAGGGTAAAAACATTCAAATTCTCTCAGACAACACAACTGCTATTGCTTACATTGTAAACAAAGGTGGACCAAATACTTACTTAACACAGATTGCCAAGGCAATATGGGGGGAAGCCGAGGAATCTGGAACTTTTCTAACCTGCAAGCATATCAGCGGCAAAGACAACTCTGTGGCAGACTCCCTCAGCAGACAGGGCAACAAGTCAAACTGGATGTTACACCCTCAAGTCTTCAGGTTTCTAGACCGGGTCTGGGGCCCTCATACTATAGACAGGTTTGCCAGTTGCACCAATGCTCAACTTCCACTGTTCAACTCATATTCAGAACCACTATCTGCCGGAGTAGATGCTCTCGCTCAAACAGATTGGAACATTCACAACAATTGGGTCAATCCACCTTTTTGCTTACTACCAAAAATCATAGAGAAGATTATACACGAAGGAGCAATCCCAACCATCATTGCACCAACTTTTCCGGGGCAGGTATGGTACCAACTACTCACAAAGATTGCAGTGTGCAACCCAAACAAAATTCCCATTCATGTTCAGGTTTTCAAGAGAATGGGACCAGTTCCCGAACCAAGGAGGAATCTCGGATGGAAGATATCAGCTTGGAGAGTGTGTGGACAGCTAGTCTCACAGAGAGAGGTTGGCCTGTAAGGGCGGTGTCACAGTTTCATCTATGCTGGGCTAAGTCTACTCTCCAGACTTATAACTCTGTCTTAAGGTCAATTTATGGTTATTGTGAGAAGAGTAATATTTCATATCCTCCATCTACTGAGGAAGATCTTATATCTTGTCTTTGTTTCCTTGCAGATTCTTCATGTAAACCTAGATCATTACTCAGTAATGCCATGGCAGCATTGTCATCTCTATATCATGCTTTACAGAGGCCTGATCTTACCCTCACAGGTGATATCCGAAGGTTTGTGAGTGCGCTAGTTAAGTCTGGCACAACAGAACCTATGAAGTACTCTTCCGTGATGCCAGTTAGTAGCTTTTGTGAACTTTTTTCCAGCTGGCCAATAAATGCATCTTTAACAGTGAAGAATCTCAGACTTAAAACTATCTGTTTGCTTGCTTTGAGCCTCATGATGAGGCCATCAGATATAGCCCCCAAAGGTGTGATATTCGAGTGTGATTCTCTATCTGAGAACAAAGTATTCATGAAAGTGTCGGATGTCAAGTTTACGGAGGATGGAAATGCTAACATCAAGTTGTTCGCAATAAAAAATGATATTCACAGGACTGGTAATGTAATATAGTGTTAAAAATTAAATTAATCCATTTTCTCCATATAAGTTGACCTTGCTGTGACCTTGACCTTCGACAGTTCGTACCCAAAACTTTTTGAAAATGTTGTACTTCTCAAGAGATAATATATTCAAAATCTAAACTTATTAGCACAAAAACTTTTCAAGTTATTGTGTTTACAAGGAATTGCAATAACTCTATCTCGTGACCTTGACCTTTGACCTTTAAGGTCACACAAGAATTGAACACTTTTTATTGAGTATAACAATCATGTATTGATTAAAGGTGATCATAGTTAAAATTAAGCATTTTCGCTAAACCATATGCTTAAGTCATGACCTTGCTGTGACCTTGACCTTGGACGGATTGTAGCCGAAACCTTTTCAAAAAAATTTACTTTTCCAAGGATGATATATACCAAGTTAGAGCTTCATAGCACAAAAAACTTTTCAAGTTACGGTGTTTACAAAGAATTTTGCGGTGATTTTATAACTCGTGACCTTGACCTTTGAACTTGAAAGTGAACATGTCATAATGATTCCCTGGAAGTATTAACATTTAGACATGTTCATGAGTTCTAAAAAGCTAAATGGGATAAAGTTATACCCAAATTTAGTGCATTTTGTAATAACTCATATCTCATGACCTTGACCTTTGACCTTCAAGGTCACACAATCATTGAAAACGTTTTATTGAGTATAACAATCATGTATTGATTAAAAGTGTTCATAGTTAAAATAAAGCATTTTCGCTAAAACATGCTTACGTCATGACCTTGCTGTGAACTTGACCTTTGACGGATTGTAGCTAAACCCTTTTCAATTTTTTTTACTTTTCCAAGGATGATATATACCAAGTTGGAGCTTCATAGCACAAAAACCTCTCAAGTTATCGCGTTTACAAGGAATTCTTAGAGTGAATACATATCTCGTGACCTTGACCTTTGACCTTGAAAGTGAACGTGTCAAAATCGTTCCCCCCGAGGTATGAGTAGTAAGGTATAAATAAGAGTTCTGGAAAGCTTAGGGGTAAAAAGTTATAGCTAGTAGTACGAGTTCGGCGGCGGCGGCGGCGATGGAAACTTCACAAAAACTGATAGCAGCCCCGTCCTTAGACGGGGCTGCTAAATATATATCGCTCAATTTCTTGGAGGAACATCTGGGGCCAGTCATTCTTTCTTATTTCACTTGTTCGTTTGCTCTCTTCCAATAATTTCGATATGAAATATATCACATGATAAAGAAATATAGTCAAAAGGCCTTTGGTTCTAATTCGAGGGGTCATCCAATCAAGCAAATCTGCTGAAACACAATGTTGAAATCATTTTTCCTTTGCAAACGTACGAGAGAGGTGCTCAAACCTCTCGACAACAAATATGTTTCGAGCTTTCGTCGTTCTTTTGTTACGCTCATGTTTGTTCGCTTGGTAGATATCTTCCTATTACTTGATCAAACTGTTGGTCACTCTGACCTGTGTAATTAAGTAAGCCACTACCTACCTGTCACATGAACCACGTAAAGAAGTAACAGTGCTGACACGCGTGCACAAGAGGTAGACATAGCTGAATGTTAGACCCAATGTGTTTACTTGTTGACTACATTGTAACACACTTCCTGGTTTCGTTTATTTTTAGCAGCTACCGGCTGTACTGATCTCGAAGCTGTGATATAAGTGAATAGATCAACTTGTTTTATCATCACCGGATATATATATATATGTCGTGTTCAACAAGAGAGCCGCGTTTACATGCACCGTTTACCCCCGGGGTTAAAATACCCAAAGGGGCAAATTTGCCTCCAGGAGGCAGATTTTGGCATGAAAACAGTACACACAGGGGGTAAATTTTTGCCCAAGCTAATATCAATCAATCAATCTTTATTCGGTACTTAAAAGGCCTCAGGCCTATAGTACATTCAGTATATACATATTAGCGTATTTACACATTCATTTGATATATAAAGACAATACATAGCATTTAGTTTGGTAGTACATTTTTGCGATACAACATTGCATAATAAATAAACATAGACAGGTTTTGAATAACAAAACGATTTTTACTACTTAACAAGGATGATAATTTTGACTCGTTTGGATGGACATAATAAAATTCATTAATGTATTTAGAGCGAATGCTATTATACATGGGGCATATAAGAAGAAAGTGGTATTCATTTTCAATTACATTTAGGTTACAGAGCTTACATAGTCTTAATTCTCTTTTGGTGTTGGTATATCTACCTTGTTCGATTTCTAAATCATGGGATGAACAACGAAATCTTGCTAAACATATTCTAAACTTTTTTTCCATTTAAACAAGACAAATAAAATTCGGTATTAAAATAAATCATAAACAATATATAGGAGTCACATTTTCGTGATAGATTGGTTTTTTCTTTCCATGTCTGCAAATATATATCTTTGAGTCTCTGGGCGAATTGATGGATAAAATATGTATGAATACCAGTATCTAGGTTGAACCAAACATTTCCGAATTCAGTAGAAAATAAAATATTCTTTACATCTGTAACCCAGTTTTTTTGTCCATTTCTATCATATAAAAGCATCATGTTGTAACATTTCCTTGGTAACCGAGAAGATGGCATGTATATTAATTTAATCCAATATTTAATAACCTTAACATATGAAGTTAAATACAAAGGGAATCTGCCACATTCCCCGTAGATCATTACGTTTGGTGTGTTTTGTTTAACTCTGAGGAACGATTTACATGCGAATAAGTGTATTCTCTCTAAATGAGCGAAATGGTTTAGACCCCAGATTTCTGCTCCATATAATAATATAGGACTTATTTTTACATCAAAAATTTTGAAAAACGAAGTGAAATTAAGATCTCCCAGAATATGCAGTTGTCTTAATATTCCTATCAACACTTTATGAGCCTGTACTGATGCATATTTGGTATGTGTTTGCCAAGATAATTGATTTGTAAAGTGCACACCCAAGTACTTATATGCATTTGTTGTTTCTATTTGACAGCCTCTATAAAACCATTTTTCATTTTTCGATAATTTCCCACCATTCTTAAACACGATTATTTTAGTTTTGTCCATATTAACATTTAATTTTGATTGTTCACAATAATATTCTAATTCATATATCTGCTTCTGGAGGCCACCTACAGTACTAGAAAACATAACAATATCGTCTGCAAAAAGAAGAAGAAAAAGCTGAAATAAGTCTGGATGTAATTGTATTCCGTTTACGCAATTATTCTCAATTTGTACTGCCAAATCGTTGATAAAGAAAGAAAATAATAAAAGTACCGAGGGTACAGAAGCTCACCTAAAAATGAATGATGTGGTAAAATGGTTTAATTATACATGTAACCATCTTTTATATATAAATTGATTATGGCTGCCATCATGATTTTTTTATCTTTTAAAATACTAGTCTTCTTTTGGAAACGACTAGAGCTTGAACAAACATTAATACACGAATGATATTATCATGATAAGTTAACAAGCAGTAGGTTTTTGTATAACTTTTTGTATATCTATGGCTGAATTGGTGACCATCTTGTACTTTTTAATCTTCAAAATGCTACTTTTATGTGGGCATCCGTATTAATTTCATTATGATATCTTGATTGGTTTAGGTGTATCCATTTAAATGTCATTCATTACTTACAGGATTTGTTTTGTAGTGAATCATTAATATGATTTCAAGATTATTTCACTGATGGTTATGCTGCATGGGATATTGAGAATCCCAAGAGTACAGATTTTTCAAGGAAAATGAATGACTGATTGAGAGGAAAGTCATAAACACAGCAAAGCAAAAGACATGTTTATTTTGTTTTATTATGTTTACTTTCATTAAAGTATCAATTTATTTAACACTCATACAGTACTATAATGGTAAACATTTTTGCATTGTCAAATCAACAGAGAGATATGACAAATCAAATTTCCTTCCTTTTCTTACTAAACCCTTTTCGATTTTCATCTTCATATTTATTCCACATCAACTTATCATGTAGATTGCTAAACACCAAAAAGCTTATTGTAGACAAGTTTTGTGTAAGTTGTTATTCTTAGAAAGAACATATCACTGTCATGAGAATACAAGTCCATAACTTTTATTGCATACACATGGGCCATGGCCATATAGCATAATGCTCTACCATATCAATTGGGTCAGGTTGATTATGCAACAGACTAGCAGCTGACACTGTGATGCTAGCAGCCTGCCTTGGGATGTGTATTAGGCATAGTGGAATATCTGAACTCTGGTTGACCCCTTATGTGTGGTATTTAAAAGAATTAAGGGAGATGCCATTGTTTAAAAATTGTGTTTAATGTGATTTGGTTTTTGCAGCTAGTTGCCATAAAGATTTTAAACAAATTAATCAATTATGTTTGTCTTTCATCTTAATTTTTTTTTTAAACACTTAAAAATATAGAACAACTTGCACAACAATCTTAAATATTCCATATTTAAGATAATATTATGATTAGTAAGTTCAAATTAGAGAATTTATATGGTGCCAGTGATCACTTGATGAAAGATTAAAATTTAATAAAAATGATGTGTCATCTGCAGCTGAAAAGTCAATATGGCTGCAATTGCGGCCATCTTGGATTCTCAAAACTGAAACGTCTACCTTTCTGTGTGGAATCACTATAGGTATAACATACTACAATATAAAAATGATATCTAGATTGGTTTAGGAGAAATAGTCTTTGTCATGAAATCTAATTGAAAATTCAATATGGCTGCCATGGCGGCCATATTGGATTCTCGAAAACTTAAACGTCTACCTTTCTGTGCGGAATCACCATAGGTATAACATACTACAATTTCAGAATGATATCTGTATTCGTTTAGAAGGAGTAGTCTTTTTCATGAAATCTAATTGTAAATTCAATATGGCTGTCATGGTGGCCATCTTGGATTCTCAAAACTGAAACGTCTACCTTTCTGTGAGGAATCACCATGGGTATAACATAATACAATTTCAGAATGATATCTGTATTCGTTTAGAAGAAGTAGTCTTTTTCATTAAATCTAATTGAAAATTCAATATGGCTGTCATGGCGGCCATCTTGGATTCTCAAAACTGAAACGTCTACCTTTCTGTGAGGAATCACCATGGGTATAACATACTACAATTTCAGAATGATATCTGTATTCGTTTAGAAGGAGTAGTCTTTTTCATGAAATCTAATTGAAAATTCAATATGGCTGTCATGGCGGCCATCTTGGATTCTCAAAATTGAAACGTCTACCTTTCTGTGAGGAATCACCATGGGTATAACATACTACAATTTCAGAATGATATCTGAATTCGTTTAGGAGGAGTAGTCTTTTTCGTGAAAGTTTACGGACGGACAGACGGACAGACGGACAGACAGACGGACGACGGACGAAGCGCCATGACATAAGCTCACATTTACTGTGTAAAGGTGAGCTAAAAAAGGACTCAGTACACATCCTTGTCTTACACCAACTTGAATATCAAAGCATGGTGAAAACTCATGGTTATATCTAACACATGTTTTAACATTTTCGTACATATTTCGTAAAAGATTATTCATTTTCAAACTTATACCATTTGAGTTTAAGAGATTCCAGAGTTTATTTCTATGTACAGAATCGAAAGCTTTTGCGAAGTCTACAAAAAGAGCATAAACCGCAAACCGGAGAATAATTAGCAATCCAAATCAGATAATTACATTTTTCCAATGAGAATCTATCTGTCTTCATTTGGAGAGTAGTTTGCATGATCAGAAGAACGTCATGCCCATTTTATAGAATGATAAAAAAAACTATTTTCAAATTGTAGTATTTTAATAACTAATCATAAATTCAAGGTGCGATGATAGCACAAACTTTCTTTAATTTAATGTTATTCAAACTGAAATGAGTACGGAGAGAAGCTGTCGCAGAGCTTAAAACAAGATTGATATGACACATATTGACATAAAAAGACATTTTTTAAAACCAGAAACCAAGCAGGAAGAACAACAAAGTAGATTTCAATTTTGCTATGATCTCTGATTGAGGGTTCTAGGACAAAACCAAACAAAACTAGTGTAACAAAGTAAGGGATGACACAAGACCGTAGGTGGATCTAATCAGTTATTTAATGCAGCAAAATCATCAGGTCGCCTAGCTCCCAGCAGTCCGTCTGGCGTCGTCCAGCATAAGTCAGTTGTCCCACGACTTGTCCATCCGTCTTTGCAGACTGGGTCTGCTCAGCGTCCAGGTGTTCACTCGTCGAAGCCCCGATGAAGTCTGTCCTTGTTCCAGGCTGTCTGTCTCTTATAGTGGGACCGCTTGACCGTGGGCTGACCTCCATAGCCAAATCAACAGCCAGTCCACGACTGTAGAGGTATGCCACTAATCCAGCTAAGTGATTTAACAATGTCAGCTGTCTCACTGGTCAGCTGAGAGATATGGCTTGGATTAGCGACGTCCACTGCAGAGTTGTCAGCTGTCTCGCTGGTCAGCTAAGAAATATGGCTTGGATTAGCGACGTCCACTGCAGAGCTGTCAGCTGTCTCGCTGTCAGCTAAGAAATATGGCTTGGATTAGCGACGTCCACTGCAGAGCTGTCCACTTTGTTACATTCGCCCCCTTGTAGTGCGAACATTTCCTGGGAGCGGAAATTTTCGTCCTTGTATCTGCCACCCATGTGCTTAATTTCGTACAGTTAGTATCATAACATAGGGCGTTGGCGTTTCAGCCTTCTTACACACGCCTAGCACATGAATATTAGTCACTATTGAATATAAGTTCGATATGATCATATTATTATTTGCGTGGTGTCACTTTGTACAGTTGACAGTTCCTTCATAGCATAGGGCGTTGGCGTTTAAGCCGTTCTACACACGCCGAGCACATGAGTCTCAGTCACATATGATTATAAGTTCGATATGATCGTATTGTTATTTGCGTTGTGTTACTTTGTACAGTTGACAGTTCCTTCATAGCATAGGGCGTTGGCGTTTAAGCCGTTCTACACACGCCGAGCACATGAGTCTCAGTCACATATGATTATAAGTTCGATATGATCGTATTGTTATTTGCGTTGTGTTACTTTGTACAGTTGACAGTTCCTTCATAGCATAACGTTGGCGTTTAAGCCGTTCTACACACGCCGAGCACATGAGTATTGTCACATTCCTTGAAGTGGTCACCCATCCGATGCACACTACTCCCTTCGTCACTGGTTATCCCAGATCACGTCTGTTGTCCAGTCCAGGATATAGTTGCCTGACCACAGGCGCTGTGGTCGTGTCGTGGGCCGTCTCTCTCTCCGTCAGAAGTGGTGCAGAGGCTACCCGCTCTCTGTTGGCGTTACCCGCACCTCCTGAATCAATCGACACCATTTCGAAGACGGGAGCAACCTGAGTGCGTTTTCCCCTCTTTATTCTTTTGGCAAGCCAGGGTTTAAATTTAACATATATCACCATCCCGATTATGAAGGCGATACCCACTACTATGCCTATTAGAGTAAGGACTTTTTTATGAGACGACTTATCTTTCTTCATCTTCGTGTCTTAAGTTTCTAATTGATTTATCATATTATCCATAGGGATCGAATCCATCGCTTCCAAGTGCTTAGGTAATTTTGTTAACGATAAATTCCCTTCTATCTGATGAAATGGTTTAAGTAGCAACATATCTTATGTTAGGTGGTCGATATATTTGAAGCCAATCGTCATCTATATCCTGTCCACTCTCCTCATAATAATAAGGGGGTAAGGTTACGTGGTCGTTTGAAGCGAGGCATCCTATATCTAGTTGTACTATACCGGACGGGGGTTCTACAGATAATACTCGGGGTTTCTGTTTCTCACAAACTATAGTAAAGTCCAAAATGCTAATCGTTGTAATTATCCACTTCCCATTACTAATATACTGTGCCATGGGCAGAATTGACCGAGGAATGACTTCTGTTAAACAATTTTTCTTGATGTTTTCCTCAGATTTCATGAATAAGGCGATAATGCAATTTTGATCAACATTTATAGGATAAACTGGACTTTGGATGTGGCAGTAAGACGTTAGTGGCAGCGTGCAAACATGTTCCTCCGAACCCTTAAGAATCATATACTGAGTACGTTGAGGATTAACAGCAATCATGCTGGCCTCTAGTTTGTACCTAGCAACCATTCTATTTATACCATTCGGTCTAGAATCAGGTTTATTAGATAACATTGGTGTTGGTAGATTATGGGCCTTGTAGATTTCAAATTGGCCATTAAGATCCAAAAGGGGAAGGGTCACGATGATTAGAATTTCCCTCTCGTACAGTACGGTCGTACAAGTTAATGTTTTATAAAAAGTCCATAATTGTTTGGTTGGGTCACCTGCCAGTTTGAAGTTAGGCGGTAAATGGAGGCTTACATCTCTTAGTAATGCTAACAGTTGCCCTGGACTAACAGTGCTTGGCGACAGATGTCCTAAAGAGAGCATATTTAGCTGCAGTTGGAGATGCTCTTTATAGTTCATAAACATTTCGATTGTCTGACGAAGTTCCTCAATAATCACATTAATGCGTGTGTACGCTACTGTTGTCCATTCAATTTTACCTATCCTCGCAGTAAGCATTGAAGTGGCGTTTACTATTTTACTATCTAGGATACTTAAGCTATCTATAACTGAATTAATAGCGTGTCTATTTTGTCTAATTTCAACTCTAGATATGTTTAATATGGTGAGACCTTCATGTACCACGTGGGCCAATGTCTCTTGACTCCTTGCTAATTTTCCAATATTACTTCTTATAGTGGCTAATTCTTCCTCAGATACCGTCCCAAATAAGAAACTCATTGCCGAGCCTATGAATGGTAATAGGGATCGCTTAGGTCTCGATAAATGTTTATATTCCCCGAAGTTCAATGCCATGTTCCTCAAAGTGTTATTCAGGTTAGATACTTCCTTAGATAACAAGTCGAACATTCCAGTTAATTCAGGATTATTTGTATGAGGGTCATGTCTTTTAAACGTCTTAATCACATCAGTCGTTTTTCCAATATCCGCTTGGCATTTGTCAATATAGGTATAGTAGGGGTCGAGATTCAAGGTGAGAGTTAATAGCCATTTTGAACGCGTAGTGGTGATATCATTGACTTTTTGAAAAATCACATTTTCAAAAACAACACTACCGCTGGCTAAACCTAACTAAGAATAAGAGTACACTCATCGTTTTACGCTGTAAAACAGGACATACATATGTAAGTATGGATATCACAATAATAGTCGTTATAAAGTCACTACAATAATAGTCGTTATATAGTCACTCATAGAATCATTTCTCTACAACTAAACCATCACCAGTCATCATAGTATGAGTTATATACTAATAGTGCTAGAGCTAGTGAAAACTATCATGAAGCCCTACAATAGTCTTGCTACTGCTTCCAGCAGGTCCTTCACCTTATCGTCATATTTACACTTGGTTATCTGTCGGGGCTTACAGTGAACTGAGTTAGCAGTGAACTGTCCCTCGTCACTAAAGGTTGTCACTTCGTCACTTATATGACTTGAGTCCGAGCTCTCGTTACTTGACCTACTGACACCAGAGTGGTTGTGGGTATGATCTTGATAATTGTTCCTCCTTCTGAGGCGCTTGGATAATTCGGCTAACGGAATATCTTCTTCCTCGTCAGAATCTGACCTTTCTTGGCGATAGCGCTTAGCAATGCGTGCTAACGGATCTTTGGAAGGTGGTTCGGCCTCGTCTGAGCTTGAGTCAGAGGGGGGGACGACAAACATAGCCTTTCTTCTCGGGCGGCCATTTTGTTGTTTCGGGGTTTCCCACTCATCCAGTTTGGCAATTCTGAGATGTTCTGCATGAGCTTTTGTTGTTGTCCCATCAAGCTGACTGCGGATAATGTATGTCACTGGCGATGTTTGATCAATTACACAATAGAAAGGCTTCCATTTGTTTTGTAGCTTACTTTTTCTCTGATGAAACCTGTAGTAGACCGGGTCGCCGACCTTAATGAGATTAGGTTTGCTGTTTCTGTCAGCATACTTCGCCTGCCGTCGTTTCGCTTTCTTCATGTTTCTATGAACAAGAACAAACGACTTGTGCTGTTGTTGTAAGGCAATCTTGTGTTCATCTTCACCATTATACTTTCGTCTTGGTCGAAGCAAATTGTCAACAGGCAGTACAACATCCCGGTTGTACAGGAGGAAGAATGGAGAGAACTTGGTGGATTCGCAAATGTTGAAACGAATGGCTGCCAAAGTTTGGTTTAGATACAAGTCCCATGTGGTTAAATTGTCTTCCAGCTTTTTGGCTAGGACATCATGGAGTGTCCGATGGAATCGTTCCACTCGACTGTTCGCTTGAGGATGATAATATGACGTCTTCACGTGATGAATACCCAAGGCTTCTAATGTCCCTTTCACGGCTTTATTAACATTTTCCGTCCCATTATCAGTTACAATTTGTAATGCTGATCCATAGCGTGGAAATATTTCTTCGATGAGTAAATGGGCGACTGTCTCTGCCGTTTTGTCTGGCACCGCAAATGCTTCTGGCCATCCGCTTAAATGGTCAACAAAGCCGATGATGTACTTGTTTCCTGAAAGGGATGTCGGGTATGGTCCTGACAGATCCATGCTGATTTTGGCAAAGGGGTATGGTGGCATGTCTGTTTCTCTTAGAGGCGGTTTCTGTTTCTTCATAGAGCGGGCTTGGCAAATAACACATTTGGAGACATAGGTGTATAATTCTTTATACAGGTTCGGCCAATAGTATTTTGTCTTAATTGCTTCGAACGTCTTGTCAATCCCCATGTGACCATTGTCGTCATGATATTGTGTGATTACCATTGCTCGCAGTTGTATTGGAATCACCAACCTCGGATTAGGTTCATCATCTACTTCGCTGATGAAGTAGAGTAAGTCATCCATCAATATGTATCTCTTTACGGATGGACGGTCCTCTCCCTGAGCGAGTTGTCTTTTTATATCTTGAATGTCCCCATCCTTTGTTTGCTCCGCAACCATATCTATTCTTTCGCAACAGGTCTTCGGCACTTTGTCCACGGGATCAGTCTTTGGCTCGCAGCTGGCGAAGTCCCTGAGTGGATACTTGCTTGAATCAATCACGTTTACCTCGAGGGCGTTTTCTGGACCATCAATCTCTATATCGTCTCCTCGTGGGAGTGGTTCGTCTGGGTTGCTTGGAACACGGGACAGCAGGTCAGCGCAAGTGTTGGTCGTTCCTGCAATATATTCTATTTGGCAATTATAGCCTGCAATGCTTAATGCCCATAGCTGTACCTTCCTGTTCTGCATCGGTGACTCCAGTAGGTATTTCAGTGGTTTATGATCAGTTTCAATAACGAAATTCGCATTGTGCAGGTAGTGGTCGAGTTTCTGTAGAGCATAATGTATGGCAAATGCTTCCTTCTCTATGGTTGACCAACGTGTTTGGGTATCAGATAGCTTGTGGGAGAGAAAGTGTAGAGGTTTTTCAACCTTAGATGTACCACTGTCGTCTGGGTGGAGTTGGGTCAGACAGGCGCCGATGCAACTGTCACTGGCGTCTGTATAGAGCACATATGGTTGATCAGGATGAGGATATGTTAGGAGTGGTACGACTGTCAGACTCTGTTTGAGGAACTTAAAGGCTTGATCGCATTCATTAGTCCAAGTGAATCTGGCATATTTCTTCGTCAACTTCACTATCGGTTCTACAATCTTCGAGAAATTTGGGATGAATCTGCGATAGTAGCTGCAGATACCGATAAAACTGCGAACTTCCTCACAGAGGTTGGGGCTCCCATCCCTCTAATGGCCTCGACCTTCTCTCCATCTGGCTTGATTCCATCCTTGTTGATCACGAACCCTAGGTACTTGGTCTCCTGTTTCATAAAGCTACACTTTGATAATTTCAGTTTCAAGGAATGTTTTCTTATTCGGTCAAACACTGCCTGTATGTGACTCAAATGTTCTTCTTTGGATTTTGAAAAGATTAAAATGTCATCAAGGTAGGCAATGGCAAAGGTCTCTAAATCTTCAAGGACCACATTCATTAGTTCCATAAAGATCGAAGGGGCGTTGCAGAGACCAAAGGGCATCACAGAAAATTCAAACAAACCTCGATGACAGGCAAAAGCTGTTTTCTCCTTATCCGTCTCGTCCATCAATACCTGCCAATAGCCAGACTTCAAATCCAGCGTACTGAAGTACTTTGCCTCTCCCAGTTGCGTGAGGATGTCATCAATCAACGGAAGGGGTGTCGATATCAGACGGGTGATGCGATTCAGCGAGCGGAAGTCGACACAGAACCTCTTACTTCCATCCTTCTTGTCTACCACGACGATAGGAAAAGACCAAGGTGATCTTGATCGTTGGATAATCTTGGCGTCTAGCATGTCATTGATTGCTTTATCTACTGTCTGTCTTTTGTTCAAGGGGGTTCGATAGGGTTTCATTCTAATTGGGGGTTACCAGTGTCTATCTTCATGCGTACCGTGTTAGTATGACCTAAATCCATGTCACTTTTTGCAAATAAATCATTATTTCCACTAACTAACTTATAGACATCGTCCCTATGTTCGTCTGGTACGTCAAAGTCATTGTCTACCTGTCTGTCGGTCGTGACACGTTCGTGGGTAGATTGTATTGTATCAATTAAATTTTCTGATGGAACACTGTCTAACCTGCCCACTATGCAACCTCGTTTTAATTTAATGGTCTTGTTTGTACTATTGACTATCATCACAGGAACATACCTTCTCTCACTGACCTTAATCACTGAGTTGCTGACAAGAACACCTGACTCTCCCGCTACGTAACCCTTATCTAGTGCAGTAAATTGGTAAGTGTCATTTATTTCTAACCCATCCCTATTCTTGACCTTACCCTTTAAAACATTTCTGGTCTGCGGGGCTATTGTTGTGTCAGCAGCCAATCTCACAACTGAAGAAATGTGAATGTCTTCCTCTAATGGTACATACGTTTTTCCCACCCTAAGGCTACCAAGGTCAAAATACAGTCTTACACCTGCCTGAGTCAACCAGTCATGTCCTAATATCATGTTTCTATTCATATTGCTGACAATGTAGAATTTGTGACTGAGCGTCAATCCCCTAAGTCTAAAAGTAATGGTTGAACTTCCCTCTACATTTAATGAGTTTCCATTAACTCCCTGTAATGCTATCTTCTTTCTATCCAATTCAACTCCCTTTAATGAATCAAAAACCCTTTTGTGCATTATTGATACTTCCGCCCCGCTGTCAAGTAAGCATCTAAATTTGTGTCTCCCTATGCGTACACTACATGAATTGGGACGTCCTGCTAAGTTAATGGAAAAGGTTTCTTCCTCTCCCACAACGGCTTCTTGTTGTGGAAGAGCATCTAGTTTAACTGTCTTTGAGGAGCGAAAGTAACTCTACGTCTGTTTGGGCATTCCCTTTTGTAGTGTCCCGGCTGATTACAGGACCAGCAAATAACTGGGGCTGGGGAAGCTGGTCGGGTTCCCTTTGAAATTGCGTTCACTGTCCCCCCTTGTCGGCAATGCCTTGCCTTGTGCCCAGGTCTATTACACTTATAACATCTCTGGGGCCTCACATGTCCTACGTCCATGGGCTCTTCCCATCTACTACGACTGAACTCGTCTAATGGGGCCATTTCTCTGCGGGGACGGGGTGACTCAGTTCGTCTATACCCTGTCTTACCTAGTCTCAAATCAATTCTAGCCCGTACATTTTGTTCATGTGTAGCCGATGTAACTGCTGTCGCCAAATTGGGGGGGTTTTCTCTCATGAGTTTCTTCTGGAGGTAATCATAGGCTAAGCCATCAATAAAGAAACCAACTAATTGCCTCTCGACTGCCATGCCGTTACCCTCTCGACCTAGCCCTGCATACGCTTCTTCTGCTAAGTTAAGAAGTCGTTCAGCGAACATCTGAACACTTTCCCCTGGTTTTTGCTTAAGGGATCTGAGCAATATGAATGCATGCTGCGGGTCAGTTATCTCTGCAAAACGCCTTGACAGTTCGCCTTGTAACTCTTCCCATGTCGCCTGGTCATGGTCATGCATATATCTCTGTATGAAATCACTGACTGTCCCACTACTACTCTGGTAAGCAATAAGTTTTTTTCTGGTTACTATTTGCGTTGGTCAAAATAGAATATTTTTCAATACTCTTCACCCAGATCTTGAATTTTTTCGGATCCCCCTCGAAAGTATCTATAACATTTGAAATACCCTGTGCGCCTAAGGTGGTAGATAAATTGGCCAGTTGGCTACTTATTTGTCCTGCTATCCCCTGTAGGAATTCACCCATCTCCTGGCTTGCCATTTCAGAATATCAAGAGTACTAACTAACACCTTAGTTACTCACCGAAATCTCCAGGGCTTCAAAAAGAGGAGGATCCGGGTCACGGCACCATTCAAGAACCCATCCGCCCTTACTTGGAACAAAGTAAGGGATGACACAAGACCGTAGGTGGATCTAATCAGTTATTTAATGCAGCAAAATCATCAGGTCGCCTAGATCCCAGCAGTCCGTCTGGCGTCGTCCAGCATAAGTCAGTTGTTCCACGACTTGTCCATCCGTCTTTGCAGACTGGGTCTGCTCAGCGTCCAGGTGTTCACTCGTCGAAGCCCCGATGAAGTCTGTCCTTGTTCCAGGCTGTCTGTCTCTTATAGTGGGACCGCTTGACCGTGGGCTGACCTCCATAGCCAAATCAACAGCCAGTCCACGACTGTAGAGGTATGCCACTAATCCAGCTAAGTGATTTAACAATGTCAGCTGTCTCACTGGTCAGCTGAGAGATATGGCTTGGATTAGCGACGTCCACTGCAGAGTTGTCAGCTGTCTCGCTGTCAGCTAAGAAATATGGCTTGGATTAGCGACGTCCACTGCAGAGCTGTCCACTTTGTTACACTAGGAAGAATGCACATTGTGAAGATACCAACGATGGAAACAATGGCAAATAACGGACTAAGTATATCTAACCAAAAAGATAAGTATTACTCCATTTATTCACTTATCAATGAATTTTAACATAACTTCACTAATAATCTATATATTCTAAATTCAAAATTAATTTTATTCTTTTTTTAACCACTTTCGAACTTTTATTAACTTTACTTGGGTGTCGATGACCCATTCTAAATTTCATTCCCCCTTTTTTGGAAATAACTAAGGCAAAGACCCCACGTCGGCGACATCACCGTACGTGTATGGTGAAAGAAGACGTTAAACTCCAACCCAACAACAACATCAAGTGCTTTAAATCATCTGATTGTATATTGTATCATACTTTGTTAAACCTCATGAAATAAAAAAAACTAAATAAAAAACTGTTACTTTCTTTCCTGTTACTTTTTTTCCGTTACTTTTTTTCCTGTTACTTTTTTCCGATCACCAAAACCAACTGGACAAAATCATAAAAGGATAAAGCCACCTCGGACAAAACGATAGAGCACCTTGAAAATACACACCTTGATAAAAAACACCCAGACAAATACATCTGGACAAAAACCACCTGGGAATAACACAAAATATATGTAAACTGAATATGTTAATACTTTATTATGATATCATAGGATATCATTTGGTCACAATATTCATTTAGTAACAATTTTCTTATATTTGCCCAAGAAAACAAATCATTTCAAATTCTTTTACATCGATCGAGGCATTGTCTTATATTTTATTATTTCAAATACATGTATTATATGTAAAAAGATATATCATAGAAAAGTTGGTACGCTGTGTAAACTACTTGTGTTTTTATAGAGAAGCTTCATGTATATTGAGAAGGCAGTGGGCTGTTTTGTTCGTGTTTGTTTCTCGGCTTGTATTTTGCCAAACGCCATTGTTCCAATATTTTCCCTGTCATTTTTTAGAAATGGGTAGGTTTTGTCCTAGTTGGCTTTTGTGCGGGTGGGCTGTGTTCAAAATTAAAATCAATTGTCGGTAGTCGGAAACGAGAGAAAAATGTAAAAGTTGGGCAACAGAAAAGCAGACTGACACCACCAATTGCAACAAGGAAAACAAGGAAACATCATAAATTGTTAAATAAAAAAATGATATTAAGTTAAGTCTCATTACAACTTTGATGTTGATTTGAATGAAGAGGGATAGAGTAAAGACTTTTTCACTTATACATCAGTAAAATGCTCCATTGATGCAAAATTTGCTAAATAGGTTGGGCAAATCTATTTATCCCCATGTAAACGCTTTTTGGGATTTTCAAAAGGGGCAAACCAAAGAATGATGAGCATTCCATATTCCATGGGATTTTCATTGAAGGAGTTGTGTGCACGATCCCAAGAACTCAATGCCCACTTTTGAAATAATTAAAGTACGATTATAGTGTAACCGGGTTTTATCGGGCCATAAGGAAAACCAACAAGGGGTCACGGGGTGCGAGGATTTATTCAACTCGTACTCTGGTAGTACATGATGGATATATGACACCCTGCAAAACACAATTGCATACAATATAAAATCTATCACAACATTGCATAAACGTACATAAAATATATTGTTCACTCATCAAAACATCATTACACAATATATTATATTATGCAACCAAACATCACAAAGATATATTACACTTTATGATTATTAAGTTATACCTTACCAATTACACAATTACTCCATAAAAACATTTGCTTAATAATAGGTGTTTCATGTGGCACGTACCAAGCAAGGGAGATAATTCATGATTAGCTCCAGTTCACAATACATAAATAGTGAACTAAACGCATACAAACATATGATACAAACAACAACTAATTATCACATTGTGATAAGTGTTATCAACATTAGGAACATGTCATAATGCCCTTGATAGCATTGTTAGAAATATATACAAAACATGATCAAATATATAATATGCAAATATACCATACCCTGAATGTGGTTCCGGGGTGATCAATCCATAACCACGTTATGTACCTCAAATCATCATGATGTCCTAAATACAAGAATAGTATCATAAATAAAATGCTATTTATGTACCTTATATACATGATGACTAAGGCGGGGTTTACACTACGTCCGTTTTTTCAATGCGATGCGTTAAAAAAAATCGCATAAGAACGCAACACGTTGTTTTCAATGAGCCGGCATACACTACGTCCGTTTTTCCAATGCGTTGCGTTGCGTTGCGAATAAAATAGAACCTGTTCTATTTTTTTGCGAATTCGCAATGGAATTCCCTGTGTGACGTCATATTTTCATCATCGGAAAAGGTATTTCCCCACCACGTGGAACAAACAGTCAGTCGGGTAGGTATAGTATTGCATGTGTTTATGTGTTTAAATGCGTTATTCACAAGAATATAAAACCAATTGATTTGAACATTTAAACACACACACACACACGCACACATACATACATACATACATACATACATACATACATACATACATACACACATACACACATACACACATATTACTTTTAACGCATCGCATCGCATCGCATGTAAATCGCATGCGAAACGGACCTAGTGTATACCATCAAATCGCACGCGTCAACGCAGCGTAAAAAATTCGGACGTAGTGTTAATCCGGCCTAATGCATATAAAAATCATAAGAACTACAATGAATGAATTATTTACACATTAGAGTTTCATCAAATAATCTTTCACTCACCTCATTAAACATTCACTCAGAATACATTCACACAAAGAGAAGATAGAAATAAAAGATTACGTTAGTTTAAAATGTTATAAATGAAGTAGATGATTTACATTAGAAGTTATTCAAAATGGCGGCATCCACCATTACCATTACAAAGTTTAGTTTTACAAGGTAATGAAATAAATGATTTATGCAATTTTATAGAAATACTTTACATTATCCTATAAACTACATTTAGATTGATAACTGCTTTGATTACTAACCTTAGTTTATGATCTTAACATCTTAATCGTCTGTCAGTGCCATACATCTTGCTGTGCTCAGTGAGAAGTGCAAAATGGCAGCACATTGACTGATTCAAATCAGCCAATGAGAGGACATATTGGGTTAATTGAAGCACGATAGATGATAGTAAAATACATAACCCAACCTCCCTTATATTTATAGATGGACTGACCCAATGCATGAGAGAACCTAACCTAATGATACTTGAAAGTAATAACTTGCAACTTAAAACATATCAATAAAACAGAAAGACTTTAAATGAATAACAACTTTATTATAAAATACACATATATACAACTGTCTGCCACAATAGCATAAACTTTCTTTAATATGATGTGATTCAACCTGAAAAGATTAAAAGGGTGGCGCAGAGCTTAAAACAAGGTTACACACTATTGTACTCACGGAAATAGAAATAAAATGCTTTTTGGCGATTATTTCTTTATTTGGAACTAACTGGATATTTGTATCCTGAATATTCATTCACAATGCTTTTTCCCAACTTTTATTTCAGACAGTTTTTGTAAAATCCCTCGAAATATATGAATTTACAGGAGAGAAAAACGTGTCATTTTCACGCCTCGAAATTATTTCGAAGTCGAAAAGTATATTTCTTATTTGTAATCTCAGTACCGTCCGTTTAAATACATTGTTTAAAGGGGCAGTAGCACGTTTTTTGATAATTTTATAATTTGAATTTCTCACTGATAATTGTAAGTGAATGCTAAATGTATTATTTTGACAGTGTCAAAAATCTCATTACACAAGTCAATCATCCATAGTCAGAGGACAAAGAATGAAGATTCACATAAAATCCATTGGCGGCCATTTTTTTGTGAACACCTTTAATTCATTTTTTGTAAGAAAAGGAATCTCATGGCTAAACTTAACGTTATATATTTGAATTATTACTGCTCCATTTAGTTTAAATACATTGTCTTTCAATTGAAATCATTCATTTTCATTTTCCTTACATCACCCTATATTCCCCCTAAAAACGTGCTACTGCCCCTTTAATGTACAATAAGTTTATATCTTATGTCTTCTACTATTCATATCTTATATGATTTAAAAATTCATAAAATAATTGAAAAAGAACGTATTTTGCATTATGTTTACGGAGATAAACGCGTGTTACAAACTACTATTCTTACGAGTTCATTCATAACTTCTGCTGTCAATTGCAGAGTTGCCGTGGCAACGCACGTGCAACTGCAAATTCAGGTGAAAAGAGCGTTGCAGGTTTATTGTCACACGCATTGCTGAGAATGACGTAAGCTATAGCAGGTTTCGAAATGTATTGAAAATATGCACATTTTTAGCAGTTTTACCTGAACAAAGGCAGTTTAAAGTATATTCTTGCAATGATTTCATAAGGCCTAGTTGGGGAAAAACTTACTTATTTGAACATCTGCAGGAATTACTTACATTATTTAGTCGAGTAATAAAAAAATAAACGGCAAAAATAATTTTATTTCTCTTTCCGTGAGTACTTTAGCTCCTTTGTTTTGTTCAAGTATTAATTCTTCATACCAACTGATCATATTGTCTGTGAAATGGACGTGCAGAGGTGTTCATCAGACTAAGCGGGTGTTCATGATGAACACCCGGTATTGCGATGAACACCTGATAGTGAAACGATGATATTTGAATTTCCGAAATTAATTCAAGTTCAATGTTAGCTTTGGAAATCAAAGACACTCACTAAAACTGCAATTTTCCAATACAAGACTTTTACAAATTTTGCACTCCAGACACGAACTTGTGACCTCTTTATTCCGCGCCAAGTGACTTATCGATTAGACCACGGAGACCTGTTGAGAAAACAGGATGTTTTCATGACCTCATGATTGAATTTTAAAGTTGTTCCTGTATCTGTATCTGTATCTGTATCTGTATGTAGACCCAGGCACACTCAGTGTTGAGTATTATGCTGGGGGTTGGGTGGTGCGCATGCGCTGTTATCCTCTTACATATGAGGTGAAGGTCTCACATGAAGCGGCGAGTACTGTCTCTTCTTGGAGCTGGTTCCAGTCCTTAATCGTTCTTGGAAAGAATGATTGACTCAATTCCTTGTACGTGAAGTGTTAGGAATAAGTATTGGCTCCTTGGGTATCGCCACTAGCTCGTTAACTATCTTGTAAAACAGTACAAGTCTGTGTTCTCTTCGCCTTTCTTTTAGCGGCTTTAATTCAATCTCTTCAAGCATCTTAGTGACGCTACTTTCCCTTGAATAATCTGATGTTATGAATCTTGCCGCTGCCCTCTGTACCTTCTCTGGAGATGAGATATGAGAATGGGTGTGGGGATCCCAGATTGATGAACAATATTCCAGCACTGATCGCACTAGGGATTGATAAGCTGTGATCTTAAGAGATCTAGGACACTGACGTAGATTACGTCTAAGGAATCCCAGTGTAGAATGGACTTTTTTAACAGTTTATGTGTACTCCACTTCAATGATTCATGTGCGCGAGTGTTCATCTAACTTGAGCACCTCGGTCTCAGTATGTAACTATTACTTAAACTTTGATATGTCAAATGCTATGAACTCTGATTGAGGGGTCTGGGACAAAAGCCACCTGGACAAAAACAACATATGACAAAAACAACCAACTTATTTTTTACTGATATATGAATAAAATGAATATAATCATAATAATTTATTATGATATTAATTGATATGATTTATTGTAATATTCATTTTTCAAAAATTGTCTTAAATTAGCCAAAGAAAACAAACAATTTGAAATTCCTTTACATTGACTTGTTTAAGAGGCTTTTAGAAGTTCTTTGTCATTGTATCATTTCAAATAATTGTATTATCTATCAAAAGATATAATAGAAATGTGGGTAAACTAAACGTGTTTTAATTGAAAAGCTTCAAAATGGTTCATTAAGAAGCAGTGGGCTGTGTTGTTCATGCCATTACAATATATTTTCAAATTCTCTTTTAAAATACAAGGGCCTAGAAAGCTGAAACCTTGTAGACAGAATTTTTGTCTATTGGGGATTAAAATTATGAGGGCTTTTATGAGTCAACTTTTGGAACCTATACACTCAATTGTCAATATTATTGCAGATTTGCAAGCCTTCAAAGTGTTACTGGATTGAGAGTCACTCGATTACAAAGTTTTAAAAATTTCTTAAATGTTTGAGAAACTTCTATAATTTTTCAATGTTCCAATTGGTCATCATGTTGGGTGATAGAGTCACGAAATGCATAATTTATAAACTCTATTGACCATTAGTCAAGGTTGATGTACAGAGATTTTAGTCATCAAGACTTTTGCTCTTGTGAAGATAAGTTATGAGTATTGTTATTGTACCTAATTGAGGGGGACGGGTTGTTCGTTTTATTCTGCACAATGGTAAAGGTGTCCGACTGCTGAAGACGTAAAGGGACAGACAACCATAAACTTCATGAGAAGGCAAATCTCCCCTTGAGATAAAACTCACAAGAGCATAACTGCCAAGGCCCTAATATGGACGATAGATCTACAATAAATTCATTATCTCATTGGCCATGGTACATGACTATCTGTCCACCAGATTTGATCAAAAAGACTGCTCAAGAAAGAATAATTTGAAAGCTAATCAACGTTGTAAATGACAAGAGGAAGATTTAAAGTCCCGATCAAAATAGAGACCTCGAAAACAATCCGCGTCAATCAGTCAAATGAATTTTGGACACTTATCAAAAGGGTTCAAAATGACAATTACAAGTTAATAATTTGAGAGGTTATAAAACTTGTTCCATGTATAATGGGTGTGTGAATTTGCTTTCCCTGAACATATATGTTTATTGAAAACAAGTATTTGTCACAAAGGTGACAAGATCCCGCTCCGCAAATTGATGTTAACAAAAAGCATAATCATGTATGATAATGTATGTACATAGAAACACTTGTCTACACTTGTCATGTTACTAGATGTCATTAAGACCATAACAAATCGACTGGTCTCTGGGTCTTCCAAATAAGAAGCCTTGTGCAAAAAAAAAGAATAGAGAGAACAGTTCTTAACATATCAGCCTTATTAATGCATGTTACCTTCCCTATAAGATGCTTTGCTTAAGTTATGAAGAGAATCTAGGGATCGGATCGGATATCCTGCTGACAAGTCTTAAATGCAGATGTCAATGTTTAAATTTCATAGCCTCGCGGTGACCTTGAAAATAATGTGAAGGTCACCAAAATTGACTGGGTCTGGCGTCTTCACAATAAGATGCTATGTTTAAATTATGAAGAGAATCCAGTGAATGGTTCTTGACATAACCCACTGACAAGCCTAAAATGCAGGTTTCAATGTTGAAACTTTGAAAGCCTCGCTGTGACCTTGAAAATAATGTGAAGGTCACCAAAATCAACTCGGTCCGGCGCCTACCTAATTAGATGCAATATGTTAGTTATGAAGAGATTCCAGTAAGTGGTTCATGAGATATCCTGCTGACAAGCCTAAAATGCAGGTTTCAATGCTGAAATTTTTAAAGCCTCGATCGCTGTGACCTTGCAAATAATGTGAAGGTCACCAAAATCGACTGGGCCCGAAGCCTTCCCAATAAGATGCTTTGTGTAAATTATGAAGAGAATCCAGTGAATGATTCTTGACAAGGGTAAAATTTCAAAGTTTCGTTGTGACCTTGAAATAAACGCTTTATACAGGCCAGATGAGCTAAAAATGAAAATGATGTTACCTATTGCAAGAAAACCTATAACAAAATTACAAAACAAATGAAACGATTTCGGAATAAATTTCCTTACCCAAATGATTTATTATTATTCAACACTTTCTAGATCGCCAATATCAGACAGTGAAAGAAGTCCACACTAAAATATCCAAGTAGAAATAAATTTGCCATAGACTGTTATCTAATGGAGAAAAATAGGTTTTTAAGATTGTGACCCCTGTGACCCTATTTGGGGTCATGGGGTCACAAAACCTACAGTTTAGAATCCCAATTGGCCAAGGAGTCTACATGCAGTCTTTCAGCTCAATAGACCTTTTGGAGCTAAAGATGATGATGAAAATAAGTTTTTAAGGTTGTGACCCCTGTGACCCTATTTGGGGTCATGGGGTCACGAAATCTACAATTTAGAATCCCCATTGTCCAAGGAGTCTGCACATATCAATATTAACTCTCTACTCCTTTTGGAACTGGATAAGAAGATGAGAATTGGTTTTTAAGGTTGTGACCCCTGTGACCCTACAAATTAGAATCATCATATGTTAAGTTACCTGTACAAAAAAATTCAGCTCTCTAATATGTATGGTTCATGAGGAGAAGTTGAAAGTGTCAAAAGTTAACGGACGGACGGACGACGGACGGACGACGGGCCATGCCATAAGCCCATCTGGACTTTCAGTCCTGATGAGCTAAAAATGAAAAGAATCTGGTCAACAGTTTTTTAGTTTTATACAATTTCATTCGTACGAACGGACGGACGCTGCCCAATACTGTATCCCCCGCTTTGCGCTAAACGCGCAGCGGGGGATAAAAGTATTTATAGTATATTTGCCCTTTTGAGATGAAAGTGTGAGATTTTTTTAATTTGTAGAATGAATTATGCCATTTACGTTCATTTCAAATCAAAATGATTATAATCGTGGAGTGGCTCCTTGAATTTTCTAGAACAAATTAATCTAGCAGTTGAAAATCAGACAATTTTCCAAACCTGATGGGTTTCCATCTCATACAAAAAGCTGTGCCATGCTCAAAACATATGAAACAACATAATTTTCTATAGTTCAAAAAGCAATTTATTAAATCATCTATAAAAAAACAATATTTATAAAAATATATAGAACTCTTGCTAACTATGAAAATATTTGATTGTATTATGACCATAAAGTAGATATATCACAAATTTCATCAATTTAAAATGATGGACAATGTAATACTTTTCAAAATAATAGGTGTTTGTCTTTCAACAATTTCATAACATTCAAGCAGTTCTTTAATCTAATCATTTCCTTAAAAAGTGAGAAATTATTATTCATTTTGAGAATTATATTTTGTATTTTGTAACCGCAATCAACATTTCAAAACACTTCAGAACATTAATAAATCATTTAATTTATCTAAAGTACCATTGACAATAAATTAATTCCTCACAAAAAGAGAAAATAAACAGTTCCTTCGTCTTAAGCCAATCTCATTAAAATGATATCATAATGTTCTTCACCTCGTTACGCAGATTATAGATCTCACGAGGCCCCATTAGTCCAGCTGTCAGGGTAATGGTAGGGTAACCTTTGACCGCGTTATTTCATCCACTATTCAAATCGTTCGTCTCTTAAAGGGACATTTCTAGCGGGATATTTTTGTGTGGAATCGAAATTCAGGAGGACTTTCCTGTTGACAATTATATATGATTTTTACATGATAATTTCACACTTAATTTCAAATATGTTTGTGAGGTTAGCATTTCAGTAGTTCAAGATTTAACAATTTTACAAAGTGTATCGCCCAAAAATTGAAATCAACATCGAAGCTATGATAATGGTGGTAACTTTTATTATGAATTATTTGTGAATTTGCTCACCTTCTGTAAATCAAGTAGTTATTTCTTAACACTGTAATGAATTAGCGTGATTCAGCACGTTTGTTTTTTACACGCAATGCTAACATTTCAAAATGGAGGATGAAACCTGATCAAATTGGTAACTACATCTTATGACCTTACATTTGACAGAGCAAACTGTTTTCTAATTTGCATATGCACATCGAATATGTGTGATATCAAATCAATAAGACTTTATCGAATGTTTTTTTTTTTTAATGTTTTTTGTCAGTTATGGTCTTCTCTTTTGTGTCAGTACATTTATTGCTACAAAATAAAACAAATTTAACGAGAAGTAAAGGGATATGCTCTTTAAGATAACTGTTCCAAAAATAGCAACAACAGATTGCTGTTTGAATTTGTTCTGTGTATTTGACAACACATTGTGGCATGCAGAGATTCATTCGATAAAGGTAAATTTGTGAGGACCTTTTTCGACCGACAGATTAATGTTGGTGATATAAAGCACAATTTGAGTAATTCATTCCGACATAGCAAGAAATATTTATTATGAACATTTAAAAATAGTTGGAAATGTCCGGTTTCCGAGTTCTGAAATTTACGTCACAAGCACCCAAGTGTACTGGGCAAAGACGCTGATTGCCGAGTCAAAGGATACTCTGACAGCTGAACTGGGCCTGGTATGATCTACATGCGTACCGTAGTGTAGCAAATAGATCATATTTGATAAGATTGAACTTAGTATAAATCATTCCTGACAAAAGAAAGATAAATTGATACTCCAAATATAGCACTAGTGAATACAAGATTATTCCTCAAATAAGAAATTGAAAGCTACTTCCTTTAAAAGCACTATTAAAAAACATTTTATATCCAAAGCACTATTGAAAATATATCAATTCCTCCATTGAGCAAATTGTTTTGTCATCATAGTTATCTGTATATATTTGTTCACTATCTAAATGGCATCTATTTCTAAACACATGAAAGTGATTGTGACCCTTTGTAAGCAAAAATTGGGGCAAGGATTGTAAAAATCACTTTAGGCAAGTTAAGGATTAAACATTGGCATGTAAAATATATATAAGGAGAGTGTTTGGAATGTTTATATTTAGAATATTAATCTAAGAGTAATACAAAGTCAACATCTATAACATACATGAAGGAAAAAACAATCATAAATACAAAATAACAAGCAATAAATGTATTCAATAAATGGACAAAATTTCTGACCAAAACGTTTGAATTCCCCACCAAACAAGTATGGGTTGTAAGTTAATTTCCCCTCGGAATGTCATCAGAAATATGATCCAATTCTGTGTTCTTCACATATATAACTGTATTTTCTCATGAAATGAGTTGCAAGATATCGAGAGAATAAGGTTAATATTCTGCCTACAAGTTAAACATACATAATATATTCAAGGCATTGCGATGACTTTGAAAATAATGTGGTTATTGTAAATATCACAGGGATCATATTTAGTTAAACAAACAAACACTCTAGATAAACATTTCCATTCCTGATTCATAGATGATATGGGCATCTTTGCTGTCACATTTCTATGATAATACTTTTAAGGCACTGGTGGGTTTGGAAGGCAATGGAAGCAATTGATAAACTGTGCATATGATGCTTTTTGATTATGAAGAATAAGCATATAATAAGCATAGCAAAAGATAATGTTAACTAGATTATCTGTGTTTTAAACAAACACGCAAAAAACACATTATCAATCATTTCTGATCAACTGTATTCTGGACAAAAATATTAAAATCTTGATCAATCAAATGGGTAATGATTCTTTAAAAAATCATGTTATCATGTATACAAAAACTACCAATTCATAAAAAATATTATAAAAAATAGGGACATTGGCTCTGTAGTAAAATCTCTGTATGATTTATCATTCTTTCAATGAAATAAAAGGTTATTTACATGCATAACTGTGAATAATCCTTGTTTCTGATTGGCTACTATGAAATGTCAGTAGGCCATTCTTATGATTTAAACAGTTTTTTATTTTTTAAAAATGTTATTTTCAAAATGAAATGTGACATATACAAATTTAAAGGAAAAAGAAATAAATCCTGCATTATATTACTGACAGGAGAAACAAAACAAAATCAAAAGGAGAAATTTAGTCTCCTTTTTGCAAAGCTTTTATCTGGAAAATTTAGAGAGCACAAAATACATATTCTGATCCCCTAGATCGAAGTACCACAAATTTCAGCAGTTTTTTTGGGGACATACAAACAAACAGCAAAAAATCAATGAAGCATGTCAGGTCTAATAGAATCAAAACAAAACAACATATATGATGCAAAGTAAAACAATTATATTAACTCTGGATTATGATATTTTTTAATTCTGACTGCAAAGGTACAATCAATATTTCAAAAGATGGAATTCAATATGCAAAAGAAAAAATAGAAGGAAACAAAATGGTATGACATACAACCATCGCTAAAGTGGAATTATCACTCTTACCAGTATACAATTTCTTTGAGCAGGTCATAAGTACCTGGAAAAAGCGCCACATTAAGCTCTTTAATTAAATTCTTAAATTGCAATACCTTGCAAAGTGCCAAAATTGAAAAGGTTGAAATCACAAAAAACAAAACTGCTCGAGATGATCATTAAATTTTCAAAGTATTATTATAGGCCTCCTTCCTGTTGCATTTTGATGGAAACTTACACAAACAAAATTCTAGAAAGTTGAAAAAGGCACATCTACATACGATGATTTGTCAACAACTCAAGTTTAGTTTAGATAAAATGTGATCATGGAGAGACAGTCTTCAGAAACGTTCCTTGCCAGGGGAATAAAACAAAGTGACAAGTGCATCTTATTTTGAAGCCGTATCCTTCTTCTTCTCCTCCTCATCTGAATCAGGGGGAGGGGGAGGTCCGACTCTACCGAAGGCGATTTCCGAGTACGGCCCTCTCTGTTCTCCGATGACCACCTTCCCAGGTTTCTGGTTGCCGAAGTCGATTCCAACATACAGACATCCGTCAGCATCACGTCCAGTTGGTGGTTCAGGGCTCTGTGGAATTTGAGAATTTGAGAATTCAGTTGAATAATATTTGCCACTAACAATGTCAATAAACTGATAATAAAGTGTTTATGTTTTTGTTATTTGGTAGACAGCATGCTCTCCAAACGTTACATGGTTCATAAGGAAACTGACTGGTGAGATTACTTTACTAAGTTACTAAATTCTGAAGTAGAAGTCAGAGTTACAAAGGTTTGACCAACAAGTCAATAACTTTCTTCAGCATCACTCGCACAAAGACTGCGATGGATTAGTGCAGCAGGATATATTTCTCAACTCTGAGGAGGAAATCCAAATTGACTGGTGTCTGCATCTTTCAAATAAGAAAACTTTGTGCAAAATATGAAGAGAATCTGGAGAACAGTTCTTAACATATCAACCTTGTTAGCTGTAAATGCATGTTGGCTTTGCTGTGACCTTGAAAATAATGTGAAAGTCACTAAAATCGAATGGGCCTAGTGCAAGTGTTTTACTAAAATAGATTTATAAAGAGAATTCAGTGAATGACTCTTGAGATTTCACACAGACAAGCTTTATATGCGGGTTATAATGCTTATAGTTCAAAAGTCTTGCAGCCTTGAAAATATCATGAAGGTCATCAATTTGGCCTGGTGTCTTCCCTATAAGATGCTTTGCGTAACTTATTGTGTACTCTTGAGATATCCCGCTGACAAGCCTTAAATTCAAGTTTCAATGCTTAAAGTGGCAGCAACACATTTTTTGATAAATTTATGTTTTAAATTTTTCACTGATAATTGACAGTTAATGTTAAATATATTATTTTGACAGTGTCAAAAATCTCATTACACAAGCGAATCATCCATAGTCAGAGGATAAAGTATGAAGATTCACATAAAATCCATTGGCATGGCGCCTAGCCAATAAGAATGTTTGTAGAATGGTTCTTGAGATATCCCCCTGAAAAACTGAAAATGTAGGTTTCAATGCTTAAATTTTCAAAGCCTCGCTTTGACCTTGAAAATAATGTGAAGGTCACCAAAATCGACTGGGTCAGGGGCCTGCTCAATATGAAGGTTTGTATGGGGTGCCAAACGGGACTTTAATCGCTATTTAGTAAGCTTACTAAATCGAATTAGTAAGCTTACTAAATCGAATTAGTAAGCTTACTAATTCGGGCAGATATTTAGTAAGCTTACTAATTCGATTTAGTAAGCTTACTAATTCATTTAGTAAGCTTACTAATTCATTTACCGGTAATAAGCTTACTAAATCGGCCGAATTAGTAAGCTTACTAAATGATTTTAAAAATATGTTTCTAAGTTTGAAATAATGATTTCTCCCCACCACGTGGTAAAATGGCGGGAATATTTTGACAAAAACAAACGGCATGTACAGTAGCTTTTGACAAATTTAGATTCAAATATTTTGTGCGTATATGGTTCTTAAATCTATTTTTATATATATTTCATCGTGGATCGCCTCTCTCATCATAGAGCAGAAAGTATCAGTAACACATTACATTTACCGGCGCCCGTGTCACTAGGTTAAGTTCGAGTTATCTCGCTTTGAAAAAGATAGCAATATTGTCTATCGGTGTTTGTCAATGGTTTCGCAAAGGGATTTGATTTCAAAGTTAATTTGTATGATTTTTTGGCAGATGACATATGAATATCGTGAAGGTATGATATTTCATTAAAAACAGTACGTTGTTTGAGTGTCTGAACGAAAATAGGACAACTATCCTATTAATTCCTACTCTTCAGACGGTTCATGCTCGCAATTTCGAGAGCGCGCTCGTTTCACATTTTAAAAGAAAGTAAAATCCTTCCTTATTCAAAAATACTATCAAAAATGGTAAATTAAATTTCTTCTTCACGGATTTAATATCCAAAATGTACAATACTTTCTTTTGTTCTAGGGAGCAGTCATTGATTTACATTTCAACAACCCGGATGTGATTTAGTAAGCTTACTAAATCATCAAATAGGAAGTGAATTAGTAAGCTTACTAAATGAATTAGTAAGCTTACTAATTCATTTAGTAAGCTTACTAAATCGTTTACATTTAGTAAGCTTACTAAATGAATTAGTAAGCTTACTAAATCAATCGATTAAGTAAGCTTACTAATTCATTTAGTAAGGTTACTAAATGAATTAGTAAGCTTACTAAATAGCGATTAAAGTCCCGTTTGGCACCCCATAGGTTTGTGTAAGTTATGAAGAGAATCCAGTGAATGGTTCTTGAGATGTTCCACCAACAAGGGTATCATTTAGTATAATATAACCTGAAAGTCAAGGGACCTTACTTCCATGGTGATAAAGCCATATGCCAAAATTCAATTTCGCACTTACGTACGTACGCTGCCCAATACTATAGATACCCATCTTCGCGTTAAACTAGTTTCTTGACCATAAATACCTGTTCAGCAGCGACTCCATCACCAATAAATCCAGCATTAGCGTAGGTATTGGCATCAGCATCAGCATCAGCCAAGAACTGTCCTGGGGAAGTGTTCTCATAAACATCACCTACAGGAAGATGAAGTGAATTTTTGTTTATTGTATTGTTAGGAAGTCAATTAATATTCTGCATCAAGTGTGAATCATACAGATGTCCAAAAACACTTTATAAAGACAGTGAAGATGACATAGACATAATTTGTACCTCGTGCGGTCTTCTTCTGCTTTGTAAGCGGAGTTTTGTCATCTGAAAAAAAAACATGGAGGCTATTAAATGTATGTAAGATTAATAAAAAGGACAAAGACATCTATCAAAATTATTTCCTTTTCAATTGAAACTTGTCAAAAATTATTATCTCGAGAAGTTTAAAATCCCAAAGAGGGCTGCGATTTCGAACTTTTATGCCCATTATTGTAGGTCTCATATCAGGGATTTACACGTGTTTTACGTGCTCATTTTGTGGATTGTGAGGTTGTATGGTTGTATATTGATATTCCAAATTCGGGGCGCTGGAATTTTGATAGTCTGTAAAATTTCTTTTTTCCATAGAATAAGGGGGGAGAGGGGGGCACCCACTTGCTACGGGACTGCATAGACAAAGATATACACTATAGACTTTAGATTGCACTAGAAAAAAACGATACCAAGAAATTAACATTATATGATTTGTGTTGCACCAAAATTGTTATCTTAGGAAAAGTTTAGAAATATCCAAAATAATATGACAATGTTAGATAATTAATTTTTTTCATAGATAAGATAATATTTGTTGTGGCTAAACTTGTTATCAGAATGATTAAAGTACCTTTTTATTATTTATTTATTTATTTATTTATTTATTTATTTATTTATTTATTTATTTATTTATTTATTTATTTATTTATTTATTTATTTATTTATTTATTTATTTATTTATTTTATTCTTATAAATAATGCCTCGTAATGGCCTCTCGGACAAAGTGTCCCTGCCATTATCTGATGCATACAATTTACTATGCTAGTAACTATTACTTATCTAAATGTAACATTTAACCATTGCATCATTCAAATCATCTTACCTTTGCTGGTTTTCTTCTTTTCCTTTTTGCCTGAAATCAAAATATCAGCAAGAAATCACATTGAAGTTTTGATGAAGCTGATAAAAAAACATGGCTATGTATGATATTGTATTAGAATATATATAGAGATAATTGAATGAACAAGGCAAAAGTGAGCGCGGCTCACATACCCCCGCCTGTTGTTTGACCGCCTTCATGTAACATTAATTTGAAAATTTATGAAAATTACTCGTTGAATGATTATGACTTTGAACACAATGATCTTGCAACCCTAAAAACTATTTCACTTCAAAACATCCCCGGCTATGTAGTTTTTGAATAAAATTCTGGGAACCCTGGAATTACCCCTTAGAGGCACAACAGCACTATACAGTTGAACCTTGTTTTGGTTACAGGTGAAAATCGTCCGGATAGCAAATCGTACGGTTAACTGGGTCATTTTTCTTAAGAAATATAGACACATTGTTTGAAAAATCTTTGTCCGTAAGGTGAGATTTACGGATATACGGAGTCCGGGTATCTGAGGTTCGCCTGTATACTTCCATACCAAATTTGAAGTGTGCAAGTCATTTGGTATTTATATATGCTCCGGAAACAACACAAAGTCCAAAAATAGAGCCATTGGCTCTGTAGCTCATCAGGCTGTATATTTGATTTTGCTTTAGGGTGTGGCCAATGTGTTTCCCCCCTTAGTAGGGGCTACAGGGTCACAAAATCTACAATTATTAATCTTCACTAGTCAAGGAGTCTGTACACTATGTTTAAGCTTTCTAGGCCTTATTGTTCTGGAGAAGAAGATGAAAATAGGTTTTTAGGGTGTGGCCCCTGTGGCCCTTATTAGGGGTCACAGGGCCACCAAAGCTATAATTTATAATCCTCACTAGTCAAGAAGTCTGTACACCAAGTTTAAGCTTTCTAGGCCTTATGGTTCTGGAGAAGAAGATGACAATAGGTTTTAAGGGCTTGGTCCCTGTGGCCCTAATTAGGGGTCACAGGGCCACCGAAGCTACACTTTTTAATCCTCACTAGTCAAGGAGTCTGTACACCAAGTTTAAGTGTTCTAGGCCTTATGGTTCTGGAGAAGAAGTCGAAATTCCACAAAGTTTACGGACGGACGGACGGACGGACGCCGGACACCATGCCATGCCATAAGCCCATCGGGCCTTACAGGCCAGATGAGCTAAAAATTGGACTGTTTTTGGTCAAAATTTCAAAAATTATTCGGATCATTGAGCTGAAACCCATTAAAGGCACCACAGAACCATATAGGCTACTTCCATACCAAATTTGAAGTTTCTAAGTGGTATAGTTTTTCAGTTATGCTCCGGAAACGATTTCGGACGGACGCACGCACGGATGCGTGCACGCACGGACGGACACGCGGAGCGCTATATATCCCCCACTACGTCGTAGCGGGGGTAGAATAATTAAGTGTCACATAACAGATCAAGGTGTTTTATAAGATTTTAGCATTACAGTTTTCACTGTATTAAATGTTTTCTGTTGTTAAAAGAGTATGTTAACTTGTGAGGATGATAAAGGTGTACTTAGTCATGATATCATATCGAGTCTGTACATATCATTACAGTTTTTAAGGCCTTTAATTTGCTTCAAGATAATTAATGTTTCAGATCTCTAAGGCCTCTTGTTTCATGATGATATTTGAGGTCACAGGGTCAACAAATCTATAAATTACAATCCTCATCAGAAAAGGATGGCCTTATTTACACCAGATGAGCCAATAATGCTAACAAAAAAATATTGAACGAACCTTTACTATCCTTTTCTTTTTTCTTGTCAACTGAAATGAGTAAAAGTTGTTTGAAGAATAAGGTTTTAAAAAATAGAGCCATTGGCTCTGTAGCTCATCAGGCTTCATATTTAATTTTGATGTGGCCAATGAGGTTTCCCCATTTGTAGGGGCCACAAAGTCTCAAATTCTAGACTGAAGTATATATTTGATGTGATTTCAGATGCCTGTAATCAATACAGAAATGGAGATATTTCATATCACGATATTGGGATTATATTATAACTGTAAATTTATTTTGCAATGTAAGCTCATTGTGTTCTTCATGTGAAGACTATTTTACCGTACTTGTGTAGACACTTGACATTGATTGAAGCTGCCTTCAAATATCATCTTTTCTATTGGTAGTTTTTAACTCTTTGGTCTTTGAGTATGCTATTTTAAGTGCAATATTTTCCTAATAGATTTCAGCTTTCTAGGCCATTTTGCTTCTGAAGAAAAATAAATGGTTTTAGGGCGTGACATCTACAGCCATTATATCGGACCACAAGGCAACCCAAGCTACAATTCATAATCCTCACTAGTCAAAGAGTCTATACACAAGGTTTCAGCTTTTTAGGCTTTATGCTTCTGAAGAAGATTAAAACAAGTTTTGAGGGTGTGGTCAATTGGCCCTTATTAGGGGCCACAGGGCCACCAAAGCTACAATTTATAATCCTCACTAGTCAAGGAGCCTGTACAGAAAGTTTCAGCTTTCTGGGCCTTATGGTTCTGGAGAAGAAGATAAAAATAGGTTTTTAGGGCATGGTCCCTGTTGTCCTTATTAGGGGCCACAGGGCCACCAAAGCTACAATTTTTAATCCTCACTAGTCAAGGAGTCTGTACACCAAGTTTAAGCTTTCTAGGCCTTATGGTTCTGGAGAAGTTTACGGACGGCAGACAGACTGACTGACGCCGGACACCATGCCATGCCATAAGCCCATCAGGCCTTACAGGCCAGATGGGCTAAAAATTATTATCTGTAACTTACTTTGGCAGTAACAATTGATATAATCAAAACAAGTGTTTGTCCGCTGTTTGGATATTGGAACATAATTGTCACAATAAGTAAATGCTATATTTCCATTGACAATAAGTGCAATTGTTCAAGAGATTTGGCATTAACAAGAATTTCAAAAGGTGGACAAAGTACCGTGGTGACCTTATAAAGTAAAGGTCATCCAAAGTGACTGGTGACTGGTGTCTGCGTAATCCCTAAATGACCAAATTTGAAGACATTTGGTGCAACAGTTCATGATCATGAAATATCGCGTAAACAAGAGTTTCAAAAGTGACCAAAGTGGTCAAGGTCATCCAAAGCAACTGGTATCTGCGTAGTCCCTTAATGTAGGTTGTGACCAAATTTGAAGACTTTTTGTAAAACAGTTCAAGAAATATTGCATATACAAGAGTTTCAAAAGTGGCCAAAGTGCCTTAGTGACCTTGAAAACAATGTCAAGGTCATCTAAAGTGACTGGTGACTGGAAATCCCCCAATGTAGGCTGTGATTAAATTTGAAGACATTAGTTGCAGCGGTTTGTGACATATCACGTTAACAAGAATCAGGAATTACAAATGCCTCTGAATACAATGAAAACATATATTTACAACAATCATTCCTGTGCCTTGCCTTGCCTACAAGCAATGTCATTATACTATATCATATAATATTTCCTTTATACACATGCAGTGGTCATTGTAGTTTTTGGTATTGTCTTTGCTTTACATATTTTCTACTGACAACTGAAAGAGTGTTTAGAAATTATAATGAAAGTTATCCACAAGAAAAAGGTACATAGTTTGAAAGTTATTTCATTAACTCAAAAGAAGACAATGTAGGTAAAACATATGATACAGTTAGAATGTGAAACAGACAAGACAACAACATACAAGACCAGCCTATAGTCCAGGGTGCCGTTCCTCAAAGCAGTTGTAAAGTTACAATCGATTGTAGCTGATTCTTTTAATATTGATTACAATCGATTGTAGACTTACGATTGATTGTAAATGTTTTGTGGAACGGGACCGGCTGACCGTCCAATCATAGCAAATAACTTATCCTAGCCTAATTTCCAAACTATTTAATACACTGTTTTATAACAATCAATCTCAGATCAAGCCCTATCCCTTAAAGGCACCACTCGACCACGTTTTGCGAGCATTGCTAATTCATTAACAAAATAAAGAAATACTTTCTTGATTGATAGAAGAGGAGCATACTTAAAAATATTTCATAATAAAAGTTACCAGTTACAACAACATTTTGTCGTTGTAATGCATTCCACGACTTTAGCTTCGATGATTGGTTTCATTTCACGATGTGTGTGTTTTTTTAGCAATACACTTTATTCGTTGTCAAATTTGTTCGTCTTGAACAACTGAAACGCTAACCTCACAAACATATTTGAAATTAAATGTGAAATTATCATGTAAAAATCATATATAATTGTAAACAGGAAAGTCCTCCGGAATTTCTTTTCCACAAAAAATACCCCGCTCGAATGGTTCCTTCAAGGGCCTGTCCCACTAGTTGAAGTAAAGCCCTCCTACCTAAAGCGAATAACACATCATTGTGAGTATAAGAACAGGGGGTCGGCAAACAAATATCTTGTAAATTAACTGTGAGGCCCCACAACTAAAATGAAAATTCATTTATGCGAGTTGACATCGATACGCTTGACTGTTTTTCTGGTTTTCTTATAAAATGACACTTTTTTCCAGACGTACAATATTAAAAAGAATGATAAAAGAAAAAGCAAATGCTCACTAAGGTGTTTGTTGTTTGTTTTAATCAGATAACATATTATTCTCATAAAAGATTGAATTTGAATTTCCTGCATGTGCATGTGGATATTTCACTCTGTCCTATTAATACACCTTTCACTTAATGACATCCAATAATTTATGTAACAATTTTATCAAACCAAGCCTTTATAACATCCCTTTAAAAAAATTAAGGGTGTATCAATACCAATGAATAAACTTAGATTCAGCATTCATTCAGGTTTTTGTTGAAGAAAAAGAAATCAAATTAGTTCTGAAAGGCATCCCATCAAATGCCCTTAATCAGAGCCTAAGGGCCATGCAATTCTGCAATTAACTTTCTGCATCTATAATAATTTCTGGAACTTTTCATGTCTGGAGAACATTATTGCTTTCTGTGACAGACAAAGTCACAAATCTAAATTTTAGGATCAAAATTGGTCAAGGTAGAACATTTATTCTCTCTAAGGTCAGTGCAATTTGAAACCAAGTCAAATATCATATTTCATAGATTGATAGATGGAGAGATGGACATGCTATGTAGTAGCATGTATATACGCTGCCATGTCGATCAACAGATCATCAAAACAAATCTTTGTTTCCACCATGTTGACTTTGGAAAGATCACATCTAACACACCTGGCTTTGCTGCTTTCTTTGGTTTCACCTGAGCGTAGAGATCAGCAGGAACCTCGGCAGGTTTGGGTTTCTTGTCTACCACAGCGTAGACGTCAGACACCCCGCCGGTGGCTCCCCCACTAGCTCCAGTCACCTCGCCTGAACTTGCGTAGCACACATTCTCCTCCATCACTGAAACATGGTTCCATGTAGGGATGTTAGGATACTGTACCTCATCTTACAATATCTATTGAGATAGTGAGGTTATGATATACATAAATATCATAGTACAGGAAATGAACATTGACGCAGCATACCATTCTATTTATCTCAATTCAATATTCAATACTTTTTGAGTAAAGAAAACAGTCAAACATAAAAAAATATGCCAATTTCATGTCATACCATCTTATTTTGCTTTTTATCATGAAAGAGTTCAGGGTTCTCAATTAATATTTTCTAAATTGCAAATTTGAGACCCAAGTGGTTTATGTTAGAGAATGTAAAAAGTACTTCATCAAAAATAGAGCCAGTGGCTCTGTAGCTCATCATTTTGCTTTAGAGTGGCACCTTACTTGGGACCACAGGGTCACCAAATGTACAATTTGGAATCCTCCTTATCTAACTTAGGAGTCTGTAGACAAGGCGTCAGCTTTCTAGGTCTTATGGGGGTCACCAAAGGTTACAATTTATAATCCTCACTAGTCAAGAAGTCTGTATACAAAGTTTCAGCTTTCTGGGCCTTTTGCTTCTGGAGGAGAAGATGAAAATAGGCTTTTAGGGCGTGGGCCCTATGGCCCTTATTAGGGGTCACAGGGTCATCAAACTACAATTTATAATCCTCACTAGTCAAGAAGTCTGTACACAAAGTTTCAGATTTCTAGGCCTTATGCTTCTGGAGAAGAAGATGAAAATAGGTTTTTACGGTTTTGACCCCTGTGACCCTATTTGGGGTCATGGGGTCACGAAATCTACAATTAAGAATCCCCATTGGCCAAGGAGTCTGCACATATCATTTTTAACTCTCTAGTCCTTTTTAGAACTGGAGAAGAAGATGAAAATAGGTTTTTAAGGTTTTGACCCCTTTGACCCTATTCCTGTGACCCTATTTGGGATCACAGGGTCACCAAAGTTACAAATTAGAATCTCTATATGCTAAGGTACCTGTACACAAAATTTCAGCTCTCTAGTGTGTATGGTTCATTAGGAGAAGTCGAAAGTGTCAAAAGTTTACGGACGGACGATGGACGGACGCCGGACGACGGGCCATGCCATAAGCCCATCTGGACTTTCAGTCCTGATGAGCTAAAAATGAAGAGTACTTTCCTGAAAGATTATCGAAACACACAAAAACTTACCGAGATCAGAATTGTTTTGTCTTGGGGATCTTCCATATAAATCATTTTCTTGCATCACTGAAAATAAAAACAGAAATAGTACCATTGACTCTGTAGCTCATCAGGCTTCATATTCAATTATACTGTAGAGTGTGGCCAATGTGGTTCCCCTTTGTAGGAGCCACTAGGTCACCAATCATAAAATTAAGTATATAGTCAATAAGTTGAATTTTTCTTGACATTATGCTTCTTGAGAAGAATATGAAAATAGGTTTTAAGGGGTGGCCCTGTGACCCTTATTAGGGGCCACAGGGTCACCAAAGCTACAATTTTAAATCCTTTACTAGCCAAGGAGTCTGTACACAAAGTTTCACCTTTGTTGGCCTAATGCATTTGGAGAAGAAGATGAAAATAGGGTTTTAGGGCGTGGCCCCTGTGGACTTTATTAGAGACCACAGGCCTACCAAATTACGGTAATTCATTTCGTAAATTCCTTGTTTGTATGCTTAGTCAATATGCAAAAATAAATAACAAAATAGACCATGGCTTGAAATCAAGGTTGTTAATTCAAGAGCTTCCAAGAATATTGCGGTTTATAAATCATGCGGGAAGCTACACTTTGATTTGTCTAACAACATTTAACACAACTTACCCAAATCTTCTCTACTTCTGGACGGCCCGTTGAAAAAGATGATAGGGATGAAAAATGAATTAGTTAAGATCAGTAACTGCTAAAATATTTTAAATACATATAAAATATATACATTAACCTCTAATCCTTCAAAAAAAATTCTGTCAGAGAAGGGAATTAAGAAGATTAAAAATGTTTCTGATTTGAGTGAATCTTTTATTTCATAGTCAAGCCAAGAAAAATGATATACCAAAAAGAGAATTCTAAAGATGAATTGAGTCATGAATCAAATGGTATCTAGAATATGTGTCAATTATGATAATGGAATATTATATTCAGATATAAATTATGTGGACGAAAAAATAAGTATGTTTCAAATTATGTAAAAAATATTACAATCAGTCAATAATATTGAAGAGTCAGACAGTTTAGCCATATGTTTTTAGTTGTCCCCTAGATTCAACAGGAATGAAAAATATCTTAAACTTTTAATCTATATACATTTTACTTCTGAGTTTCCATAAAATATTTGATTATAATGGTTACAAGCAATGGGATAAAAACTCACACATTTCCATTTCTCTTCTCTGTAAAAGAAGGAAAAATGATACAAATGTACACTAAGGAGAAACAACAACTATGAAAATTCCTAACCCTAAAATGAATTAATAACACTCACAACAACCTTTAAAGATTCAGGACTTTGATTTTCTAGCGCTATGATAGTAGAAAGCCAAAGTTGTCACTTACCAATGGTTCTTGTGTATATCTCAGAACAAAAGAACTGATTTTAAGTTATTTCATAAATACTCAACTTACACTGCTTACACATTACCACGCATTAGCTTAGTCACTTTCATAAACATTGTAAAACCTTATCCAGCCAAAATGTTTGAAATGAATGATAAGATGAGGAATGTCAAAAGACAATTGAGCTTAAAATGTTGATGTTGTGTTGTGGGAATTTGGTGATGTGTTCTGAAATAGCTGATTTTGCGTCTGCTTTGATGGTGGATGTCCTTTGAACAGCATGCCCTCCGCCACTAAGGCTGTGTGTCATGTAGTATCCCTGGCGTTGCCTGGCAACTGCCTCCTTCTTGTAACTCACCTCGTGGGAAGTAAAACTACGGTCAAGTGACAATCGTGTTTGTTGATGTTTGCGGGTTGTTGTGAGTCCCTACTGGCGTGGTGGCAGCGCTGTTTTACCCACGTTTACCTACGCTTCTAACCTAACCTATCTTTACGGGACTTTTTTCACACATAAGTGGACAATCAACCAGACAGAAGCGTCTGGTAGGTGAGCATCAAATCACAACACAAACTGTCCGGTTTTCGATCACCGCCGTTATTTAAATTAAACAGCCCCACTTGAAAGCCACAAAGTACAATCATGGCCAATACCCATCGTGCACCTAAGCAATGGTCCCTGAGTAAGAATGAGACTGTAATTTCGTTTGAAAATTGGAAACAGAACATTATTTACACATTAGCCCTTGATGAAAACTTAGCCCCTTTTCTTGTTGATGGTGCTAGATGGGGGAAGAAAACTAGGGCCGCACCCCTCAGGGGATTTGTAGATGACAACCAAGACAATAGAGGTGCACGTACAGCTCAACAGAAAGTAATCATGTTAGAACTCATGTTAGGCCAAATTGCCAACTACTGCCCTGTCATCTCAAGACATACAATTGTCAAAAACTCCACCTCCGTAGAGAGCATCTGGCAGACTATTCGCTTACATTATGGTTTCCAGTCGACAGGAGCACACTTTCTTGATTTCTGCAATATTAAACTACAGCCAGATGAACGTCCAGAGGACCTTTTCCAAAGACTTACAGCCTTCATAGAAGATAATCTATTGGTTCAAAATGGCGGCATATCTCATCATGACGTAGAAATTGAGGAGGACGAAGAACTTTCCCCTAGTTTGGAGAATTTTGTAGTTCTCATCTGGTTACAGCTTATTCATAAGGACTTGCCACGTCTTGTCAAACAACAATATGGAACTGACCTAAGGTCACGTACCCTTGCGTCTATCAAACCAGAGATATCCCAGGCCCTGACATCACTATTAGATGAGGTTCACTCGTCTGAAGAGGTGAAAGTCATGCGTTCAGCTGCTTCAAGATTTGATAAGAATGTTCGACAACGGCCAAGAGAAAATACTTCTCCAAAGGTATGTGCTTTGTGCAAACAGGCTGGAAGAGCAAACATAGGCCATTTTCTCAGTCAGTGTTCCTATCTACCTGACAGTGACAAAAAGTATATGGCGAAGACCCGAAGGATTGCAGACATTTTGGATGTTGACGAATCCATTCCCGAAGAGTGGGAAGAGTCTGACAATCAACAGAAGCAAAGTGAAAAGCCACCTGAGTCTTCTTCAATCCTTCGTATCCAAGTTGGTTCATCACCCTACATGACAGCATTCTATGGACACAGAGTTGCAAATCTAACCATTGATTGTGGTGCGACGGGAAACATGATCCGTTTATCCACGGCCACATTCCTCGGAGTCAAGGTGGAGACAACTACACAATCGGCTCGCCAAGCAGATGGCATCCCTCCCCTCAAGGTAGTAGGTGAAACAAGATTCAAGTTTGAAAGGGATGGGAAAGAGTTCAACTTTGAAGGTTTAGTTGTCGAAAACCTTGATGTTGGGATCCTTGCTGGGATACCTTTCATGGAACTGAATGATATCACAGTTCGACCTGCTCGTCACCAAATTATTCTTGGCGATGGAACAACATACCTTTACAATTCCAAATTTGACTCACCTGGTGAACATTCTGTGCGACGTACACATGTGTTGAGGGCACCCGCCAAGAGTTCAACTGTTTGGCCTGGAGTTTGCACCGATCGACACCATCTTCGCAATCGAGCCACGCACAGATACACCAAGTACTACACGACAAGTACAATGGCCGAGTTCGGATATCATCACAAGTGTGGCGGGGAAGTTACGCATCCCAAATTTGACAGACAGCCCACAGGTTCTTAAGCGTCATGAGCACTTCTGTCAGGTGCATGCCACATCTATCGTTTGTGAAAGCAGAGTGGATGTGCTTGAGTTGCCTACTACTACTACCCCGGTCAAGGTAAAAGAAAAACTATATTCCTCAAATGTCCAACTTGATCCAGACAATTCTCTATCACCAGATATGAAAGACAAGTTTAGCAACCTTCTCTTCGAGTACGACGAAGTGTTTGAACCAAACATTCAAGGATACAATGGTCCCTTCAAGGCAGTTGTTAATATGGGTCCGGTTCAACCACCCCAACGCAAAGGCAGATGTCCCCAATACTCGCGCAACAAACTGGTCGAACTACAAGAAAAGTTTGACGAACTTGAAAGCATGGGCGTATTTGCTAAACCAGAAGCCGTCAACACATCTGTAGAATACATAAACCCCTCATTTCTGGTGAAGAAACCAAGCGGCGGCCACAGGCTCGTACCAGCATTTGCGGATGTTGGTAGATATGCTAAACCACAACCCTCTCTCATGCCTGATGTCGATTCAACATTGCGGCTTATAGCGTCCTGGAAATACATCATCACAACAGACTTAACCCTTGCATTCCATCAAATTCCATTATCAAAAGACTCTTTCAAATACTGCGGAGTGGCTACTCCTTTTAAGGGTGTGCGAGTTTATACCAAGTGTGCGATGGGAATGCCAGGGTCAGAAACTGCTCTCGAGGAGCTCATGTGTTGTGTGTTGGGCGACTTACTACAGAAAGGGATCGTCACAAAGTTAGCGGATGACCTCTACTGTGGAGGCGACAACGTGGAAGACTTGCTCCAAAACTGGAAACAGGTTTTAGAGGCATTACACCGTAACGGTTTGCGCTTAGCTGCTAGCAAGACAATCATCAATCCTAAATCAGCCACCATACTCGGTTGGATATGGGAAGAGGGTACCATAAGAGCAAGTCCCCACAGAGTATCAACCTTATCATCTTGCGAAACACCTAACAGGCTCAGCTAACATCCATCCTTTGCAATTGTGGCGACATTAAGATATCTTTTGATGTCTTTTATGTCTGTTTGTTTCTTTGATGGTCTTATACCCTGTGAGAGATGGGCATGGGTCCTTCGTAACTCCGGGCTCTCAGCTTGTAGTGCTAGCCAGGCGGCACGGCTTGTGTAAGGCAGCTTTACATAACCCTTCACAACTTCTTTAACGGAGAGTCGGGAGACAACGGAATCTTCTGTACCCTGTATGAAGGAACACACTTGGCAAGTAGAGTGAGTACACTTGATGGCATTTCGGCTAGCAAAATCTGATGGGATGTTAGCTGAGCCTGTTAGGTGTCGAACGGAAGCCTGGTAACGACTAACAGTGGATAAGAATGTAGACACTCTTGGGCTAGCTGAAAATTCGCCACAGTGAACTCCTTGTTCCAACAAGAGATTGTATCATCGTTCCTCGAGAAGTCCTCATGAGCTCCTCTGAGCTTTCCCCTAAGACGTTCCGGAAGACAGAGGCGTCTTCCTGACAAGTTTACTGACTATCATATGGATATTTAATTCATGTTCTGTCTATAAAAATAACAATGAAAATATCTTCAAGGATTTTTTATATATTTCAAAAACATTGCATTTTCCCCAACGTTTCATTGCATATCCTTGTTCTATAAGGACTCTGGTGGCTGTTCTATGACAAGAGTTGTCGACTTTGAGTTGTGTTTCTATTTCAGATGAAAAGCCTTTATCTTGCCAAGACAATCATGTCTAGTTTCTTAATTAAGTTCTCATTTTATTATAAAAAAAGAAGAAGTCACGCCACTAAGGCTAGTTGTGTGTCATGTAGTATCCCTGGCGTTGCCTGGCAACTGCCCTCTTCTTGTAACTCGCCTCGTGGGAAGTAAAACTACGGTCAAGTGACAATCGTGTTTGTTGATGTTTGCGGGTTGTTGTGAGTCCCTACTGGCGCTCAGCATTTTTCACCATATGCTTGATAACGGTATAAGAATCTATAACCTCTGTTGGGGCTACGCCTTAAACAAGGTTATTTTCCACTAACCCCTCGGTACCGGGTTATTATTTACTACACATTCCTACATATTTATAATAAAACATAACTGTCTCACCTTCAGAACAACACCAGCATCTACAAAGTCCCCTCTTGTACAGAATGCAGACACCAGCAACAACTATAATAACAAGTAGTCCTGCTGCGATCCCGCCTGCTATTGCAGCAACATTCAGGCCTCCGGCTGATTTGGAAAGAAATAAATCAAATGTAAAATATAGTTATTGTCATTAACCATTAAGAAATATATTTGAAAAGTTATCAAGGTTTATCAATTGTTAGAAAGCATGTCTCAAAGGTCTATTGACCAATCAAACATTGTAACCATGGATAATCTTAAACAGAATATTATGGGAATGTTGAGGACAATTACATTTCATAGCAAAGCTTAGCTTTTGATGAGTGAATGACTATGTGTTATCAAGTCACAGGAAAATTGACAAAAATAGTATTATTTGAAAACAAATGGAACTTCCTCATTGAAACATAAAAATGGCACAACTAAGAGGAAAAAGGTGAAAAGGCATGGCAGACAAACCCCTGCAATCTGCTAAAGTCGATGAAACAAAGGCTCTGCTTGATTGGTAACCCGGCGTGCTATCAGGCGTACGCCGCAAGAAGTGACGAAACGTGCAAAGCCCTTTATTGGTACCATTGTGTGCGCACTAGGCGCACGAACAATACGCCGGTTTGAAAGACGTGTGAACCCGGCGTATTATGGCGGACAACTCTCTTCCGTGTGACATTCTACAACTATTTTAGTGACTTGAATACTTTTGACGAAAACATATCTTAATTATTATTATGAATAAAAAAAAATAAACATGACTTATTAACAACAGTGCATTAAACAAAAGTTGATGTTTCCAAAAAATATTACATCAACATTCGCCTGACATAAATAAGATGTTTATTGAAGGTATGGTCATCACTTCCTGTGCATACACCGATACACTTGATTCGACTTCTGCCTGTTGCAGACCCGGATTACGCCGGACACGTGACAGGCGTATACGCCTCTAAGACGAATCAAGCAGGGCCATACAACTTCTGAAACCAAAGTTTCATATATCTTTGTCTTACAGAGTCAAAGAAAACTTGTCCCATTGAACACTAGACTTGTTAAATTGCAGCTTAAAGGGTTAAAAACCAGAAAAAAAGCTTACAAACATGATCAAGAGTATTGTCAGGTGAATCAAGGACCAAAATTTCTTTCACCTAGGTGGGCATTTGAGCGTCGCTCCATATTCACTTGCGCAATGAAGGGCCGTAACTCGGTCAAAAATAACTTTTTAGAAATTGAACTAGATGAAGAGTATCCTCACCAAAAATTTCACTCATCTAGTCGTTATTCTCTCTGAGAGAATTAGTCAAAAATGGGATCTTTCCATGGAAACGACAAAAGAAATACAATTCCAGAAAACCAAAAAAATTTCCAAACTCTAGACAAGGTTAATTAAGGTATGCAAAGTGTAATTGATGTACACCTTACAATTTTTTCGACATAAGGATGGACGGAATGACCTCTTTATACCCCTACTTTAAAAGATGCAACACAAATATTACCTTCTCTACTTGTGGTGACTTCCAGTGGCAACTTTGTACTTGTTCCATAAATGTTGGTTGTATAAAGTTGGAATGAATACTTTGTGTCAGGCTTCAAGTCTGAAATTATTCACATCCTTATTGACAAACATTTCATCAAGAGTGTAAGAGAGTTTGTTTTTTCACGTGCGGTGCAGATCTTTACCTCAATACCAGTTTAATCTTTACCAACTCTTGTTTAGATTGCACATATCACTTTTGAATGCATCAATTTCTCTTGTGCAGTTGCAAGAGCAGCAACATGTTTTTTTGAAGAAAATCTTATATGATAAACTGATATTAAAAGGACTTGTTGGTAATGAGTTTTTTCTAGACCATGATCTATCAAGTTACATGTGTTTTGCTCTTGGACCCTTTATTGAAACTGTTGTAATCAAGGGGAAAACTGTAATTAGTTAAAATGGCACAGTACCTTTTGTAAGATTGTATGCAACAACCTTATCCCGTCCAGGGTCTGTTATTCCATCAGCAGAGACGTTCTTCCATCGTCCATCAGACTGATACTCCAAGTAAAAGGTCTGGGGTGCACCTCCATTAAAGTTTGATGTCCATTCCACTCCAATAAACTTTGGGCCCACTATCGTCTTTCGGAAATCGGTTGGCAGAAAGGGTGCAGCTAGAAGTAAAATGTGGTGATATGAAATATGAAAATTCCCGATAAATATCCACATCCTGCTGAGAATCATTTTACCAACTGTCAAACTAAGAATTTAACCAACCTTTAGTAGTGAGCTGTAGAGTATCTTCCACCATGTTCTGAACCAACTGTCATACTAAGAACTTTACCAGTAGTCTATTCCACCATTTTTTAACCCACTGGCCTTCTAAGAATTTTACCAACCTTTAGCAGTAAGCAGATACTTCAGTAGAGACTCTCCGATCTTGTTTTGAACCTTCACAGCGTACTGTCCGTAATCCTTGGAGCTGGTTACATTTATTTGGAGAACTGACTTCCGCTCACTGCTCTGAATAACAAAGATTGTTGAGTTTCTGATAGAAGCCAAGTCCTCTCCCTCGAGTCTATACCATGTGAAGTTCGGAGAAGGGTTTGCAATCACTTCCGCTACAAGCTGTGCAGTCTCGTTAAATTCTGTTGCTACTGTTATGCTGGAATTCTTCCTGATATCAGAGCGAGGGAGACCTGTATTGAAAAACATACTTGTTAATAATACAATATTTAAATTAACAAGAGCTATTACACAGGAAATTTATAGCGTTTGTATGAACATGATTAAGCAATTAGAAATATCTACACAGTCTACAAAAGCTAGTTGTTGGCAATTGGTTTTGGCAATCAGCTTGACATTCCTTTGAAGAACTGGAAATAGTTCTGTAGCTACTTTTATGTTGAAAATCTTCCTGAAATGAATCAGGTGAGGTGAGATGGGGTTTATCGCAGCTTTCAAGAGGTTTTTTCAAGGTTCGGACATGCATGATCTATTATATATGCAATCACTGATTAGGTCAGAAGATATCAAAACAACATACTCATATCATGATGTGGAATATCTGTATTGAAAAGCACACATCAAAATAATAGAAATATTTTTCTATAACGCGTTAGGCTGAACAACATATCCATATCCTTTGTCTTGTGAAGAGTGAAAAAAAAGCATTCCCAAAATATGCCATGTGATAGTGTTGCCAGTCTTTTATCTTTTAATCAAGAATACAACAATACTTTGATGACAATTATAAGAGAAGACCTCATTCTTATCGATCATTCAAACATATCAAAAGCTCTCAGTATGGCTTTAAAGATACTGTTACAATTCCACTCGATCAAAAAGCATGTTAAACATCAGCATACAAACACTGTGAAGTTTAGAAGATACCTACACAAAACATTCAACTCCTTTGTTACAGTTTCCCTCCTGGATTGAAATTATTCAACTACTACATATAACACTGTGGAGTTTAGAAGATACCTACACAAGACGCTCAACTCCTGTGTTACAGTTTCACTCCTGGATTGAACATTATTTTAACTACAACATACAAACACTGTGAAGTTTAGATGATACCTACACAAGACACTCAACTCCTTTGTTACAGTTTCACTCCTGGATTGAACATTATTTTAACTACAACATACAAACACTGTGAAGTTTAGAAGATACCTACACAAGACACTCAACTCCTGTGTTACAGTTTCACTCCTGGATTGAACATTATTTTAACTACTACATACAAACACTGTGAAGTTTAGAAGATACCTACACAAGACACTCAACTCCTGTGTTACAGTTTCACTCCTGGATTGAACATTATTTTAACTACAACATACAAGCACTGTGAAGTTTAGAAGATACCTACACAAGACACTCAACTCCTTTGTTACAGTTTCACTCCTGGATTGAACATTATCTTAACTACAACATACAAACACTGTGAAGTTTAGAAGATACCTACACAAAACATTCAACTCCTTTGTTACAGTTTCACTCCTGGATTGAGCATTATTTTAACTACAAATTATAAACACTGAGAACTTTAGAAGATACCTACACAAGACACTCAACTCCTTTGTTACAGTTTCACTCCTGGACTGAACATTATTTTAACTACAACATACACACACTGTGAAGTTTAGAAGATACCTACACAAGACACTCAACTCCTGTGTTACAGTTTCACTCCTGGATTGAACATAATTTTAACTACAACATACAAACACTGTGAAGTTTAGAAGATACCTACACAAGACACTCAACTCCTGTGTTACAGTTTCACTCCTGGATTGAACATAATTTTAACTACAACATACAAACACTGTGAAGTTTAGAAGATACCTACACAAGACGCTCAACTTCTTTGTTACAGTTTCACTCCTGGATTGAACATTATTTAACTACTACATACAAGCACTGTGAAGTTTAGAAGATACCTACACAAGACACTCAACTCCTGTGTTATAGTTTCACTCTTGGACAGTGCCCGGTTGTTGACCACACACTGGAAGGTTCCGTTGTGCAGACACTGAGCTCTGTCTATGTCCAGCTGACGAGTGTTGGTCATCTCACTGTCCACTAGGTCTGTTTTGTTGTCAAGGTTACTGATGGTCATCTCTACAGTAGGGTTGCTGGACACTTTACATTCCAGGTGGACACTGGCGTTCTCCATCACTTCAGCAGGACTGATGGTCAAGGCAGGGGCGTCGATATCTAGTTAAATGAGAGTAAATAATCGAAATTTCCTTGGGACAACTCATGTCTGCACATTTTTAACACAATGTCTAAGGGCAAAGTGATGTCACAACAAACAGGTGATATCTTGCAACATATTCATAAAAAAACGTCTTTTACTCTGCAGCTCTTTAGGATTTACAAAATTTGCTTTCAAATAATGGTGTTGACATCAATGACTTAAGATCTGAGATCAACAGGCTAAAATTATCTAAATAAGCCTTTCAAGGAATGATCTCAGTGATTACTTAAGAACCCAAGGAAGCCCAATTCACAAATTACAAAAATATACCAAACATGTAAATCAAAGATAAGCCCTCCCTATAGGAAAGATTTGAATGCTTTTGAGCCAATGGAAAAGTGAATGTAAAAAGGGACAAATTGACGCCATGCCGTACTTGATAGCAAATGGAACATGCCCAGGGGCAGTGGCAACTGAACATAAAACAAGTAAAGAAGCGATCAAAGCTCACATACCCCCGCTCCCCACTTTGTTAAAAAAGATTCAAATAGTAAAACTGATTAATATTGGTTAAAGTTGTATGATAGTTGAGAATACAGTAACTCATTGTGTAAGTCTTCTTTCCACTGAAACCCAAATACCAATTCATTAATAGGTTTTACAATTAAAAGGTGCATATAGGAATAATGGTTGATTTTTGTTTCAAATTTGAGGTAGTTATCATGAATATTCTACAAGATGTACTGAGGACAAAATTATTTTTGTTGAGTCACTTTGTAAGTCATGATTTCCAAAGAAACTACAGAAAAGAAAATCCATAGATCGTTTGACTCTCACAAGGCTTATCCAGCAATTACAATTGAAATATGTAGCAAATTTGGTAAAGCTGAGAAGTATATTTCAAGAAATATGTTAGGGACAAAGTAATTTATCATTGAATCACTTTTTAGTCATATATCTATGGAAAGTGCAAACAATAAAAATAATTTGTTGGTCTAACCTTCAAAAGGCACATCAAGGGATCATGGTTGATAAGTGTATGAAGTTTGGTGATATATGCTCTCGACAAAGGACTTACGAATTGGTCATAGAGTCACTGCTTAACTCATGTTTCCATGGAAACCAAATTTTTTTTTTATCATTTGTTGGTCTAACCCTCAAAAGGTACATGTAAAGTTCTTGGTTGATATGTTTATGAAGTTTGGTGAAGCTAGCATGTATAATTTGGAGATATGCTCAGGACAAAGGATTTGGTAATACAGTAACTGTTTGAGTCATGTTTCCATGGAAACCGCAAAAAAAATAAAAAATTTGTTGATCTTACCTTCAGGAGGCGTATCTGGGGATCAGGATTGATAAGTGTATGAAGTTTGGTGAAGCTCCCATGAACAGTTTAGGAGATATTCTCCGGACAAAGAACTTAGTCATAGAGTCACTGTTTTAGTCATGTTTCCATGGAAACCACAACAATCAATTAAAAATTGTGGATCTAACCCTCTAAAGGCACATCTAGGGATCATGGTTGATAAGTGTATGAAGTTTGGTGAAGATAGCATGTATAGTTTAGGCGATATGCTCTGGACAAAGAACTTGGTCATAAAGTCATTGTTTTGATCATGTTTCCATGGAAACCACAAAAAATATAAATAATTCATTGGTCAAACCCTCAACAGGCACATCTAGGGATCATGGTTGATAAGTGTATGAAGTTTGGTGAAGCTAGCATGAATAGTTTGGGAGATATGCTCCGGACAAAGAACTTGTTCATAAAATCACTGTTTTAGTCATGTTTCCATGGAAACCGCAAAAAAAAAATAATAATTTGCTGGTCAAACCCTCAAAAGGCACATCTTGGGATCATGGTTGATAAGTGTATGAAGTTTGGTGAAGCTAGCATGAATAGTTTGGGAGATATGCTCCGGACAAACTTTTGGGACGGACGGACAGACTGACAGACGGACGGACAGAATGACCGCTATATACCCACGCCTAAGCTGTAAGGCGGGGATATAAAAAGTAAGTGCAAATCTAATGTTAAGGTGGAGAGCAAACAACAAATATAGAATAGAAGATTGCACATTGATGTTGACCTGAGCTGAGTCTGAGAGTCCGGCACTGTTTCTAGCTGAACAAGTGTAGAGACGAGGGTATTAAGATATTACTCACACTGTACATTGATGTTGACCTGAGCTGAGTCTGAGAGTCCTGCACTGTTTCTAGCTGTACAAGTGTAGAGACGTGGATATTAAGATATTACTCACACTGTACATTGATGTTGACTTGAGCTGAGTCTGAGAGTCCTGCACTGTTTCTAGCTGTACAAGTGTATAGACGAAGGTATTAAGATATTACTCACACTGTACATTGATGTTGACCTGAGCTGAGTCTGAGAGTCCTGCACTGTTTCTAGCTGTACAAGTGTAGAGACGAGGGTATTAAGATATTACTCACACTGTACATTGATGATGACCTGAGCTGAGTCTGAGAGTCCTGCACTGTTTCTAGCTGTACAAGTGTAGGATCCTCCCTGACTCCTGTTGACACTTCTGTCCAGTACAGACCCGGACTTGCTGTAACCTTCTGGACCTGTCCATGTGTAGCTGGTGTCTGAGGGGTTGCCAGCTGTGAGGTCGCTGCTGCAGTCTATGTTGGGGCTCGAGTTCTCTGTCACGTCCTTGTTGTTGTGGAAGGAGGAAGAGATCTCAGGGGCGTCTGAATGGAGGAATTTATTAATGTCTACATGAACACCATGTTCATAGTATATTTAAAATTATGATGAAAACAAGGTTGCAGAAATCAGTCTATTTACAGGACATTTCCAACTGAGAATCCAGATTGACTGGATGATTGCAAAATTACACTATCAGTCATTTGAAACAGAAAACTGACTGATTGATTTGAAAATAAACATATTGGGCATTTGAAAAGAAAAGTGACCCATTGAAGAAAATAAAGACAAAAGGAAACTTATTTTTTGTCTCAAAAGTGTCAAAAAGACAAACCATGGTATTTGAGTCGGTCATAATCTTATATTTTGTTATTTCAAGAGGAGTGGCTTCACTGACATCAAAGAACAGGATTCAATGTGCATTAAATTTTGTTTTCAGAAATTAAAAAAACATCTTAAAAACATTTAAAGAAAACTTCTCACATTAACGTGCATGTGTTCGTATTACTTCATCCTATTTTTAATTAGTTGCAAGGAACTCTTACAATCATGAGAACACATTGTTTAATGTGAACCGCTGAATATAAATTAGTTGCCTGTGAGTTTTGCTTCAAATAAAATCGCTAATATCGAGCTATTTACTTTAATAGAATTGCTATAATAATCTAAGGATGTTAAACTAACAAACATCAATAAAATAGAAAATTGAATCCAAAAGAAAACAAGTGTTTGCCACTAACATGGCAATGTCCCCCGCCGCTGAATTCATTGTTGGAGATATTATAATTTGGTAGATAGCATGCTCTCTATACATATTAAATAAATAATATAAAGTAGACATAGTTATAATGACTGAAATATCTGATAGCACACATTCAATAAGAGTTGTGGTGATTTGAAAATGTGTAACCATTCATAAGATAATGACTGAAATATCTGATAGCACACATTCAATAAGAGCTGTGGTGATTTGAAAATGTGTAACCATTCATAAGATATCAAGTTTACAAGAGTTTCAAAAGTGGTCAAAGTGCCTTAGTGACCTTGAATAAAAGGTTTAGGTCACAATAATCACTTGGTGTCTGCATTATCCCGTCATGTAAGCTGACACCAAATTTGAAGATGGTGAGTGAAATTGTTTGCGTTAAAAAGAGCTTGAAAAGTGGTAAAAGTGCCATAGTGACCTTGCAAATAAGGTCACGGTCACCATTATCGACTGGTGTCTGCGTATTCCCATCATGTAGGTCGACACCAAATTTGAAGACTGAGTGAAATGGTTCATGAGATATCGCGTTAACAAGAGCTTGAAAAGCGGTCAAAGTGTTGTAGTGACCTTGTAAATAAGGTCATGGTCACCATTATCGACTGGGGTCTGCGTATTCCCATCATGTAAGTACCAAATTTGAAGGCTCTGAGTGAAATGGTTCATGAGATATCGTGTTAACACGAATTCGGACGTACAGACGTACGTACGCCGCTGAATACAATGTCCCCCGTTCCGCGTTGCGGCGGGGGACAAAAAAACAGAAAGAGACCATGTATTCAAGAATGAAATCGGACATAGTCCTCTTATTCATTGAACATTATGAACACTGTTTGATATATATCGATCATATTTTCTTCACAACCACCATTGTGATGAATTCTTTTGCTTGCATCATATTTTTTCCATGGCTATTTTAAAGCTTTTTTATATTAATATATGTTTCTCTTTTTGAAATACATCATAAATATTGCAGATAGTATCTTTTTTAGACAGAACAAAGTGCTTTGGTAATATGTCTTCTTGAAACTACCATGACCAGGTGGTTTGACGAATTTACTTCGTCGTCATATTAGTTTCTCAAATAGATTTGATTTCTAGCTGCTTTTAAAATGCATAATGAGACACTAAACATCCTTTTGGTCATTGAATAATGTAGATAAATTCAAGTAGGGAATTTTCAGTCTTGAACCAATCCTTTTTTTTTTATATTATCCATGTTTTGTAAACGCGTTCAAAATGAAAGTAATATAATTTTGTAGATTAAATCATTGAACTTGATCATAAATTAGTTTTGTTATCATTATGGACTATTATAATTAAGTTAAGGTTTCAGAACATGTCTTAATTTACTTTTATGTTTATAAAAAGAAACAACAAACATTTCTTATCTTTTTATACATGAATAAATATAACTTCAGGTTCCCTGTTTGGGTCAAAGTTAAAATGTCTGATTGGCAAAATTTTGAATCTGCATCCCTGGATGAAACCTGTTTTGAATAATCACTTCACCTTTCTTTATAAGATAAAAGGCAAATGTAAAATACGAGAAATTGCTTAGATAAATTTTCAAAAATAAGTGAGTCATATTCTGACCTCAGAAAATGACTTTAGTACAAAACAAAGAAAAAAAAATAAAAATAAAAATATTCAAAATCAATGTAATCGCCTTTAATATAGCAGTGCATACCTCAAAACAGGATACGAGGCATGAAAGCAATTTTAAAGGAACCAGCTGACTAGGTAATGTACTATTGGTCATACAAATTCTGATCTTTGAAAATGATTCAGTACCATACAGAGGAATTCATGATTTATCAAAAGATTCATGAAATCTCTAGTTGTTATTTGACACTGCAACCCTGCACTGTTTCTAGCTGTACAAGTGTACAGACGAGGGTATAAGCCAAGCGCAATATTTGAAAAGAATGTTTTTATGAAATCAGAAAAAGTTTCCTCTGACATATAGATGGAAGTGTTAGTATAACCCTTAACAAGTGGTTAGGGGGATAAAATTGCAGCATGGAGAAGCAATTTCGATAGAAAATACTGCATGTGTAAGATCAAGAAATATATATAGGTTTTCATAATGTTAGTAGATGATATTAATCTATTACTCACACTGTACATTGATGTTGACCTGAGCTGAGTCTGAGAGTCCTGCACTGTTTCTAGCTGTACAAGTGTACAGACGAGGATATTAAGATATTACTCACACTGTACATTGATGATGACCTGAGCTGAGTCCTCGAGTCCTGCACTGTTTCTAGCTGTACAAGTGTAGGATCCTCCCTGACTCCTGCTGAATCTTCTGTCCAGTACAGACCCGGACTTGCTGTAACCTTCTGGACCTGTCCATGTGTAGCTGGTGTCTGAGGGGTTGCCAGCTGTGAGGCCGCTGCTGCAGTCTATGTTGATGTTCGAGTTCTCTATCACGTCCTTGTTGTTGGGGAAGGAGGAAGAGATCACAGGGGCGTCTGGAATGTAGGAATGTAAAAACATCTGAAGCAAGTGAGAAATGACTCTCTAATACCCTTGATTGTGAATCCTTGACTAACTGAATTACTGTTTATTACTTAGAAGCCGAATAATCCAAAACATTAGCAGAAGTCTCTAACAAAGCAACTACCCAAACAAAAAAAGAACTGTAAATAAAACAATTTTTTTTGCAAAGTCTGATCTCATTTTTTGCAAAGTCCATTAAATGACAATGTACAAAAAACAAATTTTTACAAATATGAAGAAATCTGTTTTGAATATGCACTGCACCTCTGAGCTGAGTCTGAGAGTCCTGCACTGTTTCTAGCTGTACAAGTGTACAGACGAGGGTATTAAGATATTACTCACACTGTATTAGTTTGTTGACCTGAGCTGAGTCTGAGAGTCCTGCACTGTTTCTAGCTGTACAAGTGTACAGACGAGGGTATTAAGATATTACTCACACTGTACATTGATGTTGACCTGAGCTGTGTCTGAGAGTCCTGCACTGTTTCTAGCTGTACAAGTGTAGGATCCTCGCTGACTCCTGCTGACTCTTCTGTCCAGTACAGACCCGGACTTGCTGTAATCTCCTGGACCTGTCCATGTGTAGCTGGTGTCTGAGGGGTTGCCAGCTGTGAGGCCGCTGCTGCAGTCTATGTTCGGGCTCGAGTTCTCTATCACGTCCTTGTTGTTGGGGAAGGAGGAATTGATCTTGGGGGCGTCTGGTAATGAAAGTAATAATGATAGTAATATTTAAAAACATGATAAATATATTAACAGGTCATGGTCATGCTATCATCTTTCTGGGCTGAATTTTTATTTAATGTAATGGTCAAGAATCTACTGTGCTCTTGATAAACAATATAGAACATTATCCACTGATTTTCTCTTGTGATCTTAATCTGACAAGTTTTACATGAAATTGCTTTTTAAACATTACTTAAATATTTCATGAAAAATTCACTGTCATCTTGAAAATAATATGAAATGTACAGTTGTAAGCTTGCAACAAAAAGGTTTTACTAGAAGTATGTCCTTTGGTGCTTATGTGACCAAATCAAGGTATTAGAATCTGATTAAAGGTTATAGTGACAGTTATATCTTTTTGGAATTTTTAGATATTCATTGTTGTGAGCATATGGGCAATCATATAGTTCTTCATTCAATGCCATAGAGCTGCATAACATTTTTTTATTCTGAATTCAATTATTTGTATGTAAACCAATTTAGTTGAAACAACGTAATAAAAGAGTTTTATTGTAAGAAATCAAGTGTTTATTTCTAAAACCCTAATTTGTGGGTATTTTAAATATATTTTCTTCTCAAGAAATGATAAACCCGCGAATGATATCAGTAGAACGTTTTTAAATCAACTTTATATAAAGAAATGAAGTTGAAACAATTGCAGGAGTCTTCCGCTACGCCCTCGCAAGGTTATTTTCTATAACCCCTTGGTACCGAGTTATTATTTACTACGTAACTTATAAACCGTCCGAAACAGTGGGAAAATAATTTTGTACTAAAATATAATAAATATAAGGTGGCGGACACAGTAAAAGGTGTTATTGAGAGTTGATCCAATGTGTTTTTGGTTGTGAAACGCATCGCCCTTGGCATGTAATGCACATGCAGCCAGTATTTATCTGCAGTGATACATTGACTAGCATGATTTTAATCTTAGAATCGACTAAAAATCCCTAGATTGTCAATTTATATTTAAATAAATATTCTTAGCGTTAGTTTCCTAAAATTAAATGTAATGATATGAAATATCAAACCTTTGTTATAAAATCTTAAGGTTAAATCTGCAAATGTCATCACAATATGCTGATTTATCTGTATGCTTCATAATCAACCAAATCTAACCAGAAGATTATACCACTGTACCAACGCAGCTGAACTGAATGATAGTAAGATTACAATTCATATGTCATAAGTCATTACACCTACAGTATTCAGGGAGCTTTAACATATCTAAAGAAAGGGCTTATAATACTTACAGTTTGGTTTATGTGAAATAATTGTCATTAGTTGTTGGCTAAGTTGATTGAACAAATTTAGTGTCTATTTCGATCAGTTAATAAGTAAGAAAAACACAACAAATGGGTATTTGATAATTAATGCATATGGTAATTTAGACATAGTTTATGATATGTGTATATTTCATAATAGTCTTGGGTTTTGTTTACAACATATGTCCCCTAATTTGAATCTAGGAACCAATAAAACTTCATCTGAATCTGTTTTGGAGTGCTTAATATGATGTTGTTACCGTTACCTAGATTTTTAGGGTAATAAAACCCATTGAAATCTTTTCTTTTTTTTAAAGTGAATAATGGTGAATTAAATTGGGCTTGCAAAATTGCTGCAAGCATATCAAGCTTCTTCGAAAGACATTTTTGAAGTTGGAATGACAATAAGGATATTAATTTTGAACCTCTTTTGACGCCTTTTTTGACAAGTGATTCATCTGATCCTTGATGCTAGGGACTATCTTTCCCTTTATATTATAAGACCCAATCCATGCAGTCTTTACCTTTCAACAGTTCCTATCTTTACTTCCTGTGATGCTTCTTTGAATCATGATCAGTTCCTATCAGTCGAGTATCTTGTCATTATGCAGTCTGACCGGGCTATAATGCTGATACATCTGTATCATATACAAACACAACTTCTATATTCCTCTCCTTGAGATGCGTGAAGATCCCATCCCACACATTTCTTGTGCAAGTCTGTGCTTTGCCTTTAGTTGTATGGTTCACATAGTTGAACACTTCAAAATTGAATGTAATGTGGGTGCTATTTAACTGAAACAATTTTCTTTTCCCTTATCATTTTCATACACCTTGTCTTGTCTTGTTGATCACGTTCAGTGCTCTACTTAACAAGATGAAGATCCTTGAATAATCTAATCTCATCACCTGGACACTTGTGGGCATTACTGCACTGTTCAGTTAACAACCTGTGCTATTTTCCATGATCAACCAAGCAAAAGGGATCATAGAATGCCATTACTTTCACAAAAATAATTCTTTATGATGAGTGCAGTCAACTCTATAAAATGTCATACCTCTTTAGGGCCTTTATAAGGCGTCAAAACCAAAATATAAGGCTTAATTGTCACTGAATAACAGGGTATTAATTAAAGAGAAAATGCATCTTCATATTAAACTTGTGGCACTGTTCCCGAGATGGGATTTTGAGACGAAGTTACGAAACAAATGGTAAAAATGTTATCTTCACGGAAGTCGACACAAGACAATTTAAAATTCAAAATTTTACTTTTTAAGGCAGTGCTTGAACTACAAATTCCGGGGTTTTTTCAGGCCTGTGTGCCCCATGTTCTTGTTGCTAGTCTTCTTGTTGACATGATTCTTTTCTGTGAGAATCTATTGCAACTTGAAAGATCATCACATATTCTTATAGTCTCCATCCAAGTCCCTATGCTCTGAGATTATTATTGGTTCCTAAGACCACCCCTTCTCAAGCATACTGAATTGCTAACAATATACCCTCCTTTCATACAGTATACCTTCACCTCTTGTAAAGTGATCTTCTGTTATGGACCTCTGTTATGTCTTTCATCCAAATAACTTGACTTGCATCTTGTTGACATGGGAACACACTTGTGTGTTTTATATGTTTATTTTAAACAAAGATTGTACATGTTAGTCAATTGACTTTAAATCCGGTGCCTAGGGGAGTTAGTCAGTGTAACATAAGGTCTTTGACTGACTGTGTAATGATATTACATTGTCGACTGCCCTGAACATCTCTGCTGATTGCTTCAGAAGGTTTGAGGCCCATGTAATGATGTAGACATCTCATTCCTTGTCTGTCTCTGATAGCGCCACAAGTCTCAATGAATTTCAAGGGATTCCAAGTGTATTAAGTTTATTATGTCTTCAACAATGTCCTCAATCTATTTTGTGTACATGAATTCATTCAAGGTCTTTCTGAAGCTTTCATTATATGTCTAAAAGTATTAGAAAGGCTATAAAATATATGTCTGGGAGTTCATGTTGATTGACAATTAATTATGGACAACTTCTCATTGATGGTAAAAAATGATGCTTATAAACCTGAGGTACTATATTAATGTTAACAATCATTCATAAAGGGAATGGTCTGACTAAAATATCCGACCCCTAAAACCTCAGAAAGGACATGTTCACATCAGTTATGAACCTTGATATGCTTGCTATTGTGTTGGCCGTCTTGAATTCATCATTATCATTACTATTGTGGTATCAATCGACATCATTCTTATCCCCCCCGCCCCCCGCCCACCCCAATCAAGGGTCATGATCAGGGGACATATTTTTGCCTTCAGCTCCCAGCCTAAGATGTTATAATAGCTTATACATAGGCAGTAATGTGTGTTGTTTAAGTGAATAATGGTTCCTATTGATAAATGTTTAACGTTTTAGGGGAAAGGTTCCATACAATCTTTAGAGTGAGTGAGTCATTCTAAGTTAGTTTAACCAATTGCGGGTGGTGGTCTCATTAGATATGAATTGTATGTCCTTCTGAATGAGCGAAAGGTCAGAAGTTAAGCATCTTATGAGACTGAGTGAGCTTCTTCATTTATGATAGAGAGATAAAATTAACATTTCTATTTCATTGCAAGGCACAAAGGAAATAATTCTGAAATACCAAAACAAGTTTGATATTACACACACTGTACATTGATGTTGACCTAAGCTGAGTCTGAGAGTCCTGCACTGTTTCTAGCTGAACAAGTGTACAGACGAGGGTATTAAGATATTACTTACACTGTACATTGATGTTGACCTGAGCTGAGTCTGAGAGTCCTGCACTGTTTCTAGCTGTACAAGTGTACAGACGAGGGTATTAAAATATTACTCACACTGTACATTGATGTTGACTTGAGCCTAATCTGAGAGTCCTGCACTGTTTCTAGCTGTACAAGTGTACAGACGAGGATATTTAGATATTACTCACACTGTACATTGATGTTGACCTGAGCTGAGTCTGAGAGTCCTGCACTGTTTCTAGCTGTACAAGTGTACAGACGAGGGTATTAAAATATTACTCACACTGTACATTGATGTTGACTTGAGCCTAATCTGAAAGTCCTGCACTGTTTCTAGCTGTACAAGTGTACAGACGAGGATATTAAGATACTACTCACACTGTACATTGATGTTGACCTGAGCTGAGTCTGAGAGTCCTGCACTGTTTCTAGCTGTACAAGTGTACAGACGAGGGTATTAAGATATTACTTACACTGTACATTGATGTTGACCTGAGCTGAGTCTGAGAGTCCTGCACTGTTTCTAGCTGTACAAGTGTAGAGACGAGGGTATTAAGATATTACTCACACTGTACATTGATGATGACCTGAGCTGAGTCTGAGAGTCCTGCACTGTTTAAAGCTGTACAAGTGTAGGATCCTCCCTGACTCCTGCTGACTCTTCTGTCCAGTACAGACCCGGACTTGCTGTAACCTTCTGGACCTGTCCATGTGTAGCTGGTGTCTGAGGGGTTGCCAGCTGTGAGGCCGCTGCTGCAGTCTATGTTGGGGTTCGAGTTCTCTGTCACGTTCTTGTTGTTGGGGAAGGTGGAAGATATCACAGGGGCGTCTGGAATGTAGAAATAGATTGGTAATTTGAAGAATATTTGGCGAGGTAAGAAGTAAGAGACATTATGGTACTCAAGAGATATCTATTCTTGGAGGGAGGAGGAAGTTGAAAAAGAAAAGTACAACAAGTTCTTGATGACAATTACCATCGAAATCCAATAACATGATATCATTGTGACCTTTTAAGTACAGGCGGATAGCTTGGACCCTAAACCAACTGTATGTTGCTCTGTTAGAGCATTTGTATGATATTTCTGATCAGGAAACTACAACCTAAACTACCAAATAATACTGATTAATCTGCAAATTATGCTGTCAACGGGCATTGCACAATGATGCAAAATCCATTTCAAATCACTTTGTTATGAAAATGTAGTTAAATATTGACATTTACCTGATAAACATTCCAGCTGACACTAGGATCACAACACTTAGATGGCCATTTTATGAATTAAGACAATTCTTAACTCCTTAGGAGTGCTGTTGAGGAATCCTAACTTTTACCCTAGTTGAGAGTAATTCTAAGACCTAAAAGTTTTTATAAATACCACTTTAAAAAAATCTTAGACTTAAATTACTTAAGAGTCAATTTCTACTCTTAGAATTATTAGGTAGAGACAATAAGATATGTAAAACTTACTCATCTTGTCTGTTTCCTCATCATTTATTAGGTGTGTTTGACAGAACTGATTTCATATAGGTAACAGAAAAAACTGGTCCTACTTATATGTGCAAGATGATTTCTAATATATCAAGGAAAGCTTAAACAAGAGGAAATAACACAGTGATACAAAGTAGTTTAACTATTGTTTTTAGTATTTTATAATCTTAATAATTCATAAATTTACTGCTAAAATCATGAGTGGAGGAAATCTAAGAAATAACACCCGATAAAAGTTTATTTACATATGCAGATGACAGACTTAATGATAAATAAATGAACATCGATAAATATGATTAAGTTATAACAATTAATCTAGGATTAAGTGGTGAGAAAAAACGTTAAAATCTAATATTTCCAAAATTTGAGGTTTTAGATCCTGCTTGGTCTACTAAATTAGCATAATTATTATTATTAATTTGGATTATGACAGTTTGTAACTATTTTTGAATAAATATTTGACACTCAAAAAGAGTGTTATCGTATAGCTGCAGCTCAAGAGCAGTTTGGGGTCTTAACTTATCAATCTAGACAATGCCAGAGTTAGGGAGAGTTACTATACCCAAAGGAGGAACCCCTTGAAAGAACCTGAAATCTCTGCAGGTTTGTATGATTACTTTTCAGAAGGGTATCCCCCTTGGGTTAGTCAATTTAGCATAAAAACAGACTCCCAAAAAATTGTAACTTGGAGTAGAATTCTGTCTGCTAATAAATACAAAATTTTTAAAAAGAAATCTAGGTGAATCGTAATGAAAGAAAAACTATCCCAAACTAATTCTCCTTGGGCAGCGGTCATCAGTTCTGGAATTGGGATGCAACCAAAATGTGCAAATTGAAGCTTTAGGATTTTTATTCTGTCCACTCGAAAGTCTTATCGAGCTGTATGTTTTATGAATGTGCTTTTGAGTTGGAAATGTTTTATGAATGTGCTTTTGAGTTGGAAATGTTTTATGAATGTGCTTTTGAGTTGGAAATGTTTTATGAATGTGCTTTTGAGTTGGAAATGTTTTATGAATGTGCTTTTGAGTTGGAAATGTTTTATGAATGTGCTTTTGAGTTGGAAATGTTTTATGAATGTGCTTTTGAGTTGGAAATGTTTTATGAATGTGCTTTTGAGTTGGAAATGTTTTATGTATGTGCTTTTGAGTTGGAAATGTTTTATGTATGTGCTTTTGAGTTGGAAATGTTTTATGAATGTGCTTTTGAGTTGGAAATGTTTTATGAATGTGCTTTTGAGTTGGAAATGTTTTATGAATGTGCTTTTGAGTTGGAAATGTTTTATGAATGTGCTTTTGAGTTGGAAATGTTTATGAATGTGCTTTTGAGTTGGAAATGTTTATGAATGTGCTTTTGAGTTGGAAATGTTTTATGAATGTGCTTTTGAGTTGGAAATGTTTTATGTATGTGCTTTTGAGTTGGAAATGTTTTATGAATGTGCTTTTGAGTTGGAAATGTTTTATGAATGTGCTTTTGAGTTGGAAATGTTTTATGAATGTGCTTTTGAGTTGGAAATGTTTTATGAATGTGCTTTTGAGTTGGAAATGTTTTATGAATGTGCTTTTGAGTTGGAAATGTTTTATGAATGTGCTTTTGAGTTGGAAATGTTTTATGAATGTGCTTTTGAGTTGGAAATGTTTTATGTATGTGCTTTTGAGTTGGAAATGTTTTATGAATGTGCTTTTGAGTTGGAAATGTTTTATGAATGTGCTTTTGAGTTGGAAATGTTTTATGAATGTGCTTTTGAGTTGGAAATGTTTTATGTATGTGCTTTTGAGTTGGAAATGTTTTATGTATGTGCTTTTGAGTTGGAAATGTTTTATGAATATGCTTTTGAGTTGGAAATGTTTTATGAATATGCTTTTGAGTTGGAAATGTTTTATGAATGTGCTTTTGAGTTGGAAATGTTTTATGAATGTGCTTTTGAGTTGGAAATGTTTTATGAATGTGCTTTTGAGTTGGAAATGTTTATGAATGTGCTTTTGAGTTGGAAATGTTTTATGAATGTGCTTTTGAGTTGGAAATGTTTTATGTATGTGCTTTTGAGTTGGAAATGTTTTATGAATGTGCTTTTGAGTTGGAAATGTTTTATGAATGTGCTTTTGAGTTGGAAATGTTTTATGAATGTGCTTTTGAGTTGGAAATGTTTTATGAATGTGCTTTTGAGTTGGAAATGTTTTATGAATGTGCTTTTGAGTTGGAAATGTTTTATGAATGTGCTTTTGAGTTGGAAATGTTTTATGAATGTGCTTTTGAGTTGGAAATGTTTTATGAATGTACTTAGCCAGCTCCATAAAGGAAGCTGATCTCTTCAATGGGCAGAGTTGCTATTAGGCCCTTGAGGTCGCTACTGCTCTGATTGAGTGAGCATTTAACTGACCAGGGGGTACTTGGCCCACCTAGAAAAAGTCTGTTTGCTGGTTGGTTCACCCGGCTTCTATGCAACAGAAAGTCAGCTTTGGATCAACAGACATCACATGGATGCAGAGATGCCAACCCCTAATTAGTGCAAATGGTAGTCTCAAGGGTCAAAATTAGTAGTTTTACCACAAAATTAGTAGTCAACAGTGCATGACAAATTGTAAAGGGTTTCGTTTTCTAGAACAGCAAACATAGTCACGTGATTTATCATTCCTATATAATCGTAACTGTCCGTCATTTTCCGCCAATACACGATGAGTGATTCACTTTTCAAGGTAATGAAATCAGTTTCAGATTACTGATATACACTTTCGACGAGTGTCAATATTAGTTCCGGTAATAATTATGAATTTTATTTGTCATTAAATTTGTTTTATGGAAGGTAAGTCAGTGTAGGAAAATGTTTTTGTAACAAAAATTTATGTTGATACGTTTTTTAATCTTTGTATAATTTTTTAATGTGTTTTTATTCAAATTCGTAGATTTTTTAGTTGAGTCGTATTGGAGTAGTATTAGGTTGAAATTCGTAGCAACTACGATAAAATCGTACAGGTTGGCATCTCTGTCAGGATGTCGCCTACCCACTCACCAGACATGACCGCCACCAAAAAGTGCCTCCAGGTCAACAACTGGAGAGATGGTTAAGTCAAGTTTCAAAAGGATTCCATCCAGAACTATTGATAGATTACACAAAGGGGCGTAATTCGGTCGGATTGGGGTCGGATTCTGTACACAACTAAGAAGTGCTGGACCAGAGGATGATTGCCCAAAAGAGGATGGTTGCCTAAAAGAGTATCCCCTGACTGTAGATGCAGCCACAATGAAGGCTTGATTGTAGGAACTCTAGGACTGATATTAAATCTGCAGAAAAGGGATCGAGAATCCTTCTATTGAAACACTCAGGGTGAGTGAGATGCCAGGTGAGAAAGGGTCCTCGGGAATTGACAGAAATGTCCACAAAACTCTGTCAGTCCAATATAGCGCAATGCTGGTTTTGGGGATCCTGGAGCAAAACACTGGCAGCTGGTTCGTCATTCCAGATGCAAATAAATCCACCAGGAATGGTCTGAACAATTGGGAAATGACTTCTCCCTGTGGAGCATCCACTCTAGCGGGGTGAGAATCCGCTGTGATAAAGTGTTCAGTTGAACATAGTTTTCCCTGAGTCAATACACTGGCTTTACCTGAATGTGAAACTTGTTGCTGCAATTCCGGAATCGTTATCTGTTTCTCGAAACTCTGCGAGTGAGAAAAGTGCTGTCATAGCTTTTTGGGTCTGTCTCATACCAAGATGAGCTCGCGAGACCATATCTATCTACAACACCATGTTTCACAGCAATCAAAGCCAAGCTCTTTTGGGGTGTGTTTGGGAACGCATAGAAGCATAGAGTGGCTTACTGAATTTGGTGACGGAACTAGGTCTGACTGCTTCAGATATACGATTCAACATAGACGAACCAAGATTTTAAGGAAGAAAATAGTAAGATCACCACAAAAAACAGTAAGGTAGGAGTGATATTTTGGTATGTTGTGTTAAGAACAAATAAAGAAAACTGTTTATGCTTTATAACAGTGAATGTATAGAGATTACAAAACGAGTGAGTGTTGAATATCGAAAATATTTCAACAAGATATTTTCAAATGTTTTGATTTATAAATCAAAACTTTGAAAATATTGAGTTGAAATATTTTCGATATTCAACACTCACAAGTTTTGTGATCTATTTATTACATACAAAATGGAAATTCTATTTCTTTGGAACAACGGTCAAACAATGCGCGTCCTAATTGCGTAATGATACACTATTGAGGTACCTCTTTGTTCGCAATAGCAAAAACATAGTCCCGTTTTCCGTTAGCATCATTTTCCCCTCTAATTAAAATCCTAATTTTAAACAATAATTTGTGTACACTTTATTGATAGAAATAACCAAAACCGAGACATTAGCAAATACTTTAACAACAAGCTGTGTTTGTGAAACACGAATGCCCCCGGATGCATCCTGCTTGCTGTGTCAAGGTCAAGGTCACACGGTCAAATGTCATGGTGTCATCTGAAAGGTCTCATCACAAGGTATCCATATGTCAAGTATCAAAGACCAAGCTCTGACCAACAAAAGTTATGACCAAGGTTAAAGTTTTTGTGGACAAACGGACAGAAGGACGGACGGATGGACGGACGGACAGACAGACGGACAGGTGAAAAACAATATACCCCCGGAATCTCCGATTCGGGAGCATAATAAAAAACGGAATAGAGAGATCGCCAAGCTTGCCGACAGTGACATTGATTTTGAACGGTTCAACCGTCCTTGCTAAACGTTTCGAGACGAATGATGATAATGCAGTGTTTTGCTTGATCATGTAAAGCGCTGTTGGTATTATAAATGAAACTGCAACTTATCACAGCCGTTTCTAAACTATCGGCTTTAACTGAAACTTTCAAAAGCGACAAAGCTTTCCAAACTAAATGAGGGCAAGATATTTTTTTAATTCAGTGATAAAATAGCCGAGATCGGAACGCGAATATTGGTTTGATAATTTTGCACATATTATTTTGATATAATGCCATTCTATTTTGAGGGAAAATATGAAAATGGAAAAAATTATGACGAATTAAACAATTGAAGCGGTGAGGCGTTTGAATGCACCCGATCAGCTGATTGAAAAAGTAGTACGGCATTATGACGGCATTATGACGTCACTATCGTTGAAGTACCTGCTTTGGTTACACAACACTCGTTGAATAACTTTCAACTGGTTACACAACATTTGTTCCAATGTTGTGATTTTGCTGGTAGATTATTCCATGACACACTTCTCCTTGTTTAATTATTCTAGTTTTCTACCCTGATTTTCCTGGCATTGGCGATATTGAAATGGCTGTCAATTATTGTATAATAAGGAAAATAGTCAATTAGTTTAGATGATCCACAAAGACTTGGAAACATGGATAAATAGTCAACTTTGAATTTCTTGGCCAATTGATTGAGACGTTTTTTGTAGGGAGTTTCATCCCCGAGATCGTCTAGACTTTTTTTTTTTCGCCATGTTTTGTTGGTCGTTTGGAGTTACTGGTTGAAAAAACACTTATTGAACTGATCATTTTGTACAATATATTTGAATTATTATGTTCAAAACTAATATTCATTATTCATTTTATCAAATATTTTATCAAAAATGAATGATTTCCGGCAAGAGCACTAATGGTTTACTAGTTCAACGAAAATATTAAATCCATGGTCACTAACGTATATCACGAGTTGACGTCATTGCAAGTTTTCAATGAATTTAATTTAATTTATTTCAATATGTCATCCATATTTTATTTTTCAAGGGCCACATATGATTTATCATTATATTTTTGCCAAATAAATCTAAACTTTTACATCGCCAGTTCTAATTGGGTTTACAAGTTATTGATAGCAAAGCATGTGTACAGTCCTGTACAATGCAAAGATAATTTATTTGTAATATTTTGTATACAAATTTTGCTTTCCATTACTTGAAGTATCGATGGTACCTTTGTAAAAAACAACGATATGCCTAAATATAGTATTTCAAATAGTTAACCATTTATTCACATCAGTCGAAAGGAATTTCAGGGTGATCCTAAGGTCGTAATTTAGCACCAAAAATTGGAAGCCTTAGGCCAAAATTGTTGTGCAAGTCTGAGTATTAAGGAATCAGATTCAGAATTGGTCTGAAGGCTACATGCTTATTGGTTACCAGGAAGTAAGTCGACTGCAAACTCGACTCTTTTGACACCTCTATTGCAGCCTTGTTTTAGGGACTTCTGATTTCTCATGAATCTTCAGCACTGGCGTACATCGTAACCCTATGAAGAATTGGGGTGCACTTTTTCACTTTGGCAAATGGCCGTCCCTGAGAGAGGACCGGATCTAGGGATTGGACATGACCATGCCCCATTTGTCTGCGAACAGTGCAAGCAGGGATTTGGGGTTAGACAATGAACCCGGGGTCTGTGGTACTTTAACAATTGGACCCATTGCCACCTGAGGAGGTCTTGGCATCAGAAACCCTTGGCCTGTATACCCTTGCCGCAGCCCCCAAATGAAGGGAGAGATTGGAGGCAGTGGAGCAGTGGAAGCAGGAGCTCGTTTGCATTGCAACTTTATCTTTCAGTACCTGGGCTGCCCCTAGTAACAGAGCAGAGCTGAGCTGTTTGATAGGGCAAGTCAAGGATGGTGCTTGTGGTGGCTTGATTGTAGGATGATGTTGCCAACCATAACTGGCGCAACCCTATGACTGCGCCCATCCTTTTGCTGCAGAACTCTGAATGGAGTCTCTCACTAGACTGGATGAGACTTCAGCTGCATTTGTTTCACGTAAGACTTGACCTTCTCTATTAACAGGACATGATTCTAATTAGCATCAAGATAGCTCCTGAGCACAGAGACTTTCATTTGCTGCATCGCATTTTTGTTAGTGACATGAAGGAGGCTTTCATAGTTTCAAATGAGTTGTCTGCTGTGTGAAACAGAAGTGAAGTTGACAAGTTAGGATGCATTCTTTCACGAAAGGGACCTCCTATCGCTGAGGTTCTCTCTTTCTGGGTTAGATCCTTCAAATGTACAACACCCATCCAGGACAGCATCCACTACTTCAGCCTTAAGAGTTAATTCCATGCAACCCTGCCAGCAGCAAGGTTTTCCCAGGACGGCAGAATCCTACGGGATCCAACCTCAGTGACAGAGCAGCCACTCAGGGCAGGAGAGTGGCAAATTTGATGGAGACACCCAGATATACCTGCATACCCATTGGCGTTTCCTGCTACAGACTATAATTTCACCCAAAAATCTCTCAATACAGTTCCTCATTCTTCTTGCCTAGTCTGGGGATTTCTCAAAGGTGTCATAGGCCATGTACATTAACGGTTATATCTGACATCCAATTTACTCACACTGTACATTGATGATGACCTGAGCTGAGTCTGAGAGCTCTGCACTGTTTCTAGCTGTACAAGTGTACAGACGAGGATATTAAGATATTACTCACACTGTACATTGATGTTGACCTGAGCTGAGTCTGAGAGTCCTGCACTGTTTCTAGCTGTACAAGTGTAGGATCCTCCCTGACTCCTGCTGACTCTTCTGTCCAGCACAGACCCGGACTTGCTGTAACCTCCTGGACCTGTCCATGTGTAGCTGGTGTCTGAGGGCTTGCCAGCTGTGAGGCCGCTTCTGCAGTCTATGTTGGGGCTCGAGTTCTCTGTCACGTCCTTGTTGTTGGGGAAGGAGGAAGAGATCTCAGGGGCGTCTGAAAAAGAAGCAAATTGATCAATAGAATATATTACCTTGTGGGACGTTTTTACTTGCAGTAAGGATTGTATATTACTTATGAGTAAGATCTGTCTTAAGTTTAAACAAGCAGCTGACATGGTCGAGCTATATCCCCCGCAAATTGCACAATATGTATAGGTTTTCCTTATCATACTGCCGATTAATTTTTGTCGCACAAATTAACTAAAAATTTCCAGGATATGAAAGAAACTGTTCTAATAAAAAAACTAAATCATACCAACTTTATGTTCACTGTTGGGCATAATTGGACTTAACTGACAAAATGAATTTATGTATTATGTATTTGGATCTTGAAGATCAATATGATCATAATTAAACAAACATATTTTCAAAAAAATAATTGTTTTTTAAATTGTTATTTTTTTTTTTTTCCATTTATTGAGTTACAGGCATACAATATCAGCAAACAGTTCGATACAGTTCATTTAAACAAATATAGTGTTCAACTTCACAGATAATTTCTTTCTAATTAACTTAACAGTAAGTGTAACGTTGACCAAAATTTAACAAAATTTTGCTCAGTACAATTTGATAAGTTGATACATTTGGTGATATCATAGTATTTAATAATTTCTTGTTTAATAAAATCAATATGAGGCAAAAAATTTCCGTGAGCACATTTGAATATGCACTGTTTTATCAGGAGGATGATTACATTTACAGGATTATTGTTAACACCTTTAAATCCAAATAATACGTTTTCAAAAGAAAAATATATAATTACTTCTACAGATTTAAGCCATTATTCTATATCTGACCAAATTGGTTTTACATGTTCACATTTCCAAAAGAGGTGCTCTACAGTTTCTAGCTCTTTTTTACACAAGGAGCAAAGAGGTGAATCTTTGTATTTTATTCTATATAGTATTTTCAAAATTGTTCTTCATGACACACCAACATATGATTTTGTATCTCAAAAACAAATTTGATCAAAAATGTGATGATTAGTTTAGTTAATTGTAACAGTTTTCCAGCAGAGTCCTCATTTTTTTCCAAAAACGGCAAAATTTTATAAAAATATTTTCAAAATTGTTCTTCATGACACACTTTCATATGATTATATACTCCATATCAAATTTGATCAATATGTGATAATTAGTTTAGATGTTATGAGCCGGACAGGACTTGTAACACTTTTCCAACAGAGTCCTCATTTTTTTCCAAAAACGGCAAAATTTTATAAAAATATTTTCAAAATTGTTCTTCATGACACACTTTCATATGATTATATACTCCATATCAAATTTGATCAATATGTGATGATTAGTTTAGAAGTTATATATATGAGCCGGACAGGACTTGTAACAGTTTTCCAACAGAGTCCTAATTTTTTTCCAAAAACGGCAAAATTTTATAAAAATAGTTTCAAAATTGTTCTTCATGACACACTTTCATATGATTATGTATCTCCATATCAAATTTGATCAATATGTGATTATTAGTTTAGATGTTATGAGCCGGACAGGACTTGTAACAGTTTTCCAACAGAGTCCTAATTTTTTGCCAAAAAAGGCAAAATTTTATAAAAATATTTTCAAAATTGTTCTTCATGACACACCTTCATATGATTATGTATCTCCATATTAAATTTGATCAATATGTGATGATTAGTTTAGATGTTATGAGCCGTACAGGACTTGTAACAGTTTTCCAACAGAGTCCTCATTTTTTGCCAAAAAAGGCAAAATTTTCTAAAAATATTTTCAAAATTGTTCTTCATGACACACCTTCAGATGATTATGTATCTTCATATCAAATTTTATTAATATGTGATGATTAGTTTAGAAGTTGTGAGCCGGACGGGACTTGTAACAGATTTCTTACAAAATTTACCACTTTTTCTCCAAAATCCTAATATTTTATGTAGATTTTCAGAAAATTGTTTCTCATGACACATCATTACATGTTTCTTCATGTCGATGACGAATTTGAATTGAAATGGTTGATTAGTTAGAAAGTTATGAGCCGGACACAAAGTGTAACGGACGGACGGACGGACGGACGGACGGACGGACGGACGGACGGACGGTACCCATTTTAATACCCCCCGCAACTTCGTTGTTGCGGGGGATAAAAAATTGCAATCTACAATTTACAGAGGGAAAAGTAAGATCATATTAGAAAAAATACTCCTTAGGGTCAAAGTTTTGTTTTCAACTGTCAGTGGGACTAACAGTTCTAACAAAATCATAATTGATTATAATCGTAATAAAGTTTCAATTAAATATCTTTAGAATATTACTGTAAACATTCTATCTTCGAAATTCAAAGTCAATACATTAAACTGATAGAGCATCTTTTTGATGATGTAGGTCATTTAGTTTCTAGAACGTCAAGTCTAACCTAAACTCTTGACTAAATACCAAAGACATCGGGGACATGCACAATACTCCCGATGTTCCGCTCTATAATACTCACAAAAATAGAAATAAATTTCTTTTGCAATCATTCCTTTATCTAAATCCCATACACAACCTATCCCCAACTTTTCTTTTCTATTTTTATTTTAGTTGATGTAAAATCCATCAAGATTTGTGAACTCAGAAAAGAGAGAAATTGTTGAAATTTAGTGTAAAGAGAATAAGACGTCATATTAAGAGAAAAAGCGTTGTGTATTGTGTTTTGAATTTGGGATATTACAAGTAACTCAAAACTATAAATTCAACTAAACTTGTTTTCTAAACATAATTAAGACCTAAATGGAAAAATCAACATGCATCAACATCTTTAAACTGTGGTTAATGTATGAAAACGGAGTGAAATTTGACACGAAGCGGGGAGCCTATTTACCTTGTGCAGCGATTATGAATATGAAAAATAAATCCTATTGAAATTACAACTATCCCCAAATATTGATATTCCTTTCCGCTACTTGATAAAGTATTTATAAATGTTGATCATTTACTGTATTTTTCCAGCTGATTTTGTGTCTGAATTAACCTAAATATTATTAAAATCTAAATATTTTAGATATTTAAATACCTACCTAACTTAGTATATGCCACTTACCTTCTCACGAGAGACAGAGGTTTACCGCGAAATTCATCGTGCTTACCGGATGGGCTGCCCCCAGCCCACTGCGCATGAGCGGGAAACCGGAATCCTGGGTAAAATTCGTATCATACTTTCTGGAAACGAAGTCTTGTAAGAGACGTCCAATGAAGTCCGAAGGGGAGGCCGGGCGGGAGTAATTCCTACTAAGTTAGGTAGGAACTTAAATATCTAAAATATTTAGATTTTAATAAATTTTTAACCTACCTAACTTAGTATATGCCACTGATCCGACAGTAGGGAGGAGGGAGGACGAGTCATCAAGGCAGAAAAGCATCCATCAAACATCCTCCCGGAGTGGGAACGACCGAAGCGAACTGCACAGAGAAGCAAGCGGTGAACCCCACGAAGTCACCAACAACGAAACAACTCAACAGGTGCAGGGTGAGAAGTAACGAAGTAGATGAGTTTTCAGCTTACCCTAAAGAGACGTTGGGGCAGCTAGCTGTTGGGCTACCACCAACGGTCCAAAGGTCTGCAGGCCTTGCACGTCTTCCACAGCGAGGTCTCGGAGGTAGTGGGATGCGAAGACCGTCGTAGAGCGCCAGAAACATCCTTCCATGATGGCTGGAACTGAGCAGTTGCGATGTAAAGCCATGGTGGATGCAAGTGCCCGGATCTCGTGCGGGTTGCTGGCGACAGGGTGAGGCAAGCCGGCTGCGTCATATGCTGCTAGGATGACGGTCTGGAGCCACAGCGAGAGGGTGTTTCTGGTGACTCCTCTCTTGGCAGATGGTGAAAAGGGAATGAAGAGTCTTTTCCTGGTGCCTCTCTTGGGCGCAGAGCGGTCGATGTACTCCCGAAGGGCACGTACAGGACATAAAGCGAGTTCTTCCGCATCAGAGGACGACACGATCTTGGAGAGGGGAGGGATGGTGAACGTCCTGCCCGGTTGTCCAGGGAGCTGGTTCTTGGCAACAAAGTTCCACAAGAGGCCGAGGTGAACTGAACCTTTGCTAGACTGCTCAAACCGCACTCTGGTGACGTCCAGTGCGTGCAGCTCACTCACTCTAGCGGCCGTAGCAAAGGACAGGAGGAAGGCTGTTTTCCTGGAGAGGTCTTGGAAAGAGGCTTCTGACAAGGGTTCGAAGGGAGCTCCTCGCAGATATCTGAGGACGACGTTGAGGTCCCAAGCCGGAGGTCTGAACTTGAGTTTCTGGTCCTCCAGCTTGAACGACTTGAGGAGAGCGACCAGCTCGGGAACCTTGGAGAACTTCCTGTCTGATTTAACGGCGAGGACAGAGTTGAGCGCCGACAGGTACGTAGATATAGTCCCACCCTTCAAGTGACGTTTCTGGCGGAGGTGAAGGAGGAAGTTGGCCACAAACTGGGGGTCCACGGACAAAGGATCCCGGCCTGCGTCTTTGCAGAAGTTCTCGAATGACAGCCACTTGTCATCGTACAGCGACCTCGTGGATTGCCTATGGGCTCTGGAGATGGCACTGGCTACTCGTCCTGAGTAACCCTTGGCCCGGAGTGATCTCTGAAGATGGTCCATACGTGCAGAGCGTACCTCTCGGGATCTGGGTGAAGCTGACGACTGAGAGGGTGACGAAGCAGGTTTGGCCACTTTGGAAGGGGGAGCGGATCTTTTTCGGCGAGAAGAAGAAGATCGGGGAACCAGCCTCTCGCCGGCCAGTAGGGCGCGACCAAAGTCAGTCTGAGGTGAAGTGTGTCCCTGATCTTGGCGACGACTTTGGTCAGGAGAATCGGAGGTGGAAAAGCGTATGCGTCCAGATTCTCCCACGACAAGGACATGGCGTCGACGGCCCAAGCTGCTGGATCGGGGAGAGGCGAGACGTACACCGGAAGCTGATGGTTCTGCTTCGTGGCAAACAGGTCGAGGAGAGGACGGTGGACCTGAGCGGCGATGAGGGCGAAGGCTTCCGGGTTCAACATCTACTCTGTTGGTGACGGCTTGTCTGGTCTGGACAGGGCGTCCGCGAGGACGTTCCTGCAGCCTGGAATGTGTCGAGCTCTGACAAAGATCTGATTCTCGTCCAGAAGATGGAAGAGCTCGAAGGCCTGTTCTAGGAGCTGAGGAGAGCCTGTCGTTCCTTGGTTCCTGATAGTCCAAACGACCGTGGAGTTGTCTGAGGCCAGGAGAAGGCGGCTGCCTCGTAGAACTTGAAGCCAATGCGTCACTGCTAAGATTACTGCCTGCATCTCCAGATTGTTTGAGTGCCAGGTGGTCTGAGGATGCGTCCAAATGCCTGACGCAGACTGATCCCCGAGATGAGCTCCCCAGCCCTGGAGCGAAGCGTCCACGAATAGTTCCTGGTTGTGTTGAAACTCTAGCAAAGAGACGCCTTCGCAGACGTTCGATGGCTGTGTCCACCAACGGAGGTACTGGCTGAGGTGCGCAGGCAGGGAGATCCTTACTGACGTGTCGTCCGACCGGATGTAAGGGCTGAGAAACACCTGGAGGGGGCGGATCATGAGACGACCTCTGAGCGTGAGGGCCTGGGCGGACGTGAGGAGTCCCAGAAGAGATTGCCAATCTCTGAGTCGGAGAGGGGACACCAAGGCTCGGTGGACGAAGGCCTGGATCTTGGACCACCTGTCTGGAGGAACGAGTAGGAGGCCCAGGTCTGTCCGGAAGCGCCCTCCTATGAAGGTCAAGTCTTGGGAGGGAACAAGCTGAGACTTCTCCCGGTTGACTAGCCATCCCAGCTGGCGGAGGAGGTCGAGGGCCAACGCCGCCTGTCTGCGTAGAACGAGTGGTTGGGGATTGGACATGAGACAGTCGTCGATGTAGGGGTCGAAATGCATCCCTCTGAGATGGAGATAGCGGCAGATGGGAGCTGTGAATAACCACGGAGCCGAAGAAATTCCAAACGGCAGGACCCGCCACTGGTAATGTAGGCCCTGGAAGATGAACCGCAGGAACCTCCTGTGAGGCGGGTAGATCGGCACGTGGAGATAGGCGTCCTGTAAGTCGAGGCTGACCATCCAATCGCCTGGAGACAGCTGGGCTCGGAGAGCGTCTAGGGAGGTCATGCGAAAGTGGGATGGTGGCTCCATGTAAAGCTCGTTGAATGTCGCCATGTTGTGGATCATTCGAAACTTGGTGGAATTTTTCTTCGGGACCAGGAAGATTGGTGAGTAAAACCCTGGGGCGTGATCGGGTTGTAGCACCAACTCCAGAGCGTTCTTGTCGGTAAGCGTCTTGATGTTCTCTGCTAGAAGAGCGCTCTGGGCTTCTGAGTAATCCCGTGCCAGGGGAGTCGCGGTCACGGAGGGAGGGCAGGTCAATGGCAACTTGTAACCTGTCCTCAGGGTGTTGGTGACGTAAGGATCTTCTAGTATTGTCCAGTTGCGCCAGAAGATCCCTAATCTCCCGCCTACGGGTGTGGGGTGCACCGGCACGACTGGGGGCGGGAGGACCCAGCCGCGTGGGGCGCAGGCATCACTGTCTGACGGAGAGCGAGAGCGGGAAGGCGTCCTGGAGCGCCGCGAACGTCGTTGGCGCTGAGGAGGGGAGGGGCTCCTGGAGCGACGAGGTGAGCGGGATGTCCTGACGTCCCTAGGAGGGGAGTCCCTGGAGGTTGACGGGCCATCAACTTGTCAAACATGCTTGACATGATGAGCTCCAGTTCCGGGCGGGAGAGGGCCGAAGACGTGCTGGGCGTCGGAGGCGGCGTCTGCCGAGCAGGAGGAGGAGGAGGAGGAGGCGGCGTAGGTGAGCGACGAGGCTCCTCCTGGCGTGGAGAGTCCAGAGCCGGCCGGCTCGACTGGAGGGAGGTCGGTGGTGGGGTCAGACATGCTCCTACGTCGACGCTGGGTGAGTCTCTTCCGACGAGCGGAGGTCAAGACCTTGAAGTCGATGGGGGAGAGGTCAGAACACTCTGCACAGCGGTCGTCCACGAGGCAGATCCTGGGAAGACAGTCTGGGCAGCGGAGGTGTGGGTCCTTGGCCGACTTGGAGGAGCGACACAAGACACAGTAGACTCTTGGCATAAATACTGTAACACATAAGACAGAGACATGCCAATCATGGAGACAAACACAAGGGGAATGCATAAAAAATTAGAAATTAAGAATTAGAAATTTGTTTAAGAGCGTGCCCCTTTAAGGGCAAGCGAAAACGGGAAAATTTATGTCCCGGAAGGGTTGCCGTAGAAAGTTAAATAAGATGTAATGAAATAATTTTGAAGCAAAAAATTATTATTACAAGTTTATTTAATAGGAATGAATGCAAAAATGAAATGCATTAGATGGAATATGTAATATGAAATTAATATATAGGGATAAGTGATTATGATATATATTAATTTGTGATTGAAAAATTTTTTATGAAATTTTTTGTGAAAGAGATATAGAAAATAAAATATAATGCGATATATTATTATTTTTATATGAAATGGGATATAGGCTGATGGAAGTAATGCATAGAAACACTTAGAAAGTGATTAAAAATGCAAAACGAGTTTTTAGAAGGAAAAAACAGGCAGCCATAGTCTTTGGACCAAAGCAAGGTAGATGTGACGTAAGCAGGAAATGCGGACGTGCAGAAAAGCAGGTCAACAGAACCAGCCCACGTAGATGGAAAAACAAGAGGGAAAAGAAGGAAGGGGGTACGAAAACAGGCAGATCGACCCCCCAGAAGGTATTTCCAAGTGAAATAGAACATGCAAGGTACGTAAACATGGCGAGGTGCCACGTACATGATCAAAATCACCAAGTGCAAAAAGATCGCGAAAGCGAAGTTAGAAGGAAACATCGATACATTAGAAACGATGGGGGCAGCAAAAGGAATAATGACGGAAGGAAAGGAAGGAAAAAGACCAGAAAAACCAACCGTGAAGAAAATCAGTCAGCGAGATGAAAATACATGCGTTCTCTAAGAGAGAGAAAGAAAGTATGATACGAATTTTACCCAGGATTCCGGTTTCCCGCTCATGCGCAGTGGGCTGGGGGCAGCCCATCCGGTAAGCACGATGAATTTCGCGGTAAACCTCTGTCTCTCGTGAGAAGGTAAGTGGCATATACTAAGTTAGGTAGGTTAAAAATTTGGATTTTTGTTAGAGAAAAAAAGTTCACGCAAAGGGAAAAGGCTGATCACTCAGAGAAATGGTTGATTGATTACCCATGTCACTATCATTGAATAACTTGTTTTGGTAACAAAACACTTGTTGAATAACTTTTGTCAACACTTGTTTCAAATAACCAAAGCTATCTCATAGACATAGTCAGAACACATATGAAATAAATGTCTTTATTAACATGCATAATTTGCATGTGTGCACACAGAAATAACAGCAAGGGGTGTGAAGAATCGTTCACAAAATTCATGTATGAACGCCGAGTATTCTCTATCTTATCAACTGGAAATACAAACTTTCTTTGGATGACTTTGGAAACCTAACTATTAGGCGGATCGGAAATAATTTTCAAATAATGGTAGGGGAATAGTATATCTCTTATTCTATATAAAACAAGCAGCTGACATGGTCGATCTATATCCACCAGGAATGGCACAAAACATAATATAGATTTTACGAATCTCATAAATTTAAGCTTCTCCTTTCACTGTATTGATTTTGAAGATTCAATTTTATCATTTTGCAGATCCTTATGTCAGAAATAGAATTTTCAGGAAACTGTCAAAATACTACAGAATATAACAACATTAAATTCACTGTTTGTCATAATTCTTACTAAATTAATTGACAAAATGAAACAAGCCAGTGAAAAAGATAGGAGTTAGTTTTCTTTAATGTACTGAGTTTTTACTCTAATAATCATTGTCTTAAAAGATGCATAACAAAATTGTTCTTTATGTATTTTTGATCTCCATGATAAATTTGATCATTTACTAATCAACAGAGAACATATATACAGAACTTACAGAGTTTTTCTAACAGAGTAATTACTTTTAACCAAAAGATGGGAAATTATTCTCATCCTCATACTGTCATCCCTACTAGAACATTTTAGACAGGACGTCAAGCGTTTCATAAAACATTATTTTTATATTTGTTTACTTTGACACTCATTCATCTTTTTATGTATCTCAATAAGATGTTTTGTCACACAAGTACACAAATGTTTAGATGTTTTGGACTAGATAGGACGTGAAACAGTTTTCTAATATATTCACTTTTTTTTAGACTAAACACAAACTTTCAAATCATTTATCATAACACACTTCACATGATTATGCATCTCCATATCAAATTTGATCAAAATGTGATTATTTGATAAGAAGTTGTGAGCTGGAGAGGGCCTTGTAACAGTTTTTTCACTTTTCTCACTTTTCTCCTAAATCCCTAAATTTTATGCAGATATTCTCAAAATTATTACTCGAGACATTTTATTACATGTTTCTGCATTTCCACTGTGAATTTGAATTGAAATGGTAGATTAGTTACAAAGTTATGAGCCGGATGGAAGATGCCCATTCTAATACTAATACTTCGTTGTTGCTGGGATAAAACAAGATGTGTTTGTAAAACACGAATGCCCCCGGATGCATCCTGCTCGCTGTGTCAAGGTCAAGGTCACAAGGTCAAATGTCATGGTGTCATCTGAAAGGTCTCATCACAAGGGATTCATATGTCAAGTATCAAAGAGCTAGCTCTGACCAATCAAAAGTTATGACCAAGGTTAAAGTTTTTGTGGACAAACAGACAGACGGACGGACGGAAAAGGTCAAATATCATGGTGTCATCTGAAAGGTCTCATCACAAGGGATACACATGTCAAGTATCAAAGACCTAGCACTGACAGTATAGAAACTATAGCCAAGGTTAAAGTTTTCGGAAAAGGCTCGCTGTGTCAAGGTCAAGGACACAAGGTCAAATGTCATGGTGTCATCTGAAAGGTCTCATCACAAGGGATCCATATGTCAAGTATAAAAGAGCTAGCTCTGACCAATCAAAAGTTATGACCAAAGTTAAAGTTTAAAATGCTCGCTGTGTCAAGGTCAAGGTCACAAGGTCAAATGTCATGGTGTCATCTGAAAGATCTCATCACAAGGGATCCATATGTCAAGTATCAAAGAGCTAGCTCTGACCAATCAAAAGTTATGACCAAGGTTAAAGTTTTTGTGGACAAACAGACAGACGGACGGACGGACGGAAAAGGTCAAATATCATGGTGTCATCTGAAAGGTCTCATCACAAGGGATACACATGTCAAGTATCAAAGACCTAGCACTGACAGTATAGAAACTATAGCCAAGGTTAAAGTTTTCGGAAAAGGCTCGCTGTGTCAAGGTCAAGGACACAAGGTCAAATGTCATGGTGTCATCTGAAAGGTCTCATCACAAGGGATCCATATGTCAAGTATCAAAGAGCTAGCTCTGACCAATCAAAAGTTATGACCAAAGTTAAAGTTTAAAATGCTCGCTGTGTCAAGGTCAAGGTCACAAGGTCAAATGTCATGGTGTCATCTGAAAGGTCTCATCACAAGGGATCCATATGTCAAGTATCAAAGAGCTAGCTCTGACCAATCAAAAGTTATGACCAAGGTTAAAGTTTTTGTGGACAAACAGACAGACGGACGGACGGACGGAAAAGGTCAAATATCATGGTGTCATCTGAAAGGTCTCATCACAAGGGATACACATGTCAAGTATCAAAGACCTAGCACTGACAGTATAGAAACTATAGCCAAGGTTAAAGTTTTCGGAAAAGGCTCGCTGTGTCAAGGTCAAGGTCACAAGGTCAAATGTCATGGTGTCATCTGAAAGGTCTCATCACAAGGGATCCATATGTCAAGTATCAAAGAGCTAGCTCTGACCAATCAAAAGTTATGACCAAAGTTAAAGTTTAAAATGCTCGCTGTGTCAAGGTCAAGGTCACAAGGTCAAATGTCATGGTGTCATCTGAAAGGTCTCATCACAAGGGATCCATATGTCAAGTATCAAAGAGCTAGCTCTGACCAATCAAAAGTTATGACCAAGGTTAAAGTTTTTGTGGACAAACAGACAGACGGACGGACGGACGGAAAAGGTCAAATATCATGGTGTCATCTGAAAGGTCTCATCACAAGGGATCCATATGTCAAGTATCAAAGAGCTAGCTCTGACAGATCAAAAGTTATGACCAAGGTTAAAGTTTTTGTGGACAAACAGACAGACGGACGGACGGACGGAAAAGGTCAAATATCATGGTGTCATCTGAAAGGTCTCATCACAAGGGATACACATGTCAAGTATCAAAGACCTAGCACTGACAGTTTCTATAGCCAAGGTTAAAGTTTTCGGAAAAGGCTCGCTGTGTCAAGGTCAAGGTCACAAGGTCAAATGTCATGGTGTCATCTGAAAGGTCTCATCACAAGGGATCCATATGTCAAGTATCAAAGACCTAGCTCTGACCAATCAAAAGTTATGACCAAGGTTAAAGTTTTTGTGGACAAACGGACAGACAGACAGACAGACGGACGGACGGACGGACAGACGGACAGGTGAAAAACAATATACCCCCGGAATCTCCGATTCGGTGGCATAAAAATATTGTGTGTTCAGAAATAAAAAAGAAGTCCCTAAATAAAGACAAACTTAAGAATGTTATACAAATCCTTCAAAATATGCTCAAAATTCATTCAAAGTCGCAACAAAGTCCCAGATATGTATCAACCATTTGACTACATGCCCCACGAATTAGTGTTGTTAGTATGGGGAAACTTTGATCAGCCGATTCACAATTTAGATACAATACGTAGAGCAAAAACGCATGCACTCCTTCACTGAACAAGTTTCAGCCAGCGGTGCTAATTAGCGAATAAAAGTAGCGAGCAGAGAGTCGGAAAATTCAGCCTTATACTAGTAGGGTCATTCCAGTTAAATTCAACCAAAGAATCCCAGTTGATGTCATTGATTTCTTTCATTTTCAGGGACAAAACAGACTGTTGACCCGAGTAGCTCTCGGACTTGGAAATATTCAGCAACTTGAGGAATAAACAACAATGGTATTAAGATATTACTCACACTGTACATTGATGTTGACCTGAGCTGAGTCTGAGAGTCCTGCATTGTTTCTAGCTGTACAAGTGCACAGACGAAAGTATTAAGATATTACTTACACTGTACATTGATGATGACCTGAGCTGAAGCAAACCCTATACTGTTTCTAACTGTACAAGTGTAGGATCCTCCCTGACTCCTGCTGACTCTTCTGTCCAGTACAGACCCGGACTTGCTGTAACCTCCTGGACCTGTCCATGTGTAGTTGGTGTCTGAGGGCTTGCCAGCTGTGAGGCTGCTGCTGCAGTCTATGTTGGGGCTCGAGTTCTCTGTCACGTCCTTGTTGTTGGGGAAGGAGGAATTGATCTTGGGGGCGTCTGAAAAAGAAGCAATTTGATTAATAGAACTTGTGGAACTTTTTTAGTTGCTGTAAGGATTGTATATTACTTATAAGTAAGATCTGTCTTAAGAAGAGATCTCAGGAGCGTCTGGAATGGAGAACATTTGGTTATTTCTGAGGATTTAATAAGGTGGACTTTGAAACAAACAACATTTTCTTGTCAACAATTTATGTTGTTAACATTCTAACAACTTCCTGAGGTGTTAGTCTTGACATGTTAATATTCAAGGGAATAGAGTACTTCCTTGTTTAAAAAACTTGATGTTTCGTTAAAACCATCATCAGTTCAAACAGTATCTGACACTAATAGTGCAATGTCCCCTGCCATTGAAAACACAAAGTGTAATGGTTCATTAGATATCACATAAACAAAAGTTGAAAAGGTCACAGTGCTGTGATAACCTAGAAAATAAGAATAAAATTTCAAGTGCAATGGCCTTGTGCAGGAGACACAACAACAGAACAATGCTCTGAGCTCTTCAAAGGAAGTAACAGCTATTTTATACATCAAATGAATCAATAATCATTACTGTTGTAATCATATTTTGATGTAAATACATGCATAATTAATTTCCATTTCTGCTTCATACACTTCTTTCATACTTGGTCTAAAATATTCTTATTTTTATTGTTGAAGTATTGACCTTAAATGGTTGACTATTGCACCAAATTTTGTATTGCAATATACAGCTAATGTTTTGTAATGTTATTGAATACATAAATAAAATCAATTATCAACTTTTATGCTTCTTTATGCACTTTTAATACTAAACATTTGATGCAATGCTTTAATATAAATTGATAATTACTTAAAAAGATAAAATTTACTATTAACTTTTGATGTCATATATATCACAATTCCTAAAGTGAAGACTACCACATTTGGAAACAGAACATTCTCTTTTGTTGCAGCATCAAAATGGAACTCTCTTCAAGGATCTCTATAGGTCTGTCAGAACATTCGGAAATAAAACGTTAAACCAATCTGTTACCAATGACTGCGCACAGGTCATTCCAACTAGTGTGATGTTTGCAACTTCTAAGTGCAATTGTTATTTTTCGAAGAAATGTCTTTTATCAACTGTAATACAGCCAAGCACCTCATCTTGCACACCAAAAGAACCTTCTTACATGTAACTGTGCCTTTAGAACCAGTTTATGAATAACTTAAAAAGAAATTAGTTGATGTGATATATTGTTATTTGAAAATAATTTTGCAATACTTGTAATTCACAATCTGTACTGTAATATTGGTAGTTGAATATTGTACTCCAAAGTTGCATAATTCAAAGGTGGGCTCAAACCCTCAAACTTTTGCTCCAAAAGTTAACACTCTGACAACTACTTTTAACATGAGAGCTATTTTAGACAATCTATCGATTGAGTTTCATATTTCCAATATTTGTTGCAGTTCTTTTATTTTTTTTATTATATACACATTAATACATTCTAAAATGAATAAGAACATTTATTTTGGAGATTTCAAGGGGTTTTTTTTCCTTTCAAAAATCTTAAGGATGCATTGTTAATCATGTGACCTGAGCATTGTCATTTGTAAAACCTTAGGAACAATGAATGCTGAGCATTGGCCCTGTAACTCATAAGACTTCGTATGAATTTTGCGTTAGAGTCTGGCAAATGTGGTTCCCACTTAGTAGGGGCCATGGGGTCACCAAATGTACAATTTATAATCCTCCTTATCTAACTTAGGGGTATGTAGACAAGGCTTCAGCTTTCTAGGCCTTTATCTTCTGGAGAAAGAGATGAAAATTGCTTTTAGAGTGTGGCCCTTGAGGCCCCTTTTAGGGGGCACAGGTCCACCATAGCTCTAAAGTACAATCCTCACTAGTCAAGGAGTATGTACACAAAGTTTCAGCTTTCTAGGCCTTATGCTCCTAGGAAGAAGATGAAAATAGGTTTATAGCTATCTTGTGGCCCTTGTGGCCCATATTAGCGCTCACCAAAGTTGCAATTTATAATCATCATCATAAGTCTATACACAAGATTTCAGCTTTCTAAGTCTTTTGGTTCTTGAGAATAAGTTGAATTTAGGTTTTAAGGGTGTGGCCTCGGTGGCCCTTATAAGGGGTCACAGGGTCACCAGGGGGCGGGATAGCGCAGTGGTTAGCGCATTTGGCTTCGGATCAGGAGGTCTGTGGTTCGAATTCCACAAGGGGCTAGGTAACTTTGTCTGCAGGAGAGAACTTTCTACATGCAGTCCGGTTTGGGTGCAATGCTACACTGAATTTCAGCATAGTACCACCCATGGTCCCCCTTACACAATTTGAGATGAAAGTTGTTTTTGAAAAAATTCCTTATAGTTTTTAAACTAAAGAAAAGACCATATTCTTTCTATAAAACAACAAACGTTAAGTTTTGGTTCTATTTATGAAACTAACCTTTCCCTTCAAAATGACAAAGTCCAAACTGATGCAGTGGAAACTCTAAGTTATACAATTTAAAAGAATTTGAATGCCTAAAATGCATATTTGATGAAGACTGTTATGCTCCGGAATGAAAAAATGACAAAGATCAAACTATCGCCATGGAAACCCAAAAATGTTTTAAAAAAGAATTTGAAACCTCCAAAATGCACATCTTCATGACATGAAGAGGATGTATAGTAGATTTGATGAAGATTTACAGGTCAAGTAGTTTCAGAGTTATGCTCCGGAATCTAACCCTACCCTTCAAAATGACAAAGTCCAAACAGTTGCTATGGAAACCCCCCCAAAAAATTGAAAAAAAGATTGAAACTCCAAAAAGACACATCTACATGATATGAAGAGTATGTATACCAAATTTGGTGAAGATTGATCAAATAATTTCAGAGTTATGCTCGTGAAACAAATCGGAAAGCCAACATGGGAAGCGAGTTCATGTGCTGTGATAGTAATGAGTGGTCCATTTGAAAGGCTTTAAGATAACGGGTTGTTGGAAATTTACATAGAAATAATATTATGTCTGACATACACCTCTTTCATATAAGTAACAAGGTATTCATGCCACTTAACAATAACATCCTGTTAATTTGATGCAGCGATGTAGTTTGATCTAATTCTCACATCGTCATCAAATGAATTCAATCCCTTTTGACTAAGTGTGAATAAAAGCAAAATCTAGAATTAACTACAGTTTTGATCCTCACGCGAATAAACGTCAGACTATAGAAATTTAAACAGTGTGCAAATAGTGTGACCTGTTAATAACACTCTTAACATGTAATGATGCACATGTACCGATTGAAGTGTAGCAATAGTACCGGTAAAACAAACACGTGCAAATGAATTCATTGGTGTCCACATGTAGCCGCACACCATGTTCGTTACGGTACCTATTAAAACACCAGCTTTTCCATGCAAAAATGTTTTACATCATATGAATTCAGAATTCAAATGGCCCGAAATGGGTCAAAATGATATTGATTTGACTACAATAAATCAATCTGACTAAGCTGTGAAGTGACAGAAAAGTAGACCATGCCCATCACGTGTGAACAAATAGAGTTAAAAATTGTTAAAAATCTACTTTAAAAACGACATAGGAGATATCGCTTGAACTCATACAAGCGATATCTCCTGTGGAACCCAGTTTTGGATGATAAATAGAGAATCTCACCCAAGTGTCTTCAGATATCAAATATATCAACACAAGTTGATAAAAGTAACAAATATCCGAGGCTTATGGAGAAGAAGCCAGTTCCAAACAAGTGCCTGACATTCTATCCAGGGATGGCAATGAGCTCTGATCAAAAACTCTGGAGACTGTGGAGCCTGGTGGGGGGGACAAGGGACAAGCTCCTGGGTTTTATGGTTTTATAACACCTTTTTAATGACATAGAACAAAAAAAAAATCAACAATCATTCATTTATTTTTTGTCCAAAAAACATTGAAAAACACATACCTCTTTTTACTTTCTCAATGCAGAATCCCCATTGTCCATACAAATCTGCTTTAAAAATGTCCTGTAACCACAGTGGTATTATGCTGTCCTTAAACAAAGTGGTTCTATATTCACACAGGTACTTTGAATGTTCATTGTCTACACAAACAACACAGTCAAAGCATCTAAGTTTCGAACATGTACATAACTGCTCCATGGCTGATCCAATCCTAGATGTATATATACACACACACACTCAAGTGTTTCAGGTTCAGAGTCAATTTTAAACTGCATAAAAACCAACATAGTTGTAGTCGCAAAAAATGAAACCTTAATTTCATCTGTAATTTTGTTAGAAAACCCTCCTGATGACCTTGATACACTAGTCAACATGTTCAATGATACTCTCCAATGTATCCTTGATAAACATGCGCCCTTGAAGACAAAATCATTGCGTCCTAAAACCACATCTCCATGGTATAATGATGCAGTGTTATCTTGTAAAAGACTTAAACGTGTTGCTGAACGACGTTGGCGAAAGTCTCGCCTTGAGATACATCGCCAGATGTATAACACTGCTCGACAAGATTTGAAGAACATCATTAGAAAAACCAGAGCCGATTATATAAACTCTGAAATCATCAAAGCTCAAGCTAACCCGAAGTTGCTATTTTCTAAACTCAGCGGCTTACTAGGTAGAAACCAAGAAGTTGTGTTACCCACAGGAAGCGATCCTGTCACGCTTGCCAACGACTTCTCATCCTTCTTTTGCCAAAAGATTTCTGATTTACGAGGGAAACTTGGCTCATTCTGTGACGACATGTCCTGTAGTGAGTACAAAGATGAACCATTCTCTGATTTTCGTGAAGTGAGTGAAAATGAACTGTTGCAGGTCATCAAGGGTACAGAACCAACATGGTGTAGCCTTGACAGTTTCCCAACCAAGCTCTTCCTAAAGAACATTGATTGTCTCATGCCAGTTGTAACCAAGATTGTGAACCTGAGTCTGACAACTGGGGTGGTTCCTGTCTGCTTCAAATCAGCTGTCATCAAGCCTACAATCAAGAATTCTTCCAGCGATCCAGACGTCTTGAAGAACTACAGGCCGTTATCAAACCTGTCGTTCCTTTCCAAAATCTTGGAGAAAGTTGTCAAGCTCCAACTTCTAGAACACATGAAAAATTCTTCCCTTTCCGACACGTATCAGTCCGGGTACAAATCGAAACACAGTACAGAAACAGCCTTAAACTGTGTGCTTAATCAGATAAACATGATGGTTGACAGTGGCTCGGTGGCTTTGATGGCATGTCTTGACCTGTCGGCCGCATTCGATACGGTTGACCATCAAGGACTTCTTGATCGCATCCATCATGAGTACGGTGTGAGCAGCACAGCTCTGTCATGGTTTGAATCTTACCTTTCTGATAGAGTGCAATCTGTGCAGATCGGTAAAGTGAAGTCGGATGGTATGGCACTGACCTGTGGAGTACCCCAGGGTTCAGTTTTGGGGCCAATACTATTTACGATGTACACTCGACCACTTGGACGTATTATCTCAGAACAACAAGTAGCCCACCACTTCTATGCGGATGACTCACAGCTCATAGACCATTTCAACACAGATGAAGCGAATGTCATATTTAAGGTTGAAAATTGTATCTCAACTATCCAGCAATGGATGTCGTCAAATATGTTAAAGTTGAACGATGATAAAACTGAAATTGTATTCATAGGACCACCTTCAAGATTGAAGAAGTGTGAAATTGAGTACCTTCGAATCGGTAATGCAGACGTCAAAGTGTCCTCCTCACTTAAGAACTTGGGAGTCTATATTGACTGCAACCTATCCATGGCTAAACAGGTGTCACAGATTTGTAAAATCTGTTACTTTCACCTAAGAAACATTGGATCAATTCGCCACCTGCTGACACAAGATGCAACAGCATGTCTCATGAGAACTCTGGTTCTTTCCAGAATGGACTATTGTAATAGTTTACTGTTTGGCATATCCAACACACTCCTCCAAAAATTACAAAAGATACAGAACACGGCCGCCCGAATCATTACCAGAAGCAAACCATCTTGCCACATATCTCCTATTCTCCGATCTCTCCACTGGCTACACATCCGTGAACGCATCGAGTTTAAGATCCTGACACTAACATTTCAAGCCCTCCACCAGATGGGACCAGTCTACCTACAAGACCTCATTACTGTTTATACTCCCTCCAGATGTCTCCGCTCCAATGATCAGTTTCTCCTCTCAATTCCTTCATATAAACTCAAATCATTCGGTGCTAGATCATTTCAATATGCTGCGGCCAAATTATGGAACTCTCTACCTCTAGACCTTAAACTTGCCCCAGCACTACCCCTTTTCAAAAGCAGACTCAAAACATTTCTTTTCCAGCGCTACATCTAGTTCTCCAAACTTTCTGTCTTATTGTGTATATATGAACAGTGAACAGTGTTTAGCTTGTATATATGGACGATGTCAGCGCTTTGAGCATCGTCAGTGTGCGGTGGAAGTCAGCGCTATACAAATACCCTTATTATTATTATTATTATTATTATTATATTCATTGGTCCTTAAGAGTGATTTTACGACACTTCTTTTCTTCATTACCATATCTTTTCTTTGTGGTTGTAAAGGAGTCAAAGGGAAGTAACTCTAACTTCGTTATGTTAACCCTCTCCTGACTGCAGGCCGCACCTGCGGCCCAGACTTTAATTACTAATTGAAATTTGACTCTTTGACATACAAACGACAAACGTGTGTGACGAAGTTCCGTAAATGTTGAGAAAGTTAATATTTTTCGAATCACAAATCAATTGCCTTTCTCGTGGTGAAATAATTATAAGGATAAAGTTTTCCGTTATCAAGAAGTGACGAATTGAAAATATCGAATGTATTTTCAATAAGAAAAGCGACGTGCAGGTGCGTGTTTTTCTTACTAACAGCGAATTTACCTATCTTGTTGAATGTGGCAAAGTTCGTTTCAAAGTGCTTTTAAAATACTCAAGTGTTATATCATTCTGTTCGGAAAATAATATCCTATTACTCTTTGAAATTCCAAAATAAAATCTTTCTTCGTCATAAAACTATGGAGAAAATAAGACTTTGTCGGCAAATGTAAACATCAAACGATCGTTTTTTGAAAAACACTTATAAAATTATCAGCGTAATTAACTACGTTTTTCAGAATCTCATAATCCTCAAAAATTGAATAAACACATGTGATGCAATTCCTTGTCAAATGATGTTCATAAAAATTGCAAATATTCCGAAATAATGTAAAAAACATCACGTCGAGTATCGATTTGTTTCAACAGTCACATGGGTCGCTTCGCGCCAAATGATGGCATAACAGCTGATAACGGTATTTCAGCGAGGTCAATGTCGTAATTTTTTTCTCCATATTTCAAACGGTTCGGAGTGGAAAATAACAAGTCATATCAATAAATAAAATTAGTCAAATCAACACAATTGCAATATAGTTTTACCACATTAGTCTAAAACAATGTTAATTGTCGTAATATTTAGCCGCAACACTTCGTTTATCGACTACTACTGACTTGCATTATTCGCATGATGTCAAATAGTCGTCATGAAGAAGATGTCGTTTGCCAATAAAATATGAGTGAGTAATTTGACTGTTTTGATTTGTATTTGATATGTATGAAATCTATATGACATTTCTTGCTCAAATATATACAAAATAAACCGTAATCGTATTTGATTTTCAAGTGAGATTTGTTTTTCCCCAACACGTTGACCGTGCCATTTGAACAAATCGAGCATAGCGCAGTCTTGATCCCGCCGACTGTCGATGTTACATCACTGGAATCGTTAATTTCAAATTAATAAGTCGCTTAAATATGAAATTTTTGTACGAATAGGATTGGTAAGACATCCATGTCCACTATTTCAGGTTTAAAATTTGTTTGTCAATAGAATTATTGTTCGTATAAACAATTTCGCCAAAAAAATTCTCGTAACTAAATTGGCATTGGCATGTTGCTGATATGACGCCATGAATGGGGGGTATCTCATAAAACAAGCTTAGCAGTAATAAACTAAATGGTGTTTTAAGATCGAAAAAAAATCTAGAATTGTGAAAAAATACATTTTAGACACCACACATGTTTTATTTTTGTTTAATGTTCCAGAATTATTGTACAAATACGATTAGACAATATGGGCTACATGATTGTCGTGTAAATCATTTGCGCTGTTTTGATATGTGCCCCGCCGTAGCGAAGGAAATCTCAATCCAAGTTAAAATGTATTTTGCATCTATTCTGCAATGAATTTCCGTAAACCCTTTAACAGTCATTCGTAGAAATGTATTTCATTCTTGGTTTTAAGTGGAAAAATTATAGGATGACACTGATCTCAAAATATCTCGATTTAAACAGCATTGTCATCGTTCAACATTTTCGCGATCTTGCGAGATGTTACGATCTTTTTTCATCTGTCATTAGTGGCGATATCAATAAGAGATGGACGTTTATTTGTATGAAAATGACAATATTTAATACTCATATTTGGGACATAGAAAGGCAAATTGATTACTTAAACTTTTGTGTGATTTTGAAAATGATTGATACATTATTTGTAAAAACATCAACACGGAAGTAAATTGCATCGTTGAGTAAATATTTTGACTGCTTGAAATTACGTTGAAAATTCATCATTTCAACTAACATCGTTTGTAACAAGCTCTTGTTTGTTGGAAGAAAGTCGCATTCGTGCAGAACAATTTTTTTCTGATACAGAATTTATTTCTGAATAAACTGATATAAATTATTTTCTACAGAAATATTTATTGACAAAATAGTCCAATTTTGAAAATTAAGTACAAAATTATGACTTGTGTAATTTTTCATTTTTATTCATTGTCATGTGGATATAAACCTAAATGTAAAAAAAGGATTGATTATTTGAGAAAAATAAAAACTATGACAAGTAAGAAAATCAATTTATATACAAGAATTTATTTTATTTTATTTTTTAAAATTATGTGTTTTAGAAAGGAGGGAGAAGCTAAATATGATAGAATCCAATGTGATGTCATTGTTAAAATGTTACACTTTTGAAGCTCCAAGCAAAAACTTCAAAACAATCCAATGTATGTCGTACAGCCTCTTGCCCCGGATCTTCCAAAATGAAACAATCATAATTGTTAATAATTATAAGAAAACTTACCTCTAAACCAACATTGACTTATTTCTCTCTTTCAGAGAGATCGTACAGAGCGTGAGAATATAAAATTTATTTAGTGGTCTGCATGTTGTTCTTCCCGATTATCTCCCCTTGAGTTATCTCCCTTTGAATTTCAAACTCAGCCGTCATTCTTTTCGAAGTACGGAGAGCTGGATAACGGGGAGGAGGGAGGGAGTAAACCTTTGGTTTAGAGGTAAGTTTTCTTATAATTACTAACAATAATTGTGATTGTTTCATAATTATTGCGAAAAACCTTACCTCTAAACCAACATTGACAGAATACCAAGTAAGGAGGAGGGTATCCAGACCTCCAAAAAAGGTATAGAATAAATCTCCAATTTAACAAAATCTCGCTTAAATTCTGACAATCAGGGGAGATAATCGATAAATAACGGTAAATTTTAACAGTTTGTCCCAAATTACCATGAATAACGGTAAATCTTTCACCCAAATTGTAGTGAAAACGTAAATAAGAGGGTATTTCCCTCGTGGGTAAACCTTGAAAAGATAGTTTTTCTGGCTAATTTACCGTAATATTGAATGAAATAACGAACATCTTCTAAGATTGGAAGAAGAAATACGTAATTCCTTAGGGAGGGGGTCAGACGGAGAGATGCTGAGCCGCTACCAATGGACCCAGCGACAACAGACCTCCCAGCAAGGAGGAGATGTCCCGAAGGTAGGCCCTGGTGAAGGCACTATCTGGTCTATTGAGACTGACTTCCAAGCTGCCAAGGAGGTAGAGAGCGCTCGGATCTCGTGAGGGGAAAACTTGGCATCCACTGTTTCCTGATCTGTAGTGGAGTAGGCCAAAACTATGGTTTTTCGAAGCCACGAAGCAATAGTATTTTTGGAGATTTCAGTCGAGAGGCCCGGTTTGCAAGGAAGAAAGAGACATGGTGAGTACAGTCAACACCATATAAAATTTAAGGCCTTTTTAGGGCCTTTTTAAGGCTTCAAAATCCAAAATTAAGGCTTAATTGTCACTGAATAACAGGGCGTTTATTAAAGAGAAAATGCATCTTCGTAATTAACTTGTGGCACTGTTCGAGAGATGGAATTTCAAAACATTTAAATTCAACTAATGAAACCTGAACGTTAAAATTTTTATCTTCACGGAGGTGGACACAGGAATATTTAAGAATTCAAGTGAACTTATTTCACAGTTTGAAGAACACTTTGGCTAAATTTAAGGCCTTTTCAAGGCTTTGTGTCAATTTTTAGGGTCTTTTTAAGGCAGTGCCTGATTAAAGGCCTTTTTAAGGCAGTTCTTTAAATTCCAGGCCTTTTTAAGGCCTGTGCGCACCATGAGAGACGTCTTCTCCCTTTTCTGATGGAATGTGTCCTATCCAAGTACCATCGTAACACACGTACCGGACAGAGAGTACGCACCTTGTCCTTAGCGTCATTAGGAACAGGAAGCGCTGGGAAGGAGTACACCCTGGCCCCCAAGGGACCAGCGGAAGTAGACTGATTTTTGGCGATGAATTCTGGCAAGGCTCTGAATGTCACTGAAGCATATTTATGCGCAAAGTCAATCGAGGAGACATCAATGGCATGTAATTCTGAGACTCTAGCGGCCGAAGCAAAAGCGATCAAAAAAGCTGTTTCCAGGCGAGAAATTTTAGAGACGTGGCATACAAGGGCTCGTAAGGAGCTCGCTGTAAAGATTGTAGCACTAGGAGGAGATCCCACTTTGGAAACGTATTTGGCGATCTAATGTCCTGAAGTTTGAAGGATTTTAAGAGCCTTGTGAGTGTTACATCCGAACCAATGGTTAATCCTTCTAGATCTGTAACTGAGGCAATGGCTGATCTGTAGCCTTCAATGGTGCCCGCTTTTAACTTGCGATCCTGGCGTAAAAAGTTAAGGAAATCTGCTATGATTTGAATGGTCAAAGGTAGTTCGGCCACTCCTCTGTCTCTTCTCCACTGCTGGAACTTGATCCACTTGTGATCATAGAGGGCAGAAGTGCTAGGTCTGATGGATCTTGAAATAGCGTCAGAAGTCTCCTGCGCATATCCACGTTCTCGCAGGGTCTTCTGGATATTTTCCAGACGTGAAGATTGAACGCCTGGAGGTTGATGTTGTCCGGTTGCCACCTCGGCTGCTGGAGCAGATTCCACCAGAGGGGAAGTTTTAGCGGAGGTTCCATGAGTAGGTCGAGCATCGATGGGAACCAAGCCCTCTTGGGCCAAGCTGGAACTAACAGATACACCACACAGTTGTATTTCCTGACTTTGTTGAGCACATCTGGGATCAACTTGAATGGAGGAAAGGCGTAGGCAATGAGATTCATCTTCATCTCATGCGAAAACTCAGATCTTTTGATGTTAACCCCTCCGTCATGTCAACCTTTTATACAGCTTTTATTCAAAGCATATTAACATTTTCATTCCATTGTTGGTACGGGTCTCTCTCAGTTCATCTTAAATCTAAAGTTAACAAAATTGTGAACGTTGCGAGTAAGATTGCCGGTGTCAAGTTCGAGTGTTAAACTAATATATATGAGCGGCAAATCGTAAATCAAGCTGTCAAAATCATATCTGACCCGACATGTTACCTTCATTCAGAATATCACCTTCTCCCTTCTGGCCGCCGCTACAAAGTTCCAGTTTTGAAAACTAAGAGAGCCCGTACATCTTTTGTTCCCAACACAATATGTCTATTAAATAAATGTGAAAATAATTAAATGCATGTACATAAATATTTCATATGATTGTTCTCCTGTTCAAGCTCTGTGTTGATGTAAAACAAATTCCTGAAAAGGCAATAAAGTATTATTATTTATTATTATTATTATTATTATTCTCCCAGGACATTGACAGGGCGTCCACTGCCAGGGCTTGAGGATCCGGAACCGGACTGACATAACAAGGTAGCCTGAAGTTTAGTGCCGTCGCAAAGAGGTCTACTTGAGGCTTCTCCCATCTGTCGGCAATCAGATTCAACACTTGAGGATGTATCGTCCATTCCGATGAGACAATTAGATTCTTCCTGGAGAGGGAGTCTGCTAAGAAGTTCAGTTTGCCGGGAATATGTCTGGCTTGAATTGTTATGAACCATGAGTCTAGGAAAGCGTAAAGGTCTCTGGTGAGTTGCATCAAAGGAGCTGATCTTGTGCCGCCCAACTTGTGGATATAGGCCACTACGGTAGAGTTGTCCGTTGCTATAACTACACTCGAGCCGTGGAGTAGCGTCTTCCAGTTGAAGAGAGCCAACAGAACCGCCTTCATTTCTAAGAGATTGATGTGAAGACTGGAGTCCGTCTGGTCCCAAAGTCCGCTTAAGATGTGTTGATTCCAGTGAGCACCCCAACCCGCATCGAAGCATCTGTGTAGATCGTGTGCTGAGGCGGGTTCAGAGTGAAAGGAGCTCCCGTCATGACATGAGTGCGCAAGGTCCACCATTGGAGTTCCCGACACACTAAGTTTGTTGGCACAATCTTGGCTTCCAAGGGCAACTGCCGGCAACCGTTGATCCAAGATTGGATATGTCGAAGGTTTAGCTGACCTCGTGTGGTGAAGGACTGAATCGACGTGAGGGAACCGACCAGAGACATCCATCTCCTGAGAGAGTGCTGTTTGTCTTTGTCTAATAGGAGCTGGATGGAGGACTGTATGGAGGACCAACGGGCCTCTGATGGGGCAATAATTGAGGCTGTCGAATCCAACATGGCCCCCAGGAACTTGATCCGAAAGGACGGGATAAACTCTGACTTGTCCGGATGGATAATCCAGCCCAGATGGGTTAACACATGACTGACTAGATCCAGATGGTACCGCAAGGTGGCTTGATCCTGGTGTCGTAGTAAGAAGTTGTCCAGGTACCCATGAATGAAGACGTAATTCAGGTGCAGGAACTGAAGTACCGGAGCCGTGACTTTGGTGAAGAGCCATGGGGCGACTGAAATCCCGAAGGGGAGCACCTTGAATTGGAAGCGTCGGCCGTTGAGAGCAAAACGAAGGAACTTCCGGGATTTGAGATGGATGGGTATGTGCAGGTAAGCATCCTTCAAGTCGAGACTGGCAAACATGGAATGAGGAAGGATCAACTTGCGGATATTGTTGAGAGATTCCATCGAGAATTTGGGGAATTTGGTTAGGAATGATTTGTTGAGCACTTTGAGATCTATTATCATTCTCATTTCTGAAGTATCCTTCTTTGGAACTAGGAAAACGGGAAAGTAAAAGCCTGGCGACATGTCGGCGGGGTCTAACTCCGTGATAGCGTCCTTCTGCAAAAGTAGCTCGATGGCAGTGAGCGCGGCTTGGAGCTTGGGGCCTTGCAGAAAGAACCTGTTCCCTAGAGGATGGACGGCCACTGGCGGAATTTGATCCCACTGAAGGATATATCCTGAGGCTATGATGGACAGGATCCACTTGTCTTTGGTCACTGTCTCCCAGTTTGGTAGAAAACGGCCCAGACGGCCCCCCACGGCCGAGCGGGAGGTCGGCTGAGGGAAGGGAAACTTAGTAAGGTAGTAAGGGATCGGAGCGAGGGAGGGGTTCGGCGTGGCAGTCATCGACGGTAACCCCCTTTCTGTCCCCGAAAGGGTCTGGACTGATCCTTCCCAAAGGGCTTCGAATGATCCTTGGATTGAGGAGGATGGAAGTCCCGACGGCCTCGGTGCCCGCCCCGGAACTGAGATGATGGAGAAGGAAGCGGAGCTGGCTGTGTGCTCTGAGGGTGAGGCCTAGTGTTAGTGTTCCCACGGTGGTGACCCTGGAAGGAACCTCTGGACAGCAAGGCTTGAGTTAGTTTTTGGTTGAGAGCCTTGGAAGTCATGACATCCTGAGACTCACTGGCCCGAGTGCATGCTCCATTAAAGAGAGACGGCGCTTGAACGGGTTGAGATAACAAAGAGTCCTTAGCATCCGTAGGTAGATCTCTTATTCTAGACATGTGCTGACGCCTTTCCGCTAAGAGAATGCGAGCCATGGAGTTTGTCGAAGCTGAGGCTAAGTCCTGAGAGGCTAGGTAAACCGAGTCCAAAAACCCGTGAGCCATGGCAACATCATCAGCCCTCATGGTCTGAAGTGAGTCCGGGGTTATATCCTCATAGGAAGCAAATTTTGGAGGGAGCATTTCTCTAATGCCCACACAAAACCAGTTGATGTAAGAGACAACATCCTGAGTGAATCGCACATTACGGTTCATCTCTAATAAATCCAGTCTGGAAATCTGTACTTGATTGGCAGAAGGAGCACGGGGATTAAGTCTAGCAAAGTCTTTATCCAAAGGCGGTAACTCTGGAGAAACGAACCTATTGTGAATCAGATAAGTTGACTTGGTTTTAAACTTGGGAATGAAAAGTTGACCCGACTGATCAGAAAACTTGTCATTGATTCCGTTACAGGCAGCCTTAATGACGGAGGAATGCGGCAGAGACAACTTGGAAGGACGAGAGGGAGGTAAACAACCCGAGTCGCCTAACTCCTCAGGCCTAGGAGAGGTAGGATCATCCATGGGGAGGGGAACCGTACAAGGCTTCAATCTATGTAGGTAATACCCCCATTTCACTGAGCTACGAGCCGTTGCCGACTGAAAATAGGCCAAATATCGTCATTGACTCGAAATTAAGCGTCTCTGAGTCCTCTTTAGTCGCCTCTGAGCGTAGTTGAGTCTGTATGGGTCTGTATGAGTCTGGGAGAGTCGGGAGGTCAAATTTTGTCGGGAGTGTTCAAAAACCCACTCCCGACTTTTTAAGTCCGGCAAGGTTCGTACTTTTCAACCGGAAATTCCAGAAACTCCATTGAAGTCGTATTGAGTCGTATGTTGCTCTATCTGAGTCTTATTGAGTCGTATGGAATCATATTGAATCGTGAATAAGTCGTACATAGTTGGATTGAAACGTGGTTGTCGGGTGTGAGTCGGGAATGGTTCTTTCCCTAATTTACATGCCGACTCACTTCCAACTAGTGCAAACACATGTACGACTAACCAATACTCAAAGACGATCAGTGACGACCCGTTCCTGTCTAATCATAACAAAAAAGTCGGCAGTTGTTGGCCTTATATATGCCCGATTCCGGTCTAAAATTGCCGATTTTATCGTACGTGGATCGTCTGTGACTCGTACGTGAGACGTTTCTGTGTCGTGAGGAGTCTTCATTGTCGTGAACGAGTCGTAAATAAGTCGTTCAGGTCGTGAGTGGGTCGACAGTGAGTCGTTAGAGAGTCGGAAATGAGTCTTTGTCAGAGTCGTGGTGGTGACTTGGTGTCGTGAAAGACTCGGCAGTGAGTCGTGAACGAGTCGGTCTCAGTCGTATTGAGTCGTATCTGAGTTTGGATGAGTCGTAAGTTCCTCAGTTTATTGTCGGGGGTGCCTCGTAGGTCTGTCGGTAGTTCCTCTTCATTGTGTCGTATGTCAGTCGTGTATGTCCTAGGTAACTCTTAAGAGTGTCGTTAGTAACTCGTAGAAATATCAAATTTCATTATTTGACCTCTATTTGCTCCCAACTCATGCCAACAAAGTCGTAGTGGAAAAGTCGGGAATAGTCGGGAAGAGTCTTGAACACTTTTCAAAGTCGCAGCTCAGTGAAATGGGGGTATAAAGCAGTTTGTCCGAAAAACTCCAATCCGGATTGAGAGGTTCAGACTGTTCCTCCGTGTAAGTTGTCCCTCATGCGCTGAAACGGTAAAGTCCAAGGAGTCCGTGCACGTAGTGGAGTCACAATGAGCCGTCAGTCCGTGCGGATCTTGGAGCACGGGAATGAACGGAGGGTTGTCAATAAATATATAAGCCGCCTCTTCACGGCCTGCACTTGTAGAAGCCTGGCCACCCGCCTTGTCAGTGACCTTGCTGACCCGTGCCCTCCGTGCTAACGGACGGCTTAACGGGATCAACCTACCCTGAGCCCCTTGTGAAGCCCGTGCGCCGCTAGGCGCCGTGGCATTCAGCAGAGGGTCAGAGGCAGTCGAGTGATTGGGCTCATGCCAGCCACGGAGAACACTGGGCCCTAGTCCCGTGCTTCCTTGGCCAGGCAGAGGAGCTGAGTCGACCGCCCCCTCCTCTGACTCAAGCGTCAGGGAGGTAGGCTGCGTGCGGCTCGCTGAGGCTGACGGGTGTCCTGGCGGGTCGCCCACACGGCCTCCTGCCGCGGGGTTTCCCTGGGCTGATTCAAGGGCTGAGAAGCGCTGAGGCTTCTTGTTTCATAGTCGCCATATTAGAAGTAATCGCTGCCAGCATCGACTTTATCTCATCCAACTCAGAGGGTTTTGGAGTAGCGAAAGGAACCGGGACTTGCTTCGATTTCTTAGCTTAAGGCGTAGATTTTGAAGAAGATTTGCGTTTAGGAGTCTTAGGCTTAGTGCGGTTGTTGTGCATGACTTGCCAATCATCCAAGGTAAGTTGATTACAAAGGAGACATCGTTCCTCAAAAGAGCAAGGGATCTTATCACTGCAAGAATGACAAAGAGAGTGGGGATCTCCTTTGCATAGATAACGCTGACACTCCAAACATTTCTTTTGAACTGAGGCCATTATGAGAAGATCAGTTAAGCAAACACGCAAGGAAAAACTCGACCTCACCCAAGTCAAAGCTCACTGATTTCCACAGTAATCCGTAAGAATCACAATAATCCAATGTGAAGGCACCAATAATCCGTAGGAAAAACAGAGAACTCAAGAACACAAACGTATCCAAACTTGAGTGAAGAGAAAAATTCTCACACAAAGTACGACCTATCATCGAGTCGTACAGAGAAAAGAATGATGTCTGAGTTTGAAATTCAAAAGGGAGATAACTCAAGGAGAGATAATCGGGAAGAACAACACGCAGACCACTAAATAAAATTGTTATTCTCACGCTCTGTACGATCTCTCTGAAAGAGAGAAATAAGTCAATGTTGGTTTAGAGGTAAGGTTTTTCGCAATAATTACTTCGGTAATATAGCCTTTTATTGTTAATAATTACAAGCAGACAGAGTCAGCAATATCCCCCGCCAAAGGGAAAGGGTAGTGAGTTGTGCTCTGGAAACAAAATCCTATGTTACGTTGCCATGGAAACGGGTAAAAATGAAAATGTAAAGAAGTTGAAAACCCCAAAAGGCACATCTCCACATGATGCCCGTTGCACAAACCTAGTTTCGTCAAGCTAGGTCTCACCGTTTTGGAATTGTGCTCTGGAAACATTATCGGGACGGACGGAGGAACGGACGGACGAACGGACGGACGGAGACCATTTCAATATCCCCCCCAACTACGTTTGGCGGGGGATAATCAGCGAAAGTGTAAATTGGAAGTTTAAGTATATATTTCCCCAAGTAGTAGTTTGTAAAGTTGCTGATTGAGTTTCTGTAATGATGTTCCAAACCGTTGTGTAACAAGTTTTAAGACACAATAAACCCTATAGATGAAAACAAGAACTTTAGTCGTCTATACTAGTCTTAACATTTAAGATTACAAAAGCTGACAGATTACTTAAAGTTTCCTTAATTTTAAGTTCAGTAAATTCCAGTCTTATCTACACTTGTTATTTACATTCTTGGCTTGAAAGTTCTTTAGAGTTTTTTTCTTTTAAGCAGTTAGTTCAACAAGCCTTTCTGTAACTTTATTGTGTGCAATTCTGGCAATTTTAGCAGCTGCCTGTTGTTCCCCCTCATCACGCTGCAGGAGTCCATCAAAATTGAAATTTGTCCATGGAATATTGTATTTCTCAAAAATATTTTTAGTGTCTGATACATGCTTTCAGAATCCACTTTCACAACTTCAACTGGGTCTAAATGTTCCACAACAACATATTTGGTTTTTGGAGAGTAAAATGATGCTAAAATAGAAAGAACTCGTCACTGATTGATGTGCTCTCATCAATATTTAGGGAAAATGGGGTTGTTCGCAAGCCCTTTAGAGTTTCATCTACAATTTTAAATTTTCAAGAAAACCTGTAATTCAAAAATCCTAAAATTGTTACTTGTTACTTTCTGTTGGTAGATTTAACTCTCTGGTCTTTGATTATGATATTTTAAGTGTTATATTTTCCTATTTTCGGTATTTTCTTTATTTTGCAGTCTTTTACCCTTTAAAGTGACACAGAGTATCTTTCTTAAAACTAGATTAGCGTTTACAGGATACCGCAAAAGCAGAGCAGCCCCCGAACTTGGGGTTTCTCCTTACCCTGTTCCGCCTTTTACAGGCCTCATCAAATTGGGAATTTTCTCATGACCTTGACCTTTGATACTCAAGGTCACACAATCAATGAACACATTTCATTGAGTATAACATTATTGTAATGAAATAAAGTGTTAAAAATTAAATTAATCCATTTTCTCCATATATGTTGACCTTGCTGTGACCTTGACCTTCGACAGTTGTACTTCTCAAGAAACTCAAAATCTAAACTTCATAGCACAAAAACTTTTCAAGTTATTGTGTTTACAAGGTATTGCAATAACTTATATCTCATGACCTTGACCTTTGACCTTCAAGGTCACACAATAATTGAACACTTTTTATTGAGTATAACAATCATGTATTGATTAAAAGTGATCATAGTTAAAATAAAGCATTTTCGCTAAACCATGCTTAAGTCATGACCTTGCTGTGACCTTGACCTTTGACGGATTGTAGCCGAAACCGTTTCAAAATTTTTTACTTTTCCAAGGATGATATATACCAAGTTAGAGCTTCATAGCACAAAAACTTTTCAAGTTATCGCATTTACAAGGAATTTTGCAGTGATTTTATAACTCGTGACCTTGACCTTTGAACTTGAAAGTGAACATGTCATAATGATTCCCTGGAAGTATTAACATTAAGACATGTTCATGAGTTCTGAAAAGCTAAATGGGATAAAGTTATACCCAAATTTAGTGCATTTTGTAATAACTCATATCTCATGACCTTGACCTTTGACCTTCAAGGTCACACGATCATTGAACACTTTTTATTGAGTATAACAATCATGTATTGATTAAAAGTGTTCATAGTTAAAATAAAGCATTTTCGCTAAAACATGCTTACGTCATGACCTTTCTGTGACCTTGACCTTTGACGGATTGTAGCCAAAACCTTTTCAAAAAATTTTACTTTTCCAAGGATGATTTATACCAAGTAAGAGCTTCATAGCACAAAAACTTTTCAAGTTATCGCGTTTACAAGGAATTCTTAGAGTGAATACATATCTCGTGACCTTGACCTTTGACCTTGAAAGTGAACGTGTCAAAATCGTTCCCCCGAGGTATGAGTAATAAGGTATGAATAAGAGTTCTGGAAAGCTTAGTGGAAAAAAGTTATAGCTAGTAGTACGAGTGCGGCGGCGGCGATGGAAACTTCACAAAAACTGATAGCAGCCCCGTCCTTAGACGGGGCTGCTAATTATAATTGGTTTTGATAAGCTACAAAATATCTAATATGCTGATCGATGTTCATATCTTTTTACAAGCCCCAAAACAACCCCCTTTCATATGTTATCTATTTCATCTAGATACCAGCCCCATTCTTAAGAACATATTAGCGTCCTTTTACAATTTCAACGATATAATAAGGAGTTAATACATGACTTTCACATTGATACTTACATATCAACCAAACATCGACGAACTTTAAACTGAAAACATTCATCTTTTAGATCCATGAAAATAAAAAACATGAACATAACCTTAATAAATACATCAACTAACTAAAATGTATGAAATAACATCGTGAAGATTCATATGATCACCGTGTAATATGCCAGATTCAGATTCATTTATTATTCAAATCTCTACTAACGCTGGTACAAAATGATACACTTTACAAATTGATCAAGATAGCACTGAGACAGGGTCAGAAAACATGGAAAACACTTACACTTACATATGGAACAAGAGGCATTGCAGAATATGCCTGGAGTCTTAACAGGGGGAGTGTTCTGGGGCGGAATGTGAGTATTTTGGGGCTGAGGGGGAGTGTTTTCGGGCTAGCCGCACTCTAGAGTGTTTTTACAAGGGGAGTGTTTTGAGGCTGCTACACCGGACAGCTGAGCTGCTAAAACCTGTTTAATCTGATTATTTATCACCATTGACTGTTATATTTACATTGATTAGGCCCATTTCCGTTCTGTTTATGATGTCATAAAACAATCCAGGCATGCACAGTAAAGGTATATTCCAAATTCTAAATTAATTTTAACCAATTTAGAACTTTTATTAATTTTTCTTGGGTGTCTAAGACCTATTCTAAATTTCATGCCCCCTTTTTTGGAAATAATTCAGGCTTAGACCCCACGTCGGCGACATCACCAAAGCTACAATTTATAATCCTCACTAGCCATGGAGTCTGTACACAAAGTTTCAGCTTTCTAGGCCTTATGGTTCTTCAGAACAACTCGAAATTCCACAAAGTTTACGGAACAGATGGACTGATCGACGGACGGACGGACGGACGGACAGACAGACACCATGCCATGCCATAAGCCCATCGGGCCTTACAGGCCAAATGAGCTAAAAATTACATCAAAAAACCTTGTGTCGTCATCGACAAGAAGGCCACCATGTACAAAATGCCACATATAGTTACCGCTCTAAAAAGAGCGCAAATACGTGAAATTTATCAACATAAATATAAAAATATTTCTGAAAAAAAAAAAAAGAAAAAAAAAAGAAAAAAAGAAAAAAAAAGAAAAAGGAAAAAAACAAAAAAACATGAATATAAGTTTAAGACAAAAAAGAAGATATGCAAAGACATCACAATACCAGGATACAGTTTCAAGGGAAGGTTTCGTCGGTAAGGTAAGATTTTCTTTCGTAGAACAAACTTCTTTATAAGATGAGAACAATAAGGAAGTGGGGTTTGATAGGCTGAGGGATCACGGGTGGCGTGCTGCACGGATTTGCATGTGCTAAGTTTGGAGACTCAAAAGTTTATGTCTTTCTGTCAACTGACAGAGTTATCGGTGTCAATTCTACAGTTGACGGTCTTGCAATTAACGCGGAACCAAGAGAGTAATTTGATTTCCACCAATGTGACCATTTTGCATGTTGCGCAGTTTAAGCATGTTCCATCAATGCAATTTCTCCCCGATTGCCATATTTGACAAGATCATCTGCACTGGGCTTTACCGGGCATGTCATCAGAGTTTTTCAACTACAGTTTGACTTGATTTTCCAATCTTGACGTTTATTGAAACAATTTGGAGTTCGCGTCGAACAACATCTGTGGGGACGATCTAAGTATATCCAAGGGAAGGTGACGGCAGCTGTTGACCCAGGCTTGTATGTGGCGCAGATTCAGTCGGCCTCTGGAGGTAAACGATTGGATTGAGGTGAGAGATCCTAGCAGAGACATCCATATCCTGAGCGAGTGGGATTTGCTTGTGTCCAATATCTGTTGGATGAATGCCTGAATTGAACTCCAGCGGCTCTCTGACGGGGCGATAGTAGCTGAGTCCGCATCCAATATGCCACCGAGGAACTTGATGGGATGAGACGGTACAAGTTCCGACTTGTCCTGATGTATTATCCAGCCGAGATGGGAGAAGACATACTTGACTAGATGAATATGATGGTAAAGTGAGGTTAGATCCTGGTGCCGAAGCAAGAAGTCGTCCAGGTACCCGTGGATGAAAACATAGTAGAGGTGGAGGTACTGAAGGACCGGAGCCTTTACCTTGGTGAAGAGACAAGGAGCCACTGAGATCCCGAAGGGAAGCACCCTGAACTGGAATCGGCGGCCATTTAGGGCGAAACGAAGATAATTCCGGGACTTGAGATGGATCGGAATGTGTAAATAGGTGTCTTTCAAGTCGAGGCTGGCAAACTTGGAATGTGGCAGAATCAATTTGCGGATGTTGTTCAGAGACTCCATGGTGAACTTGGGAGGTCTGCACAGAAAGGATTTGTTGAGCACCTTCAAGTCTATGATCATCCTCATGTCGGTTGAATCCTTTTTTGGCACTAGAAAAACGGGCGAGTAAAAGCCTGGAGAAGTGTTGTCGGGATCCAGCTCCGTGATCGCGTTCTTTTCCAGCAGTTGTTCTATGGCTGTGAGAGCGGCTTGAAGCTTTTTTCCTTGGAGGAAAAACCTGCTTCCCGGAGGCAGAACGGCCGTCGGCAGAACTCGATTCCACTGAAGGTATAACCTGAGGCAATGATTGAAAGAATCCATTGATCGCTGGTGATGGATTCCCAGTTCTGAAGAAAGCTCCCCAGACGGCCCCCCACGGGCAAGAGAGATATCGGCTGGTGAAAGGAGATTGTTGAAATCAAGTCGATGGGCGGAAGCGGTTGTAAGGGTAGACTGGGAGGAAGAGAAGGAACGAGGTAGTCAGCGTCTGAAACCCCCTTTGCCTTCACGAAAGAGCCTTGATTGCTCCTTGAATGCAGGCTTAGATTGGTCCTTGAACTGTCGTGGGTGGAAATCCATGTGTCCCCGATGGCTACCCCGGGACTGCGACGGGAGAGGAGCAGATTGTCTAGACTGAGCGTTCGGTCTAGGGTGATTGTTCCCGCATCGCTGGCCATGGAGGGAACCTCTTGACAGTAAGGCTTGTGTAAGTTTCAAGTTCAGGGACTTAGAAGTCATGGCATCCTGAGATTCACTCGCTTTAACACATGAACCGTTAAACAAGGAAGGCGCTTGGATCGGTTGAGACAAGAGGGAATCCTTAACATCGGCTGGTAGATCCCGGGTTCTCAAAATATGTTGTTGCCTATCTCCCAAAACATAGTGTTGACTGAAGTTGAGGCAACGAAGATGGAGTCTAAGAAACCATGCGCCATGGCAACATCGTCGGCACTCGTGGTCTGCAAGGTGTTTGGAGCCACACCATCATAAGAAACGAACTTGGGTGGAAGCATCTCCCTCATACCGGCACAGAACCAGTTCATGTAGGAAAGAATTTCCATGGAAGCACGAACGTTGCGATCAATTTCCGAAACATCCGACTTGGAAATAGACACTTGATTAGAAGAAGCCACTCTATCCAGCATAGAAGGTTCCTGAGCCACGAACCTGTTGTGAATTTGATAGGCAGCCTTGGGCCTAAACTTGGGGATCGTAAGTTGACCAAGATGATTAGCAAACTTGTCATTTATTTCATTACACGCCGTCTTGATAACTGACGAGTGGGGTAAGGTAAACTTGGCTGGACGGGAGGGAGGAAGCGACCCCGAGTCCCCTAACTCCTCAGGCCTAGGAGAGGCAGAGTCCTCATCAACAATCAGAGCTGTGCTTGGCTTCAAACGCTGAAGATACTGGATCTTATCCGGAAAAGACCAATCAGGATTAAGAGAAAACTCAAAGTCATCCGGAGAAATGATGAGTTGACCCTCACGATCCAAAACTGTAAAGTCCAAAGAGTCTGTATCCGTGAAGGCGTGGGCGAAGGCAGACTGATTGCTCACATCATGGCATTCGGGAGTGGATCACTAGCAGTCGGACTGCTTGGCTCTTGCCGGCCTCGGAAAGCAACAGGGTCTGGATCCGTGCTACCTTGGCTTGGCAGAGGAGCTGAACCGACCGCCCACTCCACTGACGCTTGGGTCAGGGAGACAGGCTGTGTGCTGCTCGTTGGTAGATTGGCTTCCAGGGCCATGAATCGCTCCAGTGAGTCCTTCTTAATGGCGGCCATAGAATGAGTGAGAGTGGCCAGCATAGCTTTTATCTCCTCTAACTCCGACGGCTTGGGCTTGGGGTCAGGGTTAGGGGTCGGCGTGGACTTAGGCTTCTTGCTAATGGAAGGGGATGATTTGACCGTAGCCTTACGTTTAGGGGTCTTAGGCTTCGATCTGTTATTATTCATGACTTTCCAGTCATCAAGAGATAAGTGATTACACATCAGACAACATTTGGTGTAGGAACAGGAGGACTTGTCACAACAAGAATAGCACAGTGAATGAGGGTCACCTTTACAGAGATATCTCTGGCATTCAACACACTTTTTCTGAGTGGCAGACATGATGAAAAAACTAATCAATATGCAAGGAAATTTCTCACCCAAGTCACTTCCAGACGTTACAGGTAATCCAAAAAACGAATCACAATAATCCAAGAGAATCACAGAATCCAAGGAAAACCCAACGTACTCCAAGATGTAATCCAACTTGAGTGAAGATTAGAATTCACACTGAGCACGACCGTATTCTCGGCGTACAGAGAAAAGAATGACAGCTGAGTTTGAAAATTCAAGGGAGATAACTCAAGGGGAGTTAATTCAGGAAGAAGAACAACACGTAGACCACTAAAAAGAAATTATTTTTCACACTCTGTACGATCTCTCTGAGAGAGAGAAATAAGTCAATGTTGGTTTAGAGGTAAGGTTTTTCGCAATAATTACTGTGTTCCACAGGAGATATCGTTTTGACAGTAGATTTTTAACAATGCCCTGTCATCAGATGGTACATGACATCACAAAGCTTTTTGATCATCAGTAATAGTCCAGTCAATCTTACCGAAATATAGGATAAAACCATCAACTACTTGCAAAAGAAACAAGTTATGATTTTTCGCAAGGAAGAAGTGTTTGTGGTTGAAGAAAAAAAAGTCTAGAAAAATCTGGTGGAACATTTTTAATAATCCAATTCAATTTTATCTAATTAATTGTGCAGGTCGCTGTTTCTATACCCTAGTTTATTGACCATACATGATAGTTTCATTAAGTGTTCTTATATAAATAATGGATGATAAGTCTAAATAGAAATCAGAATAAGTTACATTGACAATAATTTATTTGAACCGGCATTTAATAATAAATCCATATATATACTGATGGTGAAAATAAACGCAACACCAGAACTAAATGTGAAGCAAAAATCCCTGCGTTTACGCCAATGTACTTTTATTTGCAAAAACATCATTATTTCATTTGGCAAATAGCATTCCTTTTTTGAAGTATGAGCATTTTGCGAGTAAGATATATATATATATATATGCAAAAAAAGAAGAAATATTTTCACACACGGCCCAGCGATTCTTCACATGCATTTCTAAAAACTTTAAGTGCATGCTGTATTATACCTTTTCTAAGCTTTATAAACAAGCACATTGAGATGGTCACAAATGGGAGCCGTTCAGTAATGTGACGTGATACTATTGAAAATTTGATGCTGTATATAATTTCCCTGCCAACCTAGTCTTTGTCTTTGAAACACTTATAGATTAAAAACAATATATACTTAACAGGTATTTGTGAAATAATCCTGATTCAAATGTGAGATGTTTACGTTGACTTACGCTACGGTTATCACAAATGTCACGAGTTATCTCCCTTTGACACTATGGAGGCCCAGCAAAGAAAGCGGAATTGAACAAACACAAGTTAATGTTTAATCACAAATTTAAAATACTTCCACCACTTAGATTTTTCTAGACTTTTAGTATGTTGTTTAGGGATACATTTATATTGTATTTCTGCTGAAAGCGTTTCTTTTGCAGAGAGTTGAAGGTAAAACCTTAGATTGACTGGACTATAATGACATCACAATGCAATGACCTCATAAACGAGGTGAAGTCACAATGCTATGATATCACTGCTTTAGGAGTTAAAGGTCTCTGCAGTGTTCAAAGATGTAAATTTATCATGCTTATGTAATGAAAAATGATTTTGGATGATCCAACTAGTTGATAAAAGTAAAATATCCTTGGCAAGCCTCGGATATTACTTACTTTAATCAACTTTTGTTGATATATTTGATATCAGAAGACAATTGGGTGAGAGTCTCTATTTATACCATTTGATAAAATGATATAATTCATAAAATAATAAAAACATAAACCCTTTTACAAAATAATTAAGTGCTTCAAACCATCATAAAACTTGCACATAAGGAAATTTTACATTAAATTAAAATAATAAAAAAACAAAAACAAAAACTCACAGTAGACACTGAGCCTGTGACTGTTACTGCTGACACTGTTGTATGAACAACTCCAAGTGTCATCATCCTGTAGACTCAGTGAGCTGATGTTGAGGTAGAACTCTCGAGTCTCTCCTGACACACAAGCACATGAGTAGTTTGTCCCACGTGAGAACTGGGAACATGTAGCTGTGTTGACATCACACTGAGAACCTACTACACCTGCTCTTTTAAAGGGTAAAATTCCAATAGTAGCAGAGCTTCCAGGAAGAGTACAGAGGAGATGAACACTTGAACCCAGAACTCCTGATGTGGGACCGTCCAGTGATGGGGTCTGACCTGTGAACAGTGATATGATAGTGTTAATCTTTGTTGATAATAGTGGTAGAGGAGTAGAGCTTCCAGGAAGTGTCCAGATGAGATGAACACTTGAACCCAGAACTCCTGATGTGGGACCGTCCAGTGATGGGGTCTGACCTGTGAACAGTGATATGATAGTGTTAATCTTTGTTGATAATAGTGGTAGAGGAGTAGAGCTTCCAGGAAGTGTACAGATGAGATGAACACTTGAACCCAGAACTCCTGATGTGGGACCGTCCAGTGATGGGATCTGACCTGTGAACAGTGATATGATAGTGTTAATCTTTGTTGATAATAGTGGTAGAGGAGTAGAGCTTCCAGGAAGAGTACAGATGAGATGAACACTTGAACCCAGAACTCCTGATGTGGGACCGTCCAGTGATGGGGTCTGACCTGTGAACAGTGATATGATAGTGTTAATCTTTGTTGATAATAGTGGTAGAGGAGTAGAGGTTCCAGGAAGTGTACAGATGAGATGAACACTTGAACCCAGAACTCCTGTTGTGGGACCGTCCAGTGATGGGGTCTGACCTGTGAACAGTGATACGATAGTGTTAATCTTTGTTGATAATAGTGGTAGAGGAGTAGAGGTTCCAGGAAGTGTACAGATGAGATGAACACTTGAACCCAGAACTCCTGATGTTGGACCGTCCAGTGATAGGGTCTGACCTGTGAACAGTGATATGATAGTGTTAATCTTTGTTGATAATAGTGGTAGAGGAGTAGAGCTTCCAGGAAGTGTCCAGATGAGATGAACACTTGAACCCAGAACTCCTGATGTGGGACCGTCCAGTGATGGGGTCTGACCTGTGAACAGTGATATGATAGTGTTAATCTTTGTTGATAATAGTGGTAGAGGAGTAGAGCTTCCAGGAAGAGTACAGAGGAGATGAACACTTGAACCCAGAACTCCTGTTGTGGGACCGTCCAGTGATGGGGTCTGACCTGTGAACAGTGATACGATAGTGTTAATCTTTGTTGATAATAGTGGTAGAGGAGTAGAGCTTCCAGGAAGTGTACAGATGAGATCAACAGTTGAACCTAGAACTCCTGATGTTGGACCGTCCAGTGATAGGGTCTGACCTGTGAACAGTGATATGATAGTGTTAATCTTTGTTGATAATAGTGGTAGAGGAGTAGAGCTTCCAGGAAGTGTACAGATGAGATGAACACTTGAACCCAGACCTCCTGATGTGGGACCGTCCAGTGATGGGGTCTGACCTGTGAATAGTGATATGATAGTGTTAATCTTTGTTGATAATAGTGGTAGAGGAGTAGAGCTTCCAGGAAGTGTACAGATGAGATGAACACTTGAACCCAGAACTCCTGATGTGGGACCATCCAGTGATGGGGTCTGACCTGTGAACAGTGATATGATAGTGTTAATCTTTGTTGATAATAGTGGTAGAGGAGTAGAGCTTCCAGGAAGTGTACAGATGAGATGAACACTTGAACCCAGAACTCCTGATGTAGGACCGTCCAGTGATGGGGTCTGACCTGTGAACAGTGATATGATAGTGTCAATCTTTGTTGATAATAGTGGTAGAAGAGTAGAGCTTCCAGGAAGTGTACAGATGAGATGAACACTTGAACCCAGAACTCCTGATGTGGGACCGTCCAGTGATGGGGTCTGACCTGTGAACAGTGATATGATAGTGTTAATCGTTGTTGATAATTGTGGTAGTGGAGTAGAGCTACCAGGAAGTGTACAGATGAGATGAACACTTGAACCCAGAACTCCTGATGTAGGACCGTCCAGTGATGGGGTCTGACCTGTGAACAGTGATATGATAGTGTCAATCTTTGTTGATAATAGTGGTAGAGTAGTAGAGCTTCCAGGAAGTGTACAGATGAGATGAACACTTGAACCCAGAACTCCTGATGTGGGACCGTCCAGTGATGGGGTCTGACCTGTGAACAGTGATATGATAGTGTTAATCTTTGTTGATAATAGTGGTAGAGGAGTAGAGCTTCCAGGAAGAGTACAGATGAGATGAACACTTGAACTCAGAACTCCTGATGTGGGACCGTCCAGTGATGGGGTCTGACCTGTGAACAGTGATATGATAGTGTTAATCTTTGTTGATAATAGTGGTAGAGGAGTAGAGCTTTCAGGAAGTGTCCAGATGAGATGAACACTTGAACCCAGAACTCCTGATGTGGGACCGTCCAGTGATGGGGTCTGACCTGTGAACAGTGATATGATAGTGTTAATCTTTGTTGATAATAGTGGTAGAGGAGTAGAGCTCCCAGGAAGTGTACAGATGAGATGAACACTTGAACCCAGAACTCCTGATGTAGGACCGTCCAGTGATGGGGTCTGACCTGTGAACAGTGATATGATAGTGTCAATCTTTGTTGATAATAGTGGTAGAGTAGTAGAGCTTCCAGGAAGTGTACAGATGAGATGAACACTTGAACCCAGAACTCCTGATGTGGGACCGTCCAGTGATGGGGTCTGACCTGTGAACAGTGATATGATAGTGTCAATCTTTGTTGATAATAGTGGTAGAGTAGTAGAGCTTCCAGGAAGTGTACAGATGAGATGAACACTTGAACCCAGAACTCCTGATGTGGGACCGTCCAGTGATGGGGTCTGACCTGTGAACAGTGATATGATAGTGTTAATCTTTGTTGATAATAGTGGTAGAGGAGTAGAGCTTCCAGGAAGTGTACAGATGAGATGAACACTTGAACCCAGAACTCCTGATGTGGGACCGTCCAGTGATGGGGTCTGACCTGTGAACAGTGATATGATAGTGTTAATCTTTGTTGATAATAGTGGTAGAGGAGTAGAGCTTCCAGGAAGTGTACAGATGAGATGTGTCAGAGTGTAATGTATTGTTTTTTATATGTTTTAATTGTACATATCCATGTACTAATGTCATTTATTTTCAGGTGTTATAATCGCGAAACGAGTCGATTTAGAGTGACGTCCCTTTGAAAAGTCACGTGACCGCGGGCAAGCCGTCAAAGTTTACGTTGAGTTGAACTGTATTTTAGTCAACTTGTCATGCTCGCCTAGACCTTAGATTTTTCTCTATAAAACATTTGAAGGTCTCAAACGACTGTACACTGTTTAGACCTATTTTACAGAGTCAATAAAGATGACTAAGGCCTTCAAAAGTATTCCATGACGCACTTTTGTGAACCTTGGGATTAGGCTACACAACAGGAATGATAAAAAATTTAAATGTTGAATTAAATCATTTACAAAATTCTAGATTTGAAATAAGATTTTAAAAAGTAAGAAATGTTATTGGTTAAACTTAAAAAATATCCATAACTTTATTGAAACACGTATGAAGATAAATAAAAATCCCGAACTTATCAAAATTCAACTATATAAAACCAGGTTCTCCCGTAACATTTGAAAGTTAACAGTCTCTACTGCTTCTCTTCCCGTACTTTTGTTCATATTTGAAAATACGATAAGTAGCAAATGAAATATTTTGTAACAAATTTAATATTGCATTTTAATTAAAAAGTTAAGAATCATTAATTAAACTTGTTTGGTTTTATGAAAGATACACTGCTGACATAAAAGAAATCAAGAAACTTATGAGTTGCATTACAACAGAGATGATATTTGACGGCGGACCAAGCAGTTTCCATTGATTTATTCTATCATATCTATTTATCGTTTTATTACTTTTTAAACAGCCTTTAACGTAGGAAAATATCAGATAAGATATATATGAATAATCGATATAGGCCTATAAAGTAGAATGTATTAGTGTCCTTCAGTTTGTCAAGAATATTCACGTGACAAACTGAATAAAAATTGATACAATGGTTTTAAGTAAGGGTATGAATTAAATTTCCATATAGAAACAAACTTAACCTACGGAAAATGCACAGAAATCCAACATTGCGGTTGGGTTTATAGCAATGGAAATAAAAATCAATGAATAATGCATTTTAAAAGAAACTTAAAATTTAGATAATTTACGCAATTCTTACAGATTAAACAGCTTGGTGAGTCAGAATGAAACACTGAGGAGCAAAAGAAACGATATCAACTTTTTCAAGAGGGTGAATTACACAATGCTGTAACTGGTTAAAAGCGACAACTAGGCCCTGCGATAGGCTTTGAAAAAAACCTGTTTTCACTTACCTAACTCATCTAGTTAAGAAGATTTTAAAACGACAATTTTTGAAAGGCGTATAATTCAAATACCTTTTATCAAATATTGCTTTTAAATTCATAACTTAGTTCAGGTTGCTAATGAAGACATGAAGTAACCCTGTTTCCGTCGTAATTAACTATCTTTCATTTTATATGGTATCATAATATACAGCGGTGTGCCAAAAGGATGTCATATTATATTCCCATAGATTTTCATGAAATAATTCTAGATTCCTTTAAACTAAGTAACTTTGTGAGGAATCACCATAGCTACGGTTACATTTTTTCCGTTAATTTATAACATGTTTATTATTGTTTTTCGAATAGTATAAATTTCATCATCATATTATGTTAATTGATGCATAACATTTTTAATGGTGGCTAATGGGACAGCGGTTTTACAACGGATAGTCATCGAAATATTTATTTGAAATACTTATGTACTTCAAACTGAGATGATTTCAAATAAACTTTCTAAGTTTGACAAAGATATACATAATTCATCGCATAAGAAATTATTTATGTAAAACCGGAATAACGTTAGTCTATTGACTTTACGCAAAATGCTCTCTGTATAAATTTAACGACAATATGACGCGAAGATGAAGAGATATTCGCGAAATAAGCCAATTATTTTATTTAATCATCGTCTACAATTTATTTCATACGCCTAAGTATGACAACTGTTATGTTATATGACAACCTTGAAAAAGACGTATATTTAAAGTTTAAGATATAAAATATGTAATATGTTCTCAGATCACATCAGATTTTACTAAATACTCAGTTTACAAATTATTAATAAAGTATTCTCCGATGGTACGTCAACTTGAATATATCTTTTACATAAATTTATTAAGAAACTAATTTCATGACAAGCCAAAAGGCCATAATCACTATATTATGCGGGTAAATTTAATAAATCTGGAAGTGTTCATATAAACTTTCAAACTTTCTTTTCAAAGAATTATTTACAGATGAATGATTTAATCCTAACTGCTTAAATAGTTTTTAAATCAATTCGATTGACAAAGTTTAATTCATGCGACGAAAATCAAACATAAATTGAGTTACATAGCCTACATATATCTATAGACTAATACAGATAGCCGTACGATGGCCTATGACATAACAAGACAGATTAAAATTAAGAATTTCACCCCATTAACAATCATCTTTTATTATTGTCTAATTTCTTTCAAATCAAACGCTTTCCCATACTATTTGCAAGCTACTACACTAGATCCCATTGAAGCCAAGCGTGACGTTGCCCGCGGTCAAGGGCAGATAACTCTAAACGTCAAAACTGGAAAATGGTCAATTGTAGCAGCCCAGAGTATTAGCTTAGACACGCAGTTATGCCCGGAGGTGCCAGTGCGCGAGAAGCAATAGCCGGAGAGATAGCGCAACTAGCGCGCGTGAGCGATGTCTTTTATTCCGCGCACCGCTTGGCGCTTCGTTATTTTTGTGAACATTTCATATGAACATGATACATGTAAATGAAGACAATTCTTTCCTAGGTAAAAAATGATATTTGTGACACATGTCGCAACACTTACCACTTCTTTATTTTAGTGCGCGCATATAAAAATGATACATGTAAATGAAGATAATTCTTTTCTCTACATGAGGGACTGATTTTCTGTCCTCATACCTGACGAGTAGAAGGTCTTGATTGTGTTGTTGCAGCACAGAACCTTGCTTTGCCTTCTTTTCTTTTCTTTTCTTTTCATTATTACTGGAATTTCCTTTCTATTACCTCTCAACGTCCCCGTCGCCCCCAAACCACACTCCCACAAGTTTATGTACAATGTCACAGACGAATAAAAATTGTCCATGTAGACATGATATCCTTTCCCAGATTAGTCCTTGACCAAATCCATGACCAAATCATACGTTTTCCCACCTAAAGAAACAGCTTCGTTGTTTCTTCCAGTGTAGAGTTTGAATTTACAAACATATCCATTGTGCGAGTCGCACAACATGTATGCCTTGATCCCATACTTCTTTGGTTTGTCAGGGTTGTAAACCTTGAAGCTGAGGTTGCCTTTCCAAGGCACCAATCCCTCATCAACAGAGATATGTTGATGCGGTATGTAAACTCTTTAAAACCGATGTATGATGCGGTTATACAAGAAGCCAAGTTTATTGAAAACTGAGGTGTGTTTCGTCCCGGCATTGTACTGTTATCAGATAGGTGAAGGTACGTGAGCAACAACCAAAACCTATTCTCTAGGCATACACTTTTGGAAGAAAGGCGTCGATGTCGCATCACTAGTCGGCCAATACTCTAAAAAGTTTCTCTGTACAACTAAGGACATTGCGATAGTCATTGCTATGAATACTTTCATCTCCTCAGCATTTGTATCCTTCCACTGCTGCAACCTCGAACCTTGGTTATGATGTACAAGGGGGAGATTCCGGCCTAGCTAGTCTATTTCTTCCACACCCTTGGTTATGATGTACAAGGGGGAGATTCCGGCCTAGCTAGTCTATTTCTTCCACACCCTTGGTTATGATGTACAAGGGGGAGATTCCGGCCTAGCTAGTCTATTTCTTCCACACCCTTGGTTATGATGTACAAGGGGGAGATTCCGGCCTAGCTAGTCTATTTCTTCCACACCCTTGGTTATGATGTACAAGGGGGAGATTCCGGCCTAGCTAGTCTATTTCTTCCACACCCTTGGTTATGATGTACAAGGGGGAGATTCCGGCCTAGCTAGTCTATTTCTTCCACACCCTTGGTTATGATGTACAAGGGGGGATCTTCTGGCCTGGCTAGGCTATTCTTCCCCACCCTTGGTTATGATGTACAAGGGGGAGATGCTGGTCTAGCTAGTCTATTTCTCCCCCCTTGTACATCATAACCAAGTGTGGGGAAGAAATAGCCTAGCTAGGCCTGAATCTCCCCATTGTACATCATAACCAAGGGTGGGGAAGAAATAGCCTAGCCAGGCCAGATTCTACCCATTGTACATGTGGTAATTTTGTAGTTTTTGGGTAATTTTCTAAGTTAGTGTTCCCGGCTATAAAGCGCATAGCCAGAACACAACCAGGCTGTGCTCTGCACATGCATTGCATGGCCTCAGCAGTATATAAGGCAGTAGGGCCTAGCTCTCATGATCACTCTTACCACAAGGGCTCTTGAGGTAACTTGATCTTGTTGAGAACAGGTTTCTGGTCTCAACTACTTAGGTTTTGGGAAGGGGGATTTTTAGCTCACCTTTACAAAGTAAATGTGAGCTTATGTCATGGCGCTTCGTCCGTCGTCCGTCTGTCTGTCCGTCTGTCCGTCCGTCCGTCTGTCCGTCCGTAAACTTTCAGGAAAAAGACTACTCCTCCTAAACGAATCCAGATATCAATCTGAAATTGTAGTATGTTATACCCATGGTGATTCCTCACAGAAAGGTAGACGTTTCAGTTTTGAGAATCCAAGATGGCCGCCATGGCAGCCATATTGAATTTTCAATTAGATTTCACGAAAAAGACTACTCCTCCTAAACGAATGCAGATAACATTCTGAAATTGTAGTATGTTATACCCATGGTGATTCCTCACAGAAAGGTAGACGTTTCAGTTTTGAGAATCCAAGATGGCCGCCATGGCAGCCATATTGAATTTTCAATTAGATTTCACTAAAAAAGACTACTCCTCCTAAACAAATCCAGATATCATTCTGAAATTGTAGTATGTTATACCCATGGTGATTCCGCACAGAAAGGTAGACGTTTCAGTTTTGAGAATCCAAGATGGCCGCGATAGCAGCCATATTGAATTTTCAATGAGATTTCATGAAAATGACTACTTCTCCTAAACCAATCTAGATATCATTTTCATATTGTAGTATGTTATACCTATAGTGATTCCTTCCACAAAGGTAGACGTTTCAGTTTTGAGAATCCAAGATGGCCGCGATAGCATCCATATTGACTTATCAGCTGCAGATGACACATCATTATTACTAAATTTTAAGCTTTCATCAAGTGATCACTCGCACTATATAAATTCTCTAATTTGAACTTACTAATCATAATTTTATCTTGAACATAGAATATTTAAGATTGTCATGCAAGTTGTTCTATATTTTAAGTGTTTCTAAAACATTAAGATGAAAGACAAACATAATTAATTAATTTGTTTTAAATATTTATGGCAACTAGCTGCAAAAACCCAATGACATTAAACATCATGTTAGATTTTGAACAATGGTATCTCCCTTATATTCCTTTAAATACCACACATAAGGGGTCAACCAGAGTTCAGATATTTCTGTTGAGTCCACTATGCATTTCTAATACACATCCCAATACAGGCTGCTAGCATCATAGTGTCAGCTGCTAGTCTGTTGCATAATCAACCTGACCCAATTGATATGGTAGAGCATTATGCTATATGGCCATGTGTATGCAATAAGAGTTATGGAAATTAGACTTGTATTCTCATGACAGCGATATGTTCTTTCTAAGAATAACAACTTACACAAAAATTGTCACTTGTTTTGTGTTTAGCAATCTACATGATAAGTTGATGTGGACATAAGCTAACTATATTTTGTGAAATTTATATATTTTTCACAACAATTCATGTTCTCTCCTGTGAAGTCTATTAATACCACACATAAGGGCTTAGCCAGAGTTCAGGTTTACATGCTCAGCACACTAGGATGCTTCTCCAAATATACATACACAAAGCCAAATACACAAAGTGCTACACTCTCCTTAAGGATCTGGGGCTAGCAGCCCTGCCTGCTTGTATATTGCATAGTAATCCTGACCTAATTGATTAATAGAACATAATGGACTTTATGGAAAGTATATAAATTGTCTTTATGAAAAGTATACTTGTATTCTATTAATAGTAATACTTTTTACAAATAACAATTTAAACAAGTCAAGAATCAGCTTTTGTGTACAACAAACTGCACGATGAGTTAATATTAACAAGTCAAGAATCTGCTTTTATGTTCAGTAATCTACATGATAAGTTAATAATAGAGGTATTTTGTATCAGGTTCCAGTTCCAATACCATGTGTTTTATAAATACCTGTAAAAATAAATGATAATTGTATCATGCTGAAGGGGTTCTGGGAACAACATGTCATCATAGAAGTCATTATTTTTCAATTAGATTTCAGGCCAAGTACTACTCCTACTAAATCAATTAAGATATCATTCTGAAAAAAGAGTATTTTTTTATATAGTGATTCCTGACAAAGACGCATTTATTTTATTATCAAGAATCCAAGATGGTCAATATGTCAATTATATTGAATTTTCAATTAGATTTCATGAAATTCATTGAAAAGAATACATTTCCTGATCAATCAAATCAATGTCATTATATTTGTATTGATATGCTTGTTGTAATATTTATCAACACTATAAATACAGTTACAAAAAACTGTATGAATCATCTTTATCTGCGAACAGCCTGAAGCATGACTGTTTTAATAAATCCTTTCCGTTTTACATAATTCCTGACACTTCATATATATGGCAAATAACATACCGGTAGCCAGTGAGGGATAAATATACATTTTATAATCACCTATATCTGATTACGGTCTGAACAATGATTATCTAGATAATTATAATGATCATTCAATTCAAACAGATCCTTTTCAAAAGCATTTAAAATGATTAAATTTTTTCACTCCCAACACTAACTGTTTTTTAGTCCATTGTTCCCATGCAATTAATTTATTCCAAATTGAAAATTTTGGTTAATGAATAACAAATTATCTTTTATTTTGTTTGTCATGCTAATAAAAGATATGATTTAATATTCATCTTCAAAACTAATTGAACAGCTTTCTGAACAATTCTTTTTTACAAAGTCTTTCTCACCAATTCTCTCTGTTAGTTAAGATACTTCAATAAACATATTACTGAGTTGACCTCCAGATTATTTCCATTGCAAACCTCTCTTCTACTACCCCCCCTTTCCCTCCTCCCCTTTTTTCTCCTATCCTTCCAGCCCCTCTCCTGCAACTCTCCTCTAAAGAGTATATGTTTTGCATATTGAAATGAGGGGAGGACACTCACTATATGGAATAACAGTAACTTACATAAGAGGATAAGTTACATAAGCTACATGCAGGTGCAAGAGGTCATCAAAGGTCATCATATCTAGTAATTAGCATAAACCCCCATGTTGCTAGCCTATTCTGACCAATCAGATTGCACTAACATAGGTCAAGATTTAAGATATTCAGAAATCTTCAGTTAGAATTACATGAGACATTGACCTGGACAGTTTACTTTGGCAATTGGACCTATCACTAGCTGAATTTGTGATTTGTGTCAGAGGGATATATTCCAAAGGTTTATGTGCATCATCTTTTTAGTTCTTTGGAAGTTGAGAGTGTGACTAAATGAATACTCCTAAACCAATCAAGATATCATAATGAAATTAATACAGATGCCCACATAAAAGTAGCATTTTGAAGATTAAAAAGTCCAAGATGGTCACCAATTTAGCCATAGATATACAAAAATGTTATACAAAAACCTACTGCTTGTTAACAAATCATGATTATATCATTCTTGTATTAATGTTTGTTCAAACTCTAGTGGTTTCCAACAGAAGAATAGCATTTTAAAAGATAAAAAAATCATGATGGCAGCCATAATCTATTATCATATAAAAGATGGTTACACAATTAAACCATATTACCACATCATTCATTTTAAGGTGAGCTTCTGTACCCTGGGTACTTTTATTTTTAGTTCTATTGGCTAGTGGGCTCCTCACTGGACATAGAACACTTTTTATAGGTCTTTTATTTTTTTTGTACTGTTGTCTTGTCACAGTCCGTAGGGCGTGTTAGGGAGTTAGGGAAGTAGGGTTTTTAGCTCACCTTTACAAAGTAAATGTGAGCTTATGTCATGGCGCTTCGTCCGTCGTCCGTCCGTCCGTCCGTCCGTCCGTCCGTCCGTAAACTTTCAGGAAAAAGACTACTCCTCCTAAACGAATCCAGATATCATTCTGAAATTGTAGTATGTTATACCCATGGTGATTCCTCACAGAAAGGTAGATGTTTCAGTTTTGAGAATCCAAGATGGCCGCCATGGCAGCCATATTGAATTTTCAATTAGATTTCATGAAAAAGACTACTCCTCCTTTACCAATCCAGATACCATTCTGAAATTGTAGTATGTTATACCCATGGTGATTCCTCACAGAAAGGTAGACGTTTCGGTTTTGAGAATCCAAGATGGCCGTCATGGCAGCCATATTGAATTTTCAATTAGATTTCATGAAAAAGACTACTCCTCCTATACGAATCCAGATACCATTCTGAAATTGTAGTATGTTATACCCATGGTGATTCCTCACAGAAAGGTAGATATTTCAGTTTTGAGAATCCAAGATGGCTGCCAGTGCAGCCATATTGAATTTTCAATTAGATTTCATGAAAAAGACTACTCCTCCTATAAGTATCCAGATATCATTCTGAAATTGTAGTATATTATACCCATGGTGATTCCTCACAGAAAGGTAGATGTTTCAGTTTTGAGAATCCAAGATGGCCGCCAGTGCAGCCATATTGAATTTTCAATTAGATTTCACGAAAAAGACTACTCCTCCTATACAAATCCAGATACCATTCTGAAATTGTAGTATGTTATACCCAAGGTGATTCCTCACAGAAAGGTAGATGTTCCAGTTTTGAGAATCCAAGATGGCTGCCATGGGAGCCATATTGAATTTTCAATTAGATTTCATGAAAAAGACTACTTCTCCTAAACCAATCTAGATATACTTTCTAAATTGTAGTATGTTATACCTATAGTGATTCCGCACAGAAAGGTAGACGTTTCAGTTTTGAGAATCCAAGATGGCCGCAAAAGCAGCCATATTGACTTTTCAGCTGCAATGACACATCATTATTATTAAATTTTAAGCTTTCATCAAGTGATCACTTGCATCAAATAAATTCTCTAATTTGAACTTACTAATCATAATATTATCTTGAATATGGAATATTTAAGATTGTCATGCAAGTTGCTCTATATTTTTAAGTGTTTTTAAAAAAAATTAAGATATATAAGACAAACATAATTAATTAATTTGCTTAAAATCTTCATGGCAACTAGCTGCAAAAACCCAATCACATTAAACATCATGTTAAATTTTAAACAATGGTATCTCCCTTATATTCCTTTAAATACCACACATAAGGGGTCAACCAGAGTTCAGATATGCCTCTAGAGTCCACAGTGTGTATTCTAATACACATCCTGATACAGGCTGCAAGCATCACAGTGTCAGCTGCTAGTCTGTTGCATAATCTGACCCAATTGATATTGCAGAGCAATATGCTATATGGCCATGTGTATACAATAAGAGTTATGGAAATTAGACTTGTAATCTCATGACAGTGATATGTTCTTTCTAAGAATAACAACTTACACAAAAGTTGTCATCAATAAGTTTTGTGTTTAGCAATCTTCATGATAAGTTGATGTGGAAAGAGTTATTTTGTATCAGGTTCCATTTCCTGTGTTTACTCATATTTATACCATTTCTATATCTAACAGAAGTTCTTCTTGACACAAAATCAATTTAGGACATAAGCTAACTATGTTTTGTGAAATTATATATATTTTTCACAACAATGCATGTTCTCTCCCGTCAAGTTTTTAAATACCACACATAAGGGCTTAGCCAGAGTTCAGGTTTACATGCTCAGCACACTATTCTTCTCCAAATACACAAAGCCAAATCCCCAAATTGCTACACTCTCCTTAAGGATCTGGGGCTAGCAGCCCTGCCTGCTTGTATGTTGCTTAGTTATCTTTACTTATGGGTAATTGATAAATACAACATAATGATGTATGGCAATTATCATGTCTAAGCAATGGACTTTATGGAAAGTATATAAATTGACTTTATGAAAAGTATACTTGTATTCTATTAATAATAATACTTTTTACAAATAACAATTTAAACAAGTCAAGAATCAGCTTTTGTGTACAACAATCTGCAAGATGAGTTAATATTAATAAGTCAAGAATCTGCTTTTATGTACAGTAATCTACATAAGTTATTGTAGAAAGAGGTAATTTGTATCAAGTTCCAGTTCCAATACCATATGTTTTATGAAAACCTGTAAAACTAAATGATAATTGTATCATGCTGAAGGGGCTCTGGGAACAACATGTCAACATAGAAGTCATTATTTTTCAATTAGATTTCAGGCCAAGTACTTCTCCTACTAAATCAATTAAGATATCATTCTGAAAAGTGAGTATTTTTTTATATAGTGATTCCTGACAAAGACACATTCATTTTATTATCAAGAATCCAAGATGGTCAATATGTCATTTATATTGAATTTTCAATTAGATTTCATAAAATTCATTGAAAAGAATACATTTCTCAAATGAATGTGTTTATATTTGTATTGATGCACTTGTTGTAATATTTATCAACACTATAAATACAGTTACAAAAAACTGTATGAATCATCTTTATCTGCGAACAGCCTGAACCATGAGTGTTTTAATAAATCCTTTTAAATAAAACATCTAATGATATCAGTGGGTTACATAATTCCTGACACTTCATAAAAGGCCAAATAACATAGCCAGTGAGGGATCTGATTACGATCTGAACGATGATTATCTAGATAATTATAATGATCATTCAATTCAAACAAATCCTTTTCAAAAGCATTTAAAATGATTAAATTTGTTCACTCTCAACACTAACTGTTGTTTCCATGCAATTAATATTAAAATACTTCAATAAACATATTACTGAGTTGACCTCCAGATTATTTCTATAGCAAACCTCTCTTCTACCCCCACCCCTTCTATCCTCCCTTCCCCTCCTCCCCTTTCCTCTCCTGTCCTTCCATTGCAAACCTCTCTTCTACCTCCCCTTCCCCTCCTCCCCTTTCCTCTCCTGTCCTTCCATTGCAAACCTCTCTTCTATCCCTCCTTTCCCCTCCTATCCTCCAGCCCCTCTCCTGCAACTCCTCTCCTAATATCTGTATTGCATACTGTATTAAGGGGAAGACACTCACATTATGGAATAACAGTAACTTACATAAGAGGATAAGTTACATAAGCTACATGCAGGTGCAAGAGGTCATCACAGGTCATCATATCTAGTAATTAGCATAAACCCCCATGTGGCTAGCCTATTCTGACCAATCAGATTGCACTAACATATGTCAAGATTTAAGATATTCAGAAATCTTCAGTTAGAATCACATGAGACATTGACCTGGACAGTTTACTTTGGCAATTGGACTTATCACTAGTTGAATTTGTGATTTGTGTCAGAGGGATATATTCCAAATGTTTATGTGCATCTTTTTTTAGTTCTTTGGAAGTTGAGAGTGTGACAAATCTAACATTGGATTAACCAGTTTGTTGACTTTTGTGATTGTGTTTGAAAACTTTGGTACTGTACAAGTACTTTTAAGAAAGAATTCTTGAGATTTTCGGGACTATTTCTTGACTTCAAGAGTCACAAAACCTGTTATTATTGATTGACATTTAAATGAATACTCCTAAACCAATCAAGATAATGAAATTAATATGGATGCCCACATATAAGTAACATTTTGAAGATTAAAAAATACAAGATGGTCACCAATTCAGCCATAGATATACAAAAAAAAGTTATACAAAAACCTACTCCTTGTTAACAAATCATGATTTATTAACATTCTTGTATTAATGTTTGTTCGTGCTCTAATTTTTTCCAACAGAAGACTAGCATTTTAAAAGATACAAAAATCATGATGGCAGCCATAATCAATTATCATATAAAATATGGTTACACAATTAAACTATATTACCACATCATTCATTTTAAGGTGAGCTTCTGTACCCTCGGTACTTTTATTTAAAGGTTAGGTTGTTAGGGAATTAGGGTAATTAATTAGGGCAATTAAGGTAATTAAGGTAAATAACAAGGTAAAAAGGTAGAATTAATAAGTTAAAATGTTTGTAAATGTGTGAATGAGTGAGTGTTTGCTGTTTGTACTGTACAATTGTTGAAATACTGTGTTTATTCATCCTTTTACTCTGGTTGAGTTTTTGTTGATTTGTATGTGAATAAATTGTTATAAACTTTCTATTTGTTGTCAGTAATTCTTTATCATGCCAGCAATGGGGCCTGATGCCATTGAACCTGAATGAAGTTGGTCACATGTAAATTCCTATAACTAAAACATCAAAACACAACGCAAAGTCATTTCATAAGTTGCCAACTTCACTGTCACTGGGCAAAGCAGCCTTATAAATATCTTGACCTGCCTATTACATACATATAAACCAAGGCTGGGGAAGAAATAGACTAGCTAGACCAGCATCTCCCCCTTGTACATCATAACCAAGCGTGGGGACGAAATAACCTAACCAGGCCAGAATCTCCCCTTTGTACATCATAACCAAGCGTGGGGACGAAATAACCTAACCAGGCCAGAATCTCCCCTTTGTACATCATAACCAAGCGTGGGGACGATATAACCTAACCAGGCCAGAATCTCCCCCTTGTACATCATAACCAAGGGTGTGGAAGAAATAGACTAGCTAGGCCGGAATCTCCCCCTTGTACATCATAACCAAGGGTGTGGAAGAAATAGACTAGCTAGGCCGGAATCTCCCCCTTGTACATCATAACCAAGGGTGTGGAAGAAATAGACTAGCTAGGCCGGAATCTCCCCCTTGTACATCAAAAAGGGTGTGGAAGAAATAGACTAGCTAGGCCGGAATCTCCCCCTTGTACATCAAAAAGGGTGTGGAAGAAATAGACTAGCTAGGCCGGAATCTCCCCCTTGTACATCAAAAAGGGTAGGGAAGAAATAGACTAGCTAGACCAGCATCTCCTCCTTGTACATCATAACCAAGTGTGGGGAAGAAATAGCCTTCGGCCGCTGTCTATCTGTCCTACCCGACTCCCCCTGCGGTCTATCTACAGGCACCAAAACCTCGTCTTCGTACCTTAACCTTTACGTAGGGAAGAAATAGACTAGATAGACCAGCATCTCCCCCCTTGTACATCATAACCAAGTGTGGAGAAGAAATAGCCTAGCCAGGCCAGAAAATCCCCCCTTGCAAATCATTAACCAAGGATGGGGAAGAAATAGCCTAACCAGGCCAGAAACTCCCTCCATGTTCACCATAACCAAGGGTGGGGAAGAAATAGACTAGCTAGACCAGAATCTACCCCGTGTTCAAGGTAGAGTCAAGGGTGGGGAAGGTTTGGCCTAGGACAGTCTTTCCCCGGGGAAGATTGAGCCTAGGGGGGGGAGTTTGGCCTAGGCCGAAGTTTCCCCGGGGAAAGTCTGTCCTAGGCCAAACCTTCCCCGGGGAAAGTCTGGCCAGGGGGAAAGTTTGGCCTGTTACACCTGTTCTTTTTTTCAAATCTGGCCTTTTCTAACTTCCAGACACATTCTAACACTCTCGTGTCTTTGCACCCGACATGCCGTTGTTGTCAATGGCATTACCAGCCGCGGAATTTTGTCCAATTTTTTTCACCTTGATGCGTTTTCTGACTTCCTAGGTGACGAGATGGCGAGTCGGGAACGCAACTACCTTCTACGTCAGGGAAGTTCTGATTGTCATTTGTGGATTACAAAAGTTTTGCAACTTTTGATAGGTTCCACAGACCTACCAGACGGGACCAGGTACTGGGCAATGTAAGCGATGACATAGGGTGTTCTCGAAAGGAACACCTCGCCCTGACATATATGCTAAATGTTTCACACTTTGGAATAACAACGAACTTTATTTTTGAATTTCAGTAAACCTGATATTGAATGTTGAAGTTTGGGGGCTAAGGGTAAATTCAGCCTACGGTATATCTCGTGGTGAGGCCCGCAATAAAAATATTGAAAATTCTCAAAACAAAATTCTGATCACGCTCGATTTTTTATGGGAAAAAAGTCCATACATCAAGGCGATGCCCGGAAGTGGTCAAAAACCTTGGACTTCATCATAACCCGATCATGTAAGTTTTGTCATGGGACAACTTTCCCATTACGTCATGGCGAAACCCATAATAAAAATTGCCGATGTCAAAAAGACATCAAAACATTTTACGGGGCTTCTTGCATCTTTATTTCTCTGTGCGCATTTCCAAATGATATACCAAATTGAAGGCAATTTATTCTCCTTCCATCGATGTATCTTGCTTTATAGAGCGCCACTTGGTTAGTGAAATATCAAGCGCAAAAGTATATATTTTTGCGGCCTTTATAGTATAATTTTTTGCATGTGCGCATATACAAATGATATACCAAATTGAAGGCAGTTTTATGCTCTTTCCATCTATGTATCATGTTTTATAGTGCGCCACTTGGTTATTGAAATATCATGCGCAAAAGTCGATAACTTTTCAACTTTTTCTAGTATAATTATTTGCATGTGCGCAAATATAAATCATATACCAAATTGAAGGCAATTTTATTTTCTTTCTACCAATATATCATGTGTTAGAGCGCGGCACTTGTTTATTGAAATATCAAGCGCAAAAACATGTGTTTTATCAATAGTTGAACAGAGAAAATACCTGTTTGTGCGAGGCTCGCTGTGTGAAAAGTACTCATTGCATTATATGCATAAATTTTACATTGAATAAAAGGGCATTTTTCCCTCTTCCTTCTGACGTATAAATTGTCAAAATGTGCTAAGTATTTCATGAAATCACTTAGTGTGAAAAGTGGTTCATAGCTGAAAATACCTGAAAATCACTGGGTTTTTTCACTGCTTGTAGTTTCATTATTTCTTATAGCGCATGTAAATATTACATATCAAAATGACGACAACAATGTCTTTTTCATTGAAATCCGCTCACGGCGTTTGAGAGATAAGGTGTGCTTCTCTAATCTGTGCAAACAATGTAATCCCGTGCCCCGGACGATGCATTCGCCCGTGGGCAATTAGTGACGCATCGTGATTCTTGCTCTCGGGAGAGACCGAGAAAAATTAGGTGTTTTCACAAGTATTTTTTATTGGGTTACAGATGACATGATGTTGTGAAACTTTGTACACCGTTTGATCCATCATTTAGACCACTTTTCATAAAAAGAACGGCGTTTTAGCGAGGCGTGGAAAATAATTACGAGCCTCGAACTGAGAAAAGTCTTGGTGCAGAAAATTCTGCGATTCGCCTAGAGTGTTTGCAGTCAATTATAGCATTATCGTGGAAGTTAGAGTCTTGGCTCCGGGATTCGCCTAGAGCGCTTACGGGCGATTTGATTTTTGTCCCGGAATATTACGCGACCCGCATCATAAGGGTTAAGTTCAAACATCCATTAAAATGTAGAAAATTAAAAATTCCAAAACATAATATAAGGTGCACACCTTTAGGATACCTATAAAGCATGTTTGGAATAATAGTGCAGTCTATCCAGTACTTTTTGAGGAGAAGTGGATAAACAACATCCCCTATCACACTACTATGAGCTTTCACTTGCCCCAAAATTCACCTAAGTTCAACATGTCAGAAATTTGGAAAAAAAATCAAAAATTGAAAAACAAAATATGAGATGCACACCCTAAGGATGCCTTAAAGCCATGTGTGCGATTTCAATTAAATCGATTGAATGTTTTTTTTGGGAGAAATGGATAAACAATACCCTGTATAGACTGGTTACGGACCGATGTACGGACGTATGGACAACCAAGGGTAATCCAATATGGCCCTGCCATATATGGCTGGGGCATAAAAATTACCTATTTCAAGTATTATTTTCCTGTTACTATTATATATTGCTAATGAAAGAAGGACAGATACAGAAACCTATATGTATACAGTATATAGTTTTCCACATCTTGCATGATATATCATAATTAAAAATGTCAATCCAAATGCACTTGTTCTATACAACTTGATTAAATGCACAATCCATAAACAATGATAAAAGGTTTTTTTACAAATATTATATTATTTTTAAATCTGAGGCCCTTTTGACTAGGGGAATGGGGCCCTTTTGACTTTTTGGTGCGGCCTTTTTTACTTTTTAGTGCGGCCTTTTTTACTTTTTGGTGCGGCCCTTTTGACTTTCTTGTGGCTCATTTGACTCTTCCGCTTGGCGGCCTTTTTGTCATGCGGCCTTTTTAGACATAACAGAGATGAAAATTATAGGTTTTAAGGGCGTGGCCCCTGTGACCCTTATTAGGGGCCACAGGGCAACCAAAGCTACAATTTTTTTATCCTCACTACTCACTAGTCAATGCCATGCCATAAGCCCATTGAGCCTTACAGGCCAGATGAGCTAAAATCTCAAAAAATACCCTGCTCGAACTGTTCCTTTAAGTTAATCATTTCACAATTGTTCCTTTTTTTGTAGTTATCCTTAGCGCTCAAAATCTATTCACAATTGAAAACCTGGGTGCTGTTCCTCAAAGCAGTTGTAAATTTACAATCGATTGTAGCTGATTCTTTTAATATTGATTACAATCGATTGTAGACTTACGATTGATGGTAAAGGTTTTGTGGAACCGAACCCTGGACTCGGAGCACAGGAATTGCACATTACCGGCCGCTAGTGATTTTATCTTATAGTTCACATTACCACAAACATGATTCACTATTTTCTTTGAAATATATTATAAAGTCTGATTACAATATTGTATAGTGCGTTAAAGGCCGCTACTCAAGTATGTTCAGTTTGGTAATGAAAACCGTTTTTGAATGCCATTTTTGATAGACCGCTTAGAGGTATCTGGCCACAAACCAGTAAAAGCAGGATTGCCCGTCACTGGTCACACCCCCTTTTTGGGACGTCATAAACAGAATCAGCCTTGTTATCTATACATCTACCTGAATAAAGCATATCATATCACTAAGAATTTAGTGTAAAAAAAATATCCACATTAATGGTATTAAAATTTTTAGGCAGTGTTTCTGTTCGGCAGGGATAACAAAGGCGTGACTAACTTATAATACAATTTTTATTTACAATACTATTTACACAGTTACATATTATTGCATGTTTTCTTGTTCTACTAATTCACTAATGGTACATGTTTACTTGCTGTGTTATACTTGTTTTTCTAATCTAAGTTTAAACAAGTGTCTAATTCTGAAAGCTAATCATTGAGAGAAAAGATGACATCCTGTCAAGACAGAGTGTAAGGCCTAAGTGAAGTCAAAGAATTCATGCAAACATGGCGGTGATTAGTTTTCCGCGAAGCAGTGTGCGTTCGTGTGTGCTGTTCATCGAACGGAAACATGTTCTAACATCAAATGAAATATAGAATATGAAATTTACATAAACCTTCTGACCAGTTTCCGTTGAAATAATGATGAGTTAATCTGTATAGTATGTTTACTACGTCAGAACCACCCGAGTTTTATTGCCCCTAGCCCAGATGGGTTATCGACAGCTGATAATTACGCCGTCTTAATGAAAGGCTAATTAAGGGTGTTTAAATTGGACAAATTAAAAAAAATCAAGCCCAGTTTTTATTTTGCTGAAAAATTTTTGAACGGAAATCGAGAAGTGGTAAAGTCGAGGTTAGTGGATGTCTAATTAACATACCAACCCTTACACTAACCTAAAAAGAATGTCAATACGTACAGATCCATTGGTTAAAAAAGATAGTCAACAAATATCCAAGGGCTAAAACGTCAGTTTGACTTTAATGCTAATCCAAGGGTTAAAAAAGATAGAACGAAATGTAAACAAATAAATGAGCCTGGTAAATGTATGAATGTAGGAAAAAAGTAACAGGAAAAAAAGTAACAGGAAAAAATACGGCAAAAAAGTAACAAGAAAAAGGAACACTTTTAATATAAAGAAACACTTAAGAGTAGGAAATTGACAATGAATTATATTAGGATTATTGTTGATAATCTTGTCATTAAGGAGGATTATGAAAACCAAGTTTTAGAATCATAAGAACATGACATTTAACATCAAAGGTACACTTGTTATCTTTAACAACATAATTACATTGGTATTAACTGTTTCCTTCTCACCTATAGTAATTCCTTGCCTGTAGATACCAGAAACTGAACACATTGCGATAATGTTATGTAATATGTATAATGAAACTACTACTTACATTTGCTTTGGACAAGCAACATTGCACAAAATGTCATTTTCAGACAAACACTGTCTGAAATGAACTTATCCAAAACTGCCAACAAAGTTGCCATTCTAACTTCATCTGTCAAACAGACTGTGATACGTTGGCTACTTGATCAATAACATTCCATGATTCTATTTAACTTCCGGGTTTTAACACCCGACTTGTTGTCTCTACTGTAAACGCAAGTCTGTTTTAGGTCGTTCCAACGATGTTTCATCAATATCTCAATCGAGTATTTTGACCATTTTGTATATTCAACTGTTATCGTCCTTTGGGGATAGGGTTAGGGTGAGTCCATTTCCGTCATGAAAACCATTCCAACTTTTTCATTTATCCGACGTAACGTCTAAATTACAGGCCCCGAGAATACCACCTAAATTTTCGGGTTTATCGACTGGTACGACTGAGCGTTAAACTGGTTACGATCGCATCAAGCGTTCACAGTCTGCGCCTTGATATCTATTTATAAATAGCGACAGCACGTCAAGTCGGTGCATGCAATCCCTGAAAATAAGACAGACAGACAGACAGATATATTTTATTTAAGTGTCACATGATATGTTACAGTTAAAACATCAGTTGTAAAACATAGGGTATAACATATCGTCCAGCCAAATAGTTGGCTTATGAGACACTGTTAAAAATACATGAATCATGATATATACACCAGGGATAAATGTAATAATGATGTGAAGGTTTTAACTTATGTATTACACAAAGGTGTAATGTTATATATTTTATCATATTTATATATATCATAAATGCACAGGTAAGTGCAGCTATATCTTTTAGTATGGCATTATTGCTAAATTATGTGCATAACTATATATGATAGTGTAACTTCTATCATATGAGTAATCATAGGGTTATCCTCACTGGGGGCTCCATTTTGTAGCAGGTGTAGGGTTAATAAAGATAACCAAGTCTGCTGGGCGTGGTTCGATGACTGTTTATTTCATCAATCCGACATGTATGAAGACATGTAACAATCTTAAGAGATCACCCTGCAACAATACATAAAATAATAAGTACATTTGAATAATGATAAAACACTTAATTCATAAAACATCATTGCAGGATTACATAGATTTGATATATTACACACATCACAATTGCTTTCATTATGTAAATGCATATTCATTAAATACACCAATGCATGTTAACACAATATATTATACTTTAGAATATATATATTTCATTCAACACAAAACATCATATGCATTACAACATAATATGAAATACTATGCATGATATGATATAAATATAGTACACTACTTAACATACATCAACATGATAACTACATATGATGATAATGGAAGTAATACATAAATATGATACATGGATAAGTTAATATAATTATTATAACCATTACCTACCAAGTATATGGTACTCAGGTGAGTCAATGGAAGATGACGGAGTACCAGTCTAGGCCATCATTGCAGTCCTAGAATTATAATAAACTAACCATAAGTAACTAATTAAGTTTAACCTACCAAATGCCTATAATTATTGATAATGTAGTAATGAGATTAGCAGTTACATAAGTATTGCCACAATACATATGCTTGATAATAAATATACCTTTGATGATAAAACCAACTGATATACAATATCAGTAAAATATATACAAGAATACCTTGATGCAATACTGCATAAAGAGTATTTAGAAAAACATGCCATAGCACATAATTACATGTACTATTCCAATAATATATACAAGAAAGGTAAACTAACATGATTGGGTAATGATAACCACATTTCTACTTATAGAAATGTACACCAGAAATATATATAAATAGGTAATAAAATACTGGCAAAGACTAATCATAGAATAGTAATTACCCTAGCCTGTAGATAATAAATGATATGATAACCCTATGATTACTCATATGATAGAAGTTACACTATCATATATAGTTATGCACATAATTTAGCAGTGACACAGAGTATCTTTTTTAAAATTTCATTTGGTTTTGCTTTGATTAGCTACAAAATATCTAATATGCTGATTGAAGTTCATATCTCATCACTGGACTTGCAAATATATCCATAATTTATGCATAATATCTCTAAAATGCTTGATTTTATGGAAAAATCAAGAAAACATCTCAAATAAGTTTTATATTCGAAATTATGCATCCAGTTAATCTACCTATTAGTTACAATACCTAATACACAATATCGATTCGAATATATCTTCCTGTCAGCTTTTGACAAGGTTTCAAAATAACGTTTGGCACTCGAGCCACATTGCCCGGTTGTCACTCAAAATCCCGACTTTGAATGGTCATATTTTCGCTCAAATGTACTGATTGACCTTTAACTTGTTATTTTCAGTAACGGTGGTTACCGATGTAGTAACATCGATTTCAAAATTTGACATACGTGATCCTATCAACATACTCTGTGTCTCTTTAATAGCTCAATTGTTGTTCTCAAGAAGAGATTTTATGAATGCTTTAATTGAATTTGACATTTTTAGAACTCTCCTGTGAGAGAGTCACAATTCTCAGGCTAGCAAAATGTAAAGTTTTGTTTGGGAAAAAATCCCCTCGAATATGTCCAGACAAGGCAAACAAATTGCCCTAAAACAGAGTGAGTATGATCGTTGAAAACTTATTAGATAAATTCAAGCCTAGCTAGTTTTTGGAAGGTTGCTCCACTTCTAATTGTATAACTTAATTTACTTAAGAGGTGTTACGAACCATACTGAAGGAATGAGATGTGCTGATGTGATGCAAATCCCGATGCACAGTAGAGTACAATATTGAAACTTGGTATATTGACTCATCATAGCATGTAGTTGTGCCTTTTGGGGTTTTCAACTTTCTGGAATTTTTTATTTTTCTGGGTTCCATTCACATGAGGAAGTTGACAATGGCATAACATAAGCAATTTAACTTATTAAGAAGATTTATCTGTGGTTTATCATAGTCTTTTGTTGGTTATTAAAAGTCGAACAAAACTAGCTGCATGTATGAATACAACATTATTCACACCTTCAGTATATCAAAATATATGCTTAAAGTGATCAACTTCGGTGGGGCTGGGGGGATAAGCCATCTCTTCTGATGGCTCTTGTTTTTTCTATTACATACCCTGAAAAGAGTGTGCTGTGACATAACTGTGTCGAATCATAATCTTTCTTTAATATCATTGCTATACCTATCGAATCGGGACATTGACTGTATTGTCAGAACGCTTACAAATATCGAATTTTATTATTCTTGGCTTCAGTGGACACTGGACAGTATAAAATCAATAAGTCAACCTTTAAGATAAATTTCATTAAAGAATGTTTCTTTGTAAAAAAAAAAATGAAATTGTGTAATCAAAAGGTTTATTATACTCAATGAAAGGACTGTATATCAACTAGATTTTGCACAAGTAATAAATCTACTATTAATGTTGAGAAAAGGGAATCTTAACACTCCACTTTACTTTTTACTCATGCACCAATATGCAGCGATGAATTGTTTGTCAGTTGAGAAGCAGTGTTGTTTCTAGGGGGTCAGGTAAGGGGGTCATTTTGACCTCTTTTTTTAGGCAATTGGTCCCCTGGCAAAAGTAAAAGTATCCTATTGCTCCAAATTTTAAGGTACACCAATCAGGACCTGCTCTAGGTACAATGTACAACACCAGAGAAGGCAATTTGTTGTAAATCTGAACATCATCAAGTGAGACTCTTTTGTCAGTCTTACTTCTCTTTAATCATACCGACTGTCATTTAAAAAAATCTGATAAAAGATTAAGAAATTAAGATTTGATTTGCTTATTTGCTAACATGATTGAAGTTTCTATTTTGCAACCTTTACTTGTTTCACATGCTTAATTTCTTTGATCGATCATTCCAGTGTTCACTGTTGACTGAATAGAGTGATCTTGTGTTGGACAGATTTGAGCTGAGTATGCTGGCATCATCAACAGATATTCAACCTGAAATTCAGCTTCTTTGGGTACATTATACTTGCAGTCTTGTAAACAACAATGTAAGTTATCAATCTTTGTTTTCTGATTTCAATGAATTTCTGAACTTGATAATTATTTAATGTTACATTGTTATAACTTTACACTTAACTTGAAAATATCCTTTGGCGGCCATTTTGTGTGAACACCTTTAATTCATTTTGTGTAAGAAAAATTAATTGCATGGCTAAACTTTACATTATATTTGAATTATTACTGCTCCATTTAGTTTAAATACATTTTCTTTCAATTGGAACCATTAAATTTCATTTTTATGACATCACCTTATATTCCCCCTAAAAACATGCTTACTGCTCCTTTAATGACGTGTTGACAAAAGTGAAATGTGAATCATTACACTCCACTTTACTTTTTACTTATGCACCAATATGCCGCGATGAATTGTTTGTCAGTTGAGAAGCAGTGTTTCTAGGAGGTAAGGTAAGGGAGGTCATTTTGACCTTTTTTTGCGGATTGGTCCCCTTGCAATAGTAGAAGTATCCTATTTCTCCAAATTTTAAGGGACACTATGTCAGGGGTTAAAAAATCAGTAAGTCCCAGGTCACTGACTTACCAAAATTCACCTTTGACTCACCCAAAAAATCACCAAAAAGTCAATGACTTGTCTCTGTATGAAAAAAATTAACTACAAAATAACTTTGACTTTCTTTATGAGCTCTGTGACTTGGTGCAAAAACCTGCCGTAAGTCGCTGACTTACTGAAAATGTAAAGAATTTTTAACCCCTGTATGTGACCAATCAGGACCTGCTCTTGGTACAACACTAGAGAGGGCATTTTTGTAAATCTGAACATCATCATGTGAGACTCTTTTGTTAGTCCAATTGTTTTGAGGTTCTTACCAAACCTTTTTTTGACAATTCCAAATAAAGATATAACTTCTATTTTTTTATTTGTTTGGTACAGACTTGTTTCATCTGCAGAGTTTCAAATTTCACTTTAAATTAATAAATGCATCATATTAAAACTGACCAAGAGTTTCTCCTTGTTATATTTGTTAACAATATGTGTCATTTTCATTGCTTACATTCCCTGTAAAGAAAAATAACATTTCTGTTATATTACTTCTCTTACATCATAACGACTGTCATTTTAAAAAAAATCAGATAATAGATTAAAGAAATTAAGATTAGTTCTGCTAATTTTCTAACGTGATTGAAGTTTCTATTTTGCAAGCTTTACTTGTTTCACATGCTTCACTTCTTTGATTGATCATTCCAGTGTTCACTGTTGACTGAATAGAGTGATCTTGTGATGGACAGATTTAATGCTGGCATCATGAACAGATATTCAACCTGAAATTCAGCTTCTTTGGGTACATTATGTTTGCAGTCTTACAACAATGTAAGTTATCAATCTTTGTTTTCTGATTTCAATGAATTTCTGAACTTGATATTTAATGTTTCATTGTGATAACTTACATTTCACTCATTAAGGCTGGACCTTTTCCAGCATGTCCATGTCATAACTTTTAACCTGGTTTATAATGTCTAACATTCAGCTAGGATCATTAATCAAATACAAATTTATTACATGATCAGCGATTAAACACTTGAGTTTTATCAGTGAAGTAAACTAGGCAACACCAAAGCTCAAAGCTATATTATATTTCTCTCTGACCAGTGAGGATAAATTCATTAAATTGTATTGTCACTGGTCAGGTGTCAGAACTGCTTTCAGCTAGGTTACTAATGTGAACAAATGGGGGTAACTTTCCAGTGTTAAAGTCATTTTAATTACATTTTTCATTGAAAATCATATAATGAAAAGAATAGTACTTCCAAATACCAGGTTTATTTCATCTTGTGACATTGGTACAGTTGATATTTCATGACTAATGCTAGAGGACTTGTGAAATGTCAAATTTGCCATGATGACACTGGATGAAATAAACCTGGTATTATGGAAAGTAACATTACTGGTATGTATCCTCTATATATCTAATTGTTTAAGGCCATTTTATTATCCACAGATTCAACATGGACTATGAATTCATCAATTCAAATACTTGCCACTCAGTTATTGGCAGAATGCAAAGTGAAATGACAAGGCCTTGAAGGTAAAACACATGAAAATAGTAATATATTTAGTATGTGATATTGATGACAATAATAAATGACTTAAATGTTAGCACTTATCTATAAATGCTTTTTTGAAGAGTGTATGACACCTGTCCATGATTTTTTTGCTAATAGGGCCACATATGCCACGCCCTAAAAACCTATTTTCATCTTGCCTAGAAAGCTGAAACTTTGTGTACAGACTCCTTGACTAGTGAAGATTATAAATTGTAGCTGTGGTGGCCCTGTGACCCCTAATAAGGGCCACATATGCCACGCCCTAAAATCCTATTTTCATCTTCTTCTCCAGTTGCACAAAGCCTAGAAAGCTAAAACGTTTTGAACAGCCTCCTTGACTAGTTAGTGGGGATTGTAATTTATAACTTTTGTGACCCAAGATTGCTTAATAAGGGGCCACTCTGTTAAAACTTATTTTCATCTTCTTCTCCAGAAGCATAAGGCCTAGAAAGCTGAGCCTTGTCTATGTACTCCTTGACAAGTGGGAATTAGTGACCCTGTGTCCTCTGTTAAAGGACAACAGGGGCTACACCCTTAAATCTATTTTCATTTTCTTCTTCAGAAGCATAGAGTCCAGAAAGCTGAAAACTTGTGTACATACTTCTTGACTAGTGAGGATTATGATTCATTGCTATTTTGACCCTGTGACCCCAAATAAGGGCCACAGGGCATGTCCTTAAACCTATTTTCATCTTCATAGGGTCTAGAAAGCTGAAACCTTGTATACAGAAATTTGAGGTAATTTGGATTCTAATAGTAATTTAATAGATACATTTGGTGACCCTGTGATCCTTATAAAGTCTCGGGGATCAACATTTGCCACACCCTAAAGCAAAATTGATATGAAGCCGGATGAGCTACATAAGTAACTTTATTTTAGAATTGGTGACCCTGTTGCTGCTACTGAAACCTTCTGCCTCTTTTTCATTGTCTTACCCAAAATCACTAGGCATAGAATGCTGAAATAGTTTGGTATAGTATTAGGGTGGTAAAAAAGTTCCCTGGCTTCCATCTCAAAATCTTTCAGTATAATTTGATTAGACCTAAAATGTGGTTAGACTCATAGATGGAGTGGACCTTTTTACTCCTTGCACTACTTTTATAAATGAGTGTATAATTTGCATTTTAATTTTGTTCAACCTTTTTTAGCTCATCAGGACTGAAAGTCCAGATGGGCTTATGGCATGGCCCGTCGTCCTTCCGTAAACTTTTGACACTTTCGACTTCTCCTCATGAACCATACACATTAGAGAGCTGAAATTTTGTGTACAAGTACCTTAGCATATGGAGATTCTAATTTGTAACTTAAAAACCTATTTTAATCTTCTTCTCCAGTTCCAGAAGGACTAGAGAGTTGAAATGATATGTGCAGATTCCTTGGCCAATGGGGATTCTAATTTGTAACTTTGGTGAACCTGTGACCCCAAATAGGGTCACAGGGGTCACAACCTTAAAAACCTATTTTCATCTTCTTCTCCAGTTCTAAAAGGACTAGAGAGTTGAAAGTGATATGTGCAGACTCCTTGGACAATGGGGATTCTAATTTGTAACTTTGGTGAACCTGTGACCCCAAATAGGGTCACAGGGGTCACAACCTTAAAAACCTATTTTCATCTTCTTCTCCAGTTCTAAGAGGACTAGAGAGTTGAAAGTGATATGTGCAGACTCCTTGGACAATGGGGATTCTAATTTGTAACTTTGGTGAACCTGTGACCCCAAATAGGGTCACAGGGGTCACAACCTTAAAAACCTATTTTCATCTTCTTCTCCAGTTCTAAAAGGACTAGAGAGTTGAAAGTGATATGTGCAGACTCCTTGGACAATGGGGATTCTAATTTGTAACTTTGGTGAACCTGTGACCCCAAATAGGGTCACAGGGGTCACAACCTTAAAAACCTATTTTCATCTTCTTCTCCAGTTCTAAGAGGACTAGAGAGTTGAAAGTGATATGTGCAGACTCCTTGGACAATGGGGATTCTAATTTGTAACTTTGTTGACCCTGTGACCCCAAATAGGGTCACAGGGGTCACAACCTTAAAAAGCTATTTTCATCTTCTTCTCAAGTTCCAAAAGGTCTAGAGAGCTGAAATTATATGTGCAGACTCCTTGGCCAATGGGGATTCTAAATTGTAGATTTCGTGACCCGATGACCCCAAATAGGGTCACAGGGGTCACACCTTAAAAACTTATTTTCATCATCATCTTTAGCTCCTAAAGGTCTATTGAGCTGAAAGACTGCATGTAGACTCCTTGGCCAATTGGGATTCTAAACTGTAGGTTTCGTGACCCCATGACCCCAAATAGGGTCACAGGGGTCACAATCTTAAAAACCTATTTTTCTCCATTAGATGACAGTCTATGGCAAATTTATTTCTCCTTGGATATTTTAGTGTGGACTTCTTTCACTGTCTGATATTGGCGATCTAGAAAGTGCTGAATAATAATACATTTGTTTTGTAATTTTTTTATAGGTTTTCTTGCAATAGGTGACATCAGTTTCATTTTTAGCTCATCTTGCCTGTATAAAGCAAACTTGATATGATGCCTGGTGAGCTACAGAGCTAATGGCTCTATTTTTTCAAATTTATTATAAGATAAGAAACAAGGAATATGTCATAATGTTGATTGCATTCATACATGTGAGAGTCGGTAGAGTACTGCTGTAAGTGTAGCAGGCGTGGAGCAAATCTCAGCTTTAGGACCACGAAAGGTAACTTCGATGGTTCCTTGATAGCGGAGTACAGAAATTGCACTGCACACAAAAATAGTGACAGCTGCCTGACATGACTTAACGTTGGCATTGGCAGGGAGATCACTCGCAGTTCCTGTGTAAATCTATTGCTGGGACCATGACGATTCTTTGAAAATTTAATATTGCTGTTACTTTTGATTCTTTGTACATTGTAGTGACTTCATATCTGCATCAATTTGGTAGGAGGAATGCTGAATGATTCGCAAATCCAAATAAATCAGCTGATTAATCCAATAGAATGCGTAACATTTCTGTCAACACCAACAGGCTGACTTTTGAACAAGACATGATTATTTTCAGCGTAATGTTAAGTAACTTTCAGCTTGTGAATGTCAAGAATGGAATTTCATGAATGACAAAAAAATAGTCTGGTTAAATTGACCTTAGGACATCACCATGGAACAACCACTTGGAAGTTTTGTTCACAGTATCTGACATGTTAGATGCCAAGAATATCTCACTTGCATGAGTTTAAGAATGTCACATAAAGGCCTAATTAAAAAATATATTGTCTCCATTATATGGTCATTGCATTCCATAGATAATTGATTAGTTAATGGAGATAACAATCTGTCATTGTTATGAAGAATGCATTACATCTCCTCTTTGAACTTGTTTTCAATCCTTAAATAAATATGTATAAATAGATTAGAATGTTTTTGATAATTTTCAGCATTAGAGGCATGTTGTCAAGCCAGGGCATCTCAACACAACAACAACTGAAGGATGTTCATATGCTATCATCAAGTGAGCAGAAACTTGTGACAGCATGCTGCTCTACTACATACCCAAACATACAACTCTCAAAATCTGGGTAACACTTCTTGGTAAGTTCAATGCCAAATAGCTCTTGGTGATGGCAGAGACGGGATTATCCCGCATAGTGCTGTGGTTAGTGTGTTCGGCTTTGGATCAAGAGGTCTGGGGTTCAATTGAATCAAATCCTGCCAGGGGCTCAGCAACTTTGTCTGCAGTAGAGAACTATTCTACAATAAGTAAGATTTGAGTGCAATGCTACACTGAATTTAAGTGCTGTACCACCAATACTCATATACTCTTAAAAGCAGGCTAAACTCCAAATCACTTCACCTTTGATATACACTGTTTTCTGATAACTTTAAGAATGTGCAATATTATTATTTACGCTACGACGTAGTCGGGGGTATATAGCTCTCCGCGTGTCCGTCTGTCCGTGTGTGCGGCCTTCCGAAATAGTTTCCGGAGCATTACTTTAAAACTATACCACTTACAAACTTCAAATTTGGTATGGCAGTAGCCTATATGATGCTGTTGTGCCTTTTAGGGGTTTCATCTCAATGGTTCAAATAATTTTTGAAATTTTGACCAAAAAACGTCCGATTTCTGGACTTTGTCTTGTTTCCGGAGCATAATTAAAAAACTATACCCCTTGGAAACTTCAAATTTGGTATGACAGTAGCCTATATGATGCTGTTGTGCCTTTTAGGGGTTTCATCTCAATGGTTCAAATAATTTTTGAAATTTTGACCAAAAACCGTCCAATTTCTGGACTTAGTCTCGTTTCCGGAGCATAATTAAAAAACTATACCACTTGGAAAATTCAAATTTGGTATGGCAGTAGCCTATATGATACTGTTGTGCCTTTTAGGAGTTTCAACTCCAACGTTCAAACAATTTTTGAAATTTTGACCAAAAACTGTCAGATATTCGGACTTAGTGTCGTTTCCGGATCATAATTTAAAAACTATACCACGTGGAATTTTCAAACTTGGTATGGCAGTAACCTATATGATGCTGTTGTGCCTTTTAGAGGTTTTAATTCCAAAGTTCAAATTATATTTGAAATTTTTACCACTGCAAAGAATACATATATTGGAATGTTGATACCACTGCAAAGATTACATATATTGGAATATAAATTGACCTACGTGGAACTGAATGGAAGGTGAGAGTTTGTTGAAAAACATTTATTATCATAGTTATACAAGTTCACACCTATTCAGACAAATTAAATTTTAAAAATACGGTAACAATCCTAGGACTTATCAGAACATATGACTTTTCACTATTTTCGTCAAGGAAAGACGGTCAAACTACAGGCGGGGGTATGTGAGCTGTGCTCACTTTTGCCTTGCTTTATTGGTATAAACAGTGTTATACGCATCAAAACACATTTCTGAAAATATCCATTGATGTATAAACAATTTCTACCTAAACTTTCAGAAGAACATTGCTTAACAAATTATTTTACAGGAAGTTATATAGTGTATAGTGTTAACATATCACATTTGAATAATGCAAATATTTATTTGGTCATTACCATCTAGTCATGGAGAAATCTTCTTATACATAAATCCATTCAATTCATAGACTTTTTTTTTGAATAGAGATTTTGCAGGATATTGTTTCGCTGACATGACAATGCTATCGGCTCTGCACATGGTTCCGTGGTTCTAAATGCTTTTGTTCCCCTGCCATATTTCGAAAAAAAAATAGTAATTTTTTAGCTCATCTGGCCTGTAAGGCCCGATGGGCTTATGGCATGGCATGGTGTCCGGCGTCCGTCCGTAAATTTTGCACATTTTCGACTTCTTCTCCAGAAGCATAAGGCCTAGAATGCTGAAACTTTGTGTACAGACTCTTTAGGTAGGGGGTATTATAATTTATAGCTTTTGTGGCCCCTAACACGGATCACAGGGGCCACGCCCTTAAAATATATTTTCATCTTCTTCTCCAGACCTAGAAACTAAAACTTTGTGTACAGACAGGGTTATAATTTGTAGCTTTTGTGGCCTCTAATAAGGGTCACAGGGGCCATGCCCTTAAACCTATTTTCATTTTCTCCAGAAGCATAAGGCCTAAAAAGCTGAAACTTTAAAGGCTTTATTTACAGACTCATTGACAAGTTGGGATTATAATTTATAGCTTTTGTGGCCCCTAATAACAATCACAAAGGGCCACGCCCTTAAAACCTGTTTTCATCTTTGTTCTGTCGAAAACAGATAACCCCGGCCATAGAATGGCTCCTTAGAGGGTAAAAGACTGCAAAGTAAAGAAAATTTCCGAAATAAGGTTAATATTACACTTCAAATAGCATAATCAATTCAAAGACCAAAGAACCAGCAGAAAGAAACAGTTTTAGGAGATATTTTATGAGTGCTTCCCTAGAAAATTTCTAACAAGGAGATGTTTACACTGCAGCATTGAGGAAAGATGATATTTTTCAGCAGCTTCAATCACTTTCAAGTGCCTACACAAGTATGATGAAATAGTCTTCACGTGAAGAACACAATGAGCGTACATTGCAAAATAAGTTAACACGTTAATAACAGTTAAAATATTATCCTTATATAATAAAAAGCAATATACATACACTTTGGTGGGCCTATGAATCCTTACATGCTTAAAATGTAACAGTGAAAAGGTCAACCATGCGGCTGACAAATCCATACATCAGCCATTCAGGTCCCTTACAAATGTGATGACTATATCCCTAAACCTAATCATACTGCTTATAATACTATTTTCTTCTCCAGAAGCAAAAGGGCTAGAAGCTGAAACTTTGTGTGCAAGCTCCTTGACTAGTGAGGATTATGATTTATAGCTTTTGCGACCGGGTGGCCCCTAAAAACCTATTTTTATCTTCTTCTCCAGAAGCATAAAGCCTAGAAAGCTGAAACTTTGTGAACAGACTTCTTGACTAGTGATGACTACACGTATAAGGGCCACAAGGGCTTAAAACCTACCGTTATTTTCATTTGCTTCTTCAGAACCAAAATGCCTAGAAAGCTAAAATCTTAAGTACAGACTCCTTCTATTGAAGTTACAGTCTTGGTGACCCTATGGCCCCTAAAAAGGGTTTGTTGAACCTTTGGATCCTATACCATAAATTATCAATTGAATACTTGAGCTTTTTCCATTTCTGTTTTGATTACAGGTTTCTGAAATCACATCATATATATTTAAGTCTAGAATTTGAGACCTTCTGGTCCCTACAAAGGGGGAAATCACATTGACCACAGCAAAATTAGATATGAAGCCTGATGAGATTCAGAGCCAATGGCTCTATTTTTGTTCCTTAGTATACCATTTTTTCTTTTCTTAGATATTGACCTTTTTGATTGTCACATGCTCATGTTTCTAGTTCCAATATTTGATGATTTCTTGGCCTTTTCACAACTGTTCTTTTTTAGCTCATCTGGCCTGTAAGGCCCGATGGGCTTATGGCATGGCATGTTGTCCGGCGTCCATCTGTCCATCCGTCCGTAAACTTTGTGGAATTTCGACTTCTTCTCCAGAAGCATAAGGCCTAGAAAGCTGAAACTTTGTGTACAGACTCCTTGCATGGCTAGTGAGGATTATAAATTGTAGCTTTGGGCGACCTATGACCCCTAATAAGGGCCACAGGGGCCATGCCCTAAAAACCTATTTCATCTTCTCCAGAACCATGAGGCCTAGAAAGCTGAAACTTTGTGTACAGACTCCTTGACTAGTGAAGATTATAAATTGTAGCTTTGGTGGCCCTGTGACCCCTAATAAAGGCCACAGGGGCAACACCCTAAAAACCTATTTTCATCTTCTCCAGAAGCATAAGGCCTAGAAAGCTGAAACTTTGTGTACAGACTCCTTGACTAGTGAGGATGATGAATTGTAGCTTTATAAAAATAATAAAGGCATCAGGAACGTCCTTCAAATCTATTTTCATCTTCTCCTGAAGTATAAGGCCTTGAAAACTGAAACTTGTCGCCTATAATATACAGTGTTTAAAATATTGCCCGTCAGCCAGTCCTTGAACTGGCTACTTTTTGCCAGGACCGGTTACTTTTTGGTCAGGACTGGTAATTTTTAAATTTTTTTCTTAAATTTCCCAAAGGAATTGACCAATGAATTTTCAGGACAGGCTAGATTTCCAATCTATTTTATACACTGCTATATACTAAATTTTATGATTGGTGACCCTGTGGCCTCTACAAATGGGGAATCACATTGGCCACACTCTACATCATAGTTGATGATGAAGCCTGATGAGCTACAGAGCCAATGGCTCTATTTTTTTTGGTTGACAACTTCTTCATACATATTTTATAACCTCACTTCGAAGTAAGTGTGGGCACTCTGTCCTTTCGTTCCGTCAATTATCTCAAAAACAGTTAACTCTTACTTTAGATCGACCAAACTTTTGTACACAAGTTGACAATAACTTTGTCTTGAGTAGAGAACAATTTTGAATTTTCTGGAATTAAGTTTTCTTGTTGTTTCAATGAACATCACTTTTTGAACAAAAATCAATATACCTAGATGAGAGAATGTTTCGTACTAGGATACACTTGATAATACGCTCCTTCAAAGTGGAAAGCCATGTTATGCCAATTGATTGTGAAGTTTGACTTGGAGTGATTACCAGTTCTGATGCGCCAATAACACCTATGTGAATAAAATATTGGTAATGGGTACACCTGATAATAAATCTATTTCCAGGATATTATTTTTGATAGAGTTATTACTCTTGATTTTAAAATAGGACCTTGAGTCAAGGTGGGACAAGTTTACTCGACGCCATGACACCTAGGTGAATAAAAGTTTGGTTTTGGATACCCCCATATGATACTTTTAAATGAGTTTGAAAACCATCCGAATGTTATTTTGGACGGAGTTATTGTCCCTGATTTTGCAATTGTACTTGGAGCCAATAACACATTTGAAGCTCAATGTTTTCTCAAACACTATTACACTTTAGTGAATAAAAATGTTGTTTTTGATACACTTACTGTGATCAAATTTAAAAGAAAGTCAAAAGAATGTATACAATTTCAGTGCATTGTGAAAAGTTGACTTTTTTCGATCAGATTTTAGTGACGAAAGTGTCTTATATAGTGTCTATATTACTTGTGTTTTCAATATATCAAGTCAAGATTATTTTTTTCTTCATTCATTTTTAAAAAAAACCTTGGAATATGTCACGACATATAAAACGACTTATATAGTTTTATATGTCGTGACAAACATATATTCCAAGGTTTTTTTTAAAAATGAATGAAGAAAAAAATAATCCTGACTTGATATATTGAAAACACAAGTAATATAGAAACTATATAAGACTTACAATAACTGCAAAAATTTTGATTTCAAAAGAGATTTGGAACCCTATGGCTCAAGGGGCCACATCCTAAAACCTATCTTCATCTTCTATAACAGAATCAAAGGGTTTAGAAAGCTTAAAAGACAAATCTTTAAAACTGTAAGACCTAGCTCAATGAAACTTGGTACATGGATAAATCATTATGTGCAGATGTGCCTTTTGGGGGTTTCAATTTTTTGGGATTATTATTTTTAGCAGTTTCCATGGAAACGTATCTCAGAATTTTGTTTCAGGAGCAAAGCTCAAAAACTGTAAGACTCAACCAAACTTGGTATATGGATCAATCATTTTGTGTAGATGTGCATTTTGGGGGTTTTAACTTCTTTCGATTATTATAGCCATTTGTACACAAAGTTTCAGCTTCCTAGACCTTATGGTTCTGGCGAAGAAGATGAAAATAGGTTTTTACATCTTCCGCATGCATCGGGCAAGATATGCATTTACAAGAAATTCATATTCACCCTTGCGACAACTCGACGGGAAAGTTGTGACTCTATCAGCGCCCCCTGTAGGACAAACAGAGTTACGTCCCTTGCGTCAGTCCATCTCGGACTCGAAGCGAAATTTAATTTCTAATTAATCCCTTAGTTACATTGTGACAACAGTCATAAAAACGATGCATGAATATAGGTCACCAAAATACTGCATAGAATAAGGCTGTATCTCTCAGTTTCTATTTAGAAATCGCATCGTTTTATTACAGTTTTGTGTGCTCAATTGAAACATATCCTCGCTTTTGATTGGCCTACACCATAGCTCAATAATCAGGCTACTTCCTGTCACAACTTTCCCTTCGAGTTGTCCCAAGGGTGAATATGATTTATAATCCTCACTAGTCAAGGAGTCTGTACACAAGGTTTCAGCTTTCTAGGCCTTATGGTTCTGGTAAAGGAGATGGAAATAGGTTTTAAGGGTGTGGCCCTTATGTTGCACAGTCCTGTCAGGGCCACCAAAGCTACAATTTATAATCCTCACTGGCCAAGGACTTTCTAGGGCTTGTGGTTCTGGAGAAGACAAAATTCCATTAAGTTTACGGACGGACAGACGCCAGACGCCATGCCATGCCATGCCATAAGCCCATCCGGCCTTACAGGCAAGATGAGCTATAAATGAATTTCTTCTCAGTAAATCTCATAGAATAGTTTGCTTGTTCTTACTCAAAATAAATTAAAGGTGTTCAAACAAAAATGTCTGCCAATGAACTTTATGTAAATCTTTATAACTTTTTCTCTGACTATTGATGATTGTTTAAAAACTGTGTAATGAGATTTTTGACACTATCAAAGTAATATTTTTAATTATCAATGAAGAAGTGAAGATATTAAATTTTCAAAAATAAATTGCAACTGTCCCTTTAAACATTGTGTTTACTGATGACATTGTATTCAGCAGTATCCATACGATCGATCAACAGGATTCTTGTGAATGATTTCACTGATAGTCTTAAGTTAAATTGTAAAGCCTTGTTGGCTTGATATCTCACTTGGTGGATACACAGACAGCAAATGAACAGTTTTCAATTTCTAATGAATGTGGTATCTCATGAATATTTCAAAAGCCTGATTGCAGACATTTTTAAGTCTTCAAATTTGGTCACATCTTACATTGAGTTATTCAGCAGACACAAGTTGCTTTTGATGATACTGTATAACTATTTCTCTGCTTTGATAACATTGATTCATGAGTTTTCATCATAAATTATGTTTTGTGAAGGCCGTCAAATGGCAGATGGGGTATTGTGATCTAATTTCTTCCTTGTTGCTCAATAAAAGTGTGTATAAAGGCAGTTGATGAAACAGTCATAGACATTAACTTTCAATTACCATTTAACCTATATTTAAGTAAATATTGTCTGCATTAATAATACTGCTGTCCTTAACATATGAAAAGTACACTTGCAAAATTTGCATCACTAAAAGTTTACTTTTTTTCAAATAGTATGTTTGATTCATTTCTATGAGAACTCACAACTAACATTTATGCTTATGTTTTGATTTCAGGTATGATGAATATCAAGATGTACTCTACTTCTGTAAATGTCAACTGACTGACCTTCAAATGTGAATGAATGTAGATATTTTGATATGAAGTAAACAATTTGAACCATTATTCTCAGATTTGTTTTTGAAATTATTCTTATTGTCTTCTTGTTTGCATGTGTTTATTAGAAGGTTTAGACGTTGATAACATTCAGAGGATGTCGGTTTACTTAGTATAATGTTCAAAGGACTTTGATTTACAACGTTCAGAGGCTGGTTAACAAAGTTTGAGAAACATTAATTCATGACCTGCAGTGGACATGATTGAATAATGTTGTTTTGGACGTTTGTTTATGACATTCAGGGGAGGTTATGTCACAATGTTCTACTAACGTTTGTTAACAACATTCAGAGGACGTTGGTTTACGACATTAAGGGGACGTTTGTTGACAACATTCAAGGTATATTGGTTTACAACGTTCAAGGGAGGTTTGTTTCCAATGTTAAATTGAAGGTTTTTTTTGCAATGTTGAGATGACGTCAAACATAACGTTTGAATCGCATAAGAAGGACAACGTTATCTGAATGTTGGTATTGTAACGTTACAAAATAATGTTAGAATGACGTTAAAATGAATATATTGGTAATGTTTGAAAAAAACGTTGCCAGAACATTAGTTTTGTAACGTTTTAAACTAACGTTAAAATAAATCTACAAATAACGTCATTATAACATTAGAAAAAAACATTACTCGTATGTTGGTTTTAAAACGTTATAAAACGACGTTAGAATTACGTTCTAAGGAATCGACAAATAACATTAAGAAAAAGGTTGTCACAACATAACTATTGCAACGTTAAAATTACATAATAACGAACCTACAAATAACGTCATAATAACATTAGAAAATAACATTACCTAGATGTTGGTTTCATAACGTTATAAATCGACGTTTGAATAACGTTTTAAGGAATCTACAAATAACATCTAAGAAAACGTTGCCAGGAAGTTGATTATGTAACGTTACAAAATTCGTAAAAAGATGTCCACAAATTATATCATGATAACATCAGAAAATAACGTTTTGTGGATGTTGGTATAATAACATTACAAGTCAACGTTTGAATGACGTTAAAAGGAATCTACAAATAATGTCCAAGAACAACGTTTCCAGAATGTTGGTTTTGTAACGTTACACAATTACGTTAAAAATACGTAAAAAGGAATCTACAAATTACGTCAAAATAACATAAGAAAACAACGTTGCCATAACATTGGTTTTATAACGTTATCAAATTACGTTAAAATTACGTAAAAAGGAATCTACAAATGACGTAAAACTAACATTAGAAAATAACATTTCCCCGACGTTGCTTTCATAACGTCAATAAACAACATTACAACAACGTTTGAATGACGTTATAAGGAATCTACAAATAACGTTGGGGCAAAACGTTGGCACAACATTGGCTTTGTAACGTTACAAAATTACGTCAAAATTACGTAAAAAGGAATCTACAAATTACGTCATAATAACATTATAAAATAACGTTATTGACACCTTCACACGACGTTGCCACAACGTTGTGACAACGTAAAATTGTTTGCTGGGTGCCTTCTACGAAACATATCATTAATGATATCGGCTAAAAGTTTAAGACTCTTGTTTTCAGATAAACTCATAATTGTACTGAGTTTAACATAATCACTATCGTCAGGGTTAAAACTAATGTAATTTATAAAAGTACATTTAAGATCATGGTAAAATTCACAATTAAAAAGAAAATGGGCTTCAGACTCAACAGCATCACAAAAGGGAAAAAACCTATGAGTTATGGGTGTGGGGGGTTTACAATATCGTCCTGTTTCTATATGAAGTGGTAAAACACCGCAACGTAACTTAGTTAAATTACTACGCCTATTTCTGGACATAATGTATTTTACATAAAGTTCTGGTCTACGGTCTTTCTTAAAGGGGCAGTAGCACGTTTTTTGATAATTTTATATTTTAAAATTTTCACTGATAATTGTAAGTTAATGTTAAATGTATTATTTTGACAGTGTAAAAAATCTCATCACACAAGTCAATCACCCATAGTCAGAGGACAAAGTATGAAGATTTACACAAAATCCATTGGCGGCCATTTTTGTGTGAACACTTTTAATTCATTTTGTGTAAGAAAAAGGAATCGCATGGCTAAATTTTACATTTTATATTTGAATTTTTACTGCTCCATTTAGTTTAAATACATTGTCTTTCATTTGGAACTATTAATTTTCATTTTCATGACATCACCTTATATTCCCCCTAAAAACGTGCTACTGTCCCTTTAAACAACAAGTACGTAACTTGTTTCCATTAACTCTGCCGACGTCATTCCAAAGTTCTGCGAACCACCTTTCCTCATCCAATCTACAAAGAGATTGTTTGATAACTGATAATTTACTGTTAGACGAAGAGCTTGACTCCAACAACGTATCATATAACTTCAACTGTTTACTTAGTTTAACTAAGTTATAAGCGAATGAACCCTTTCGATTGATAGACCACCGAAACACCTTATTGAGGAGCCTATCACCAGACATATGATGCAACTTGATGAAACAACGGAAACTCTCAATACGCTGTTTAGTGAGACATGTCTTCCACCCAAGTTCACCATGTACAGCACAGTCAGACGTATGACGTGGTATTCCCAGGAAAAACGACCAGCTCTGTTTTGTACATTCCTAATTTCACGATGACCATAAAGTCCCCAAATCGGTGCACAGTATAGTAAGATCTTCTGTACTGTTGACTCATACAGCTTTGTGAATACAGTTTATGCCATATCTCCACATTGCCTATATTTGGTGATCAGCAGTGACAGAGCACGACTCGCACTTTTTGCTATCTCCTTTACTGTGGTCTTCATATTCAAGTGTTCCTCTAACCATAGGCCTAAATACTTGTAACAGTCACTGTAGGATAACACTACATTGCAGCACTGAAAATGGTAATTTGATCTATCAATGTTATTTCGTCTGAAGTGTACAATCTTGGTTTTATCTGCGTTGATATTAAGATGCTATCTGTTACACCAACGAGTCACCACGTCTAGCATATGCTGGAGTTTGTCTTCACTTGGGGCCAGGAGGACTATATCGTCTGCATACAACACTATGGGAACACAGAGCTCATCCACATATATACCGTCGTTGAGGTTTGTAATTTCCTCCGCAAGGTCGTTGATGTAGAGGGAGAAGAGAGTGGGGGACAGTGTACAGCCTTGCCGCACCCCCGTTGACACTTGAAAGAATGACGTCATGTGGTTGTTGACACGTACTGCACTGGATGTGTTCTGGTAGAGGGACTGTATGGTTGAGAACATCTTCCCGTTAATTCCTGCACGAAGCAACTTCAACCATATACAATTCCTGTCAACATTGTCAAACGCTTTTCGTAGATCTATAAAACAAGTATAAGTCGATTGCTTGCAATCCAGTCTGGCTTTCAACAGTGTATAATGTATAAATATGATCGAAACAACTTCGATTTTTCCGGAATCCGTTTTGAGAGTCAGATAGAATATTGCTTGAATCCAGCCATGATGAGACACGTTGATTGAGGATGTCACAATAGATCTTATAAACCTCTGGTGACGTCATCCCTTTGTTTAGCACCGTTCCGTAACCTGGAGGTAGGACCTTGGCTACATCAAGTCAGGTCTATCTGTAACTTACGGACCTCGTTTGAGGTCTATCTGTGATTTTGAGACTTCATATGAGGTCTATCTAGGATTTAAAGACCTCATATGAGGCCTATCTGTGATTTAAAGACCTCAACATTAGATTTTAAACTAATTTCTTTTCAAATCTCAAACATTTCCCATTATAAAATTCATATAATTTCCAACACAAAGAGTTTTCCAAATATATCACTCGAAAGTCGGGGATCGAACCACTGGCCTTTCGATTTGTAACCAAACGTGCATACCATTAGGCTACGGAGCCAGTTGAAGTTACAATGATTTTTTCATGACCAATTGATTACACTATTTCATTGCCTCTTGTAAAATTACCAGTTTCTGCATTACTTATTAAGGATTCAGCTTTCAAGCTGAATCCTTATTGTTATTGGCGTGTTTATTATTAAGGATTCAGCTTTCAAGCTGAATCCTTATTGTTATTGGCGTGTTTATTAAGGATTCAGCTTTCAAGCTGAATCCTTATTGTTATTGGCGTGTTTATTATTAAGGATTCAGCTTTTCAAGCTGAATCCTTATTGTTATTGGCGTGTTTTATTAAGGATTCAGCCATAAGGCTGAATCCTTATTGTTATTGGCGTGTTTCTTTTTTAAGGATTCAGCCATAAGGCTGAATCCTTATTGTTATTGGCGTGTTTATTTTTATTTTTCCACGATTTTTGTGAGCAGGATTCAGACCAAACGGCTAAAGCTATCGAAGCCAAATTTCACAGGCTGGTAGACCTTGTTGAGGAATAGACATGCGAAGCTTTTGGGCCGAATCGACCAGTGCATTAAAGATCCAGTTCGATTCCAAAATCGAAAATTTAACATTGATTTTTTTTTTAAAATGCACTTAAAGACCTAATTTTTTTTTAAAAATGTGCGCAATCAAAAATGCTGCAAAAAACCAAATCATGGAAAATTCGTAGGTCACGTGGTTTGGCCGCCATCTTGGATTTAGTGCATTTTTTTCAAAAGTCCGACCCCAGGCACCTTTCAGGAATCACCACTCGGCAACTGCTGATACTAGAAAGCTGAAACTTACACATAATGTAGCTGAGACATTGACCTATAACAAGTTTGTTTCAAAATTCAAAAATTCGAAATAGTTTTTTTTATAAAAATCTTCAAAGTTTGCACATTTTGCAATATTCAAGGGCAGATAACTCAAAAACCTCCCAGACGAATTTGATGATTTTTGCATGAGAGTTAGACATTAGCAAGGTCTTCAAGATAAAAGAATAAAATCGCTCGCGAACAGTCATTTCCGGTCACGCGGAAGGGTCAAAGTTTGCATTTTGGAAAACGGGTGTTTTGGTGGGTACGTTTGAATACTCATTGCTAATCAACGACGTACGATAACACATTGCTCTATATATTATATGAAAGCCAAAAGAACATACAATCTTGGATAAATCTCATTAAAATTAGATTAAACATTTACATTGAAATTCGGAGTATTTAAATGTGGTCAATCCTACTTTCGTTTTGAATTATTATGATATATGAATGATTGAAAAATGTAGTTCATTAGCAATATAACACTAGGCAATGTTTTATCTATCATCAGTCAGCAACAAGACCGTTTAACCTGAAATGATTCATGTTTACAGCCATGATGAATTTTCTGTAAAGACTTAACGTTGAATATCAAGTGCAATGTGGTCATTTTCATAATGCATTAGTTACTGTTTACCTCTTGAGGTTTACGGTAATTTGATTGAAAACATGATATTTGTAACATATGTCGCATCGCTCACCGTTTCTTTACTTTTTCATGCTCAATAACAAATAATACATCAAAATAAAACCATTTCTCTCCTCTACACGATGGTGAAAACAATTTTGAAGTGTCGCTAATGGTTCGGATGATAGGAATGCCGCACGGTGAGTGTCGTCAGTTAATTTGAGGGAAAAATATTTAACTTTACACTGATAGATTTGGTTCATTGTAATAACACCAAAGATGATGCCTCGTTGCTACAGCTATGTTGAATAGCAGTGTATGCATAAATGAGGTCTTGCCATTAAGTACCGGACTGACAACCCTTGTCATTATTGTAAGCATTCTCGCTCAAGCTTTTTGACTTAGATAATTACCTCTGTTAATGAAAATTAACACCATACAGTGCTGAATCCGTTTGTCGTCGCTTGCGACTATATTTTTTTTTATTGTTCCCAGAATTTTGTGGTAAACTTTCAGCCCAAACGGCTGATGCTATTTAAGCCAAATTTCACAGGCTGGTAGACCTTGTTGAGGAATGGCGACAATAAGCTTTTGGGCCAAATCGGTCCATACATTAAAGGTCCAGTTCGAATCCAAAGTCGAAAATTTAACATTGATTTTTTTTTCAAAATGCACTTAGAGACTTGAAATTTTTTTTAAAAGATGCGCAATCAAAAATGCTGCAAAAAACGAAATCATGGCAAATTCGTAGGTCACGTGGTTTGGCCGCCATCTTGCTTTTAGTGCATTTTTGACCATTTCTGACCCCACCCACCTTTGAAAATCTTCTTCTCTGAAGATACTTGCACTAGAGAGCTGAAATTTATACTCAATGTAGCTGAAGCATTGTAGTTCTGAATTTGACTTCTACAAAGTTCTAACTTTAATACTTTTCTTGCTGCGATTTTTCAAAGTTGACCAAAATGTAAAAATCGCAAACTTCAAGGGCAGATAACTCAAAACCCAGACCATAGAATTTTATGATTTTTGCATGAGAGTTAGACATTGGCAAGCCCTTTAAGATAAAAGAATAAAATCGCTCGCGAACAGTCATTTCCGGTCAGGGTCAGAGGTCAAACTTTGCATTTTGGACATGTGGTGTTTTGGTGGGTATGTTTGAAATATCGTAGCGAATCAACGGCGTACGATAACGCTTTGTTCTATACATCATATAAAAGCCAAAAGTCTATAGATGTTTTTAAAATTTGACAGTAAATTCCTTTATTTATTTTACATTGAGTTACGGCCCTTTGAATATTGTCAATTCTGCTTTCGTTTTGAATGCTTAGGATAAAGGTATGTTAAAAAAGTCGTTACTCATCAGTGACAGGAGACAAATCATTGTTCCATATATCATTAGAAAGCCAAAAGAATACACTATCTTTTAAAAATTAACAATAAATTCAGTTACTTCATTTACTTTTAGTTACGGACCTTTGAATATTGTCAACCCTGAATGCATTTGATAACTGTATATTTGCAAAATGCGTAACTCATCAATCAACAACAGACATATCTCACGAACCATTTGAGATACTTTTATAATTTTTATGTCAACTTGTAGAGAAAAGAATTGTCTTTATTTCCATGTATCATATGTCTATGCGCGGACAGGAATAAAGAAGCGGCAAGCGAAATATAAGACATCGTTCACACGCGCTAGTTGCGCTCCGGCTATCGCTAATATAACTTGCATTTACCTCGCGCACCTTGCGGCATTCATATCTCACGAACCATTAGAGATAATTTTATAATTTTTATATCAACTCGTAGAGAAAAGAAATGTCTTCATTTCCTTGTATCATACGGTGAGTGCCGTCGGTTAATTTGAGGGATAAAATAGAAAAACTTTACACTGATAGATCACATTGTCAATTAAACTCTTTGTTGGGGACTGACAATAAATTGTCTAAGTGCGTCTCATACACTTTGATAGCCTTTGTGGTCAAGATTTAGTTTCAAGACCACAGGCACGGGTCGGTGCGTAGGTACAAGCAAATGTACCTTCCCCTCACCTAAGGAAAAGGGCATAATGACGGCCACTATCAGCTCTTGGGCTCTTGGGCTCTCTTGGTCATTAGATAAAGGGAGGCCGTCCTGATTCCTGCCTAAATGCTCGGCAGATTCCACTCGCCAGGGTGTGACGTCCTCGATTAACTCTTTTTTCCAAAATGCCTGTCGTCCTCCTGAACTTTGAAATATGCATTTCCTCCCGGCCGCATGTTCTACACTTTGTGCTTGTAGACATTTCATGCAAACACGCTGTCCAGTCATGTACATTCGATTTTGGTCACTAAATCCGTGCATACGGCCACGGGACACCGGAAGACGTCGCTACAACGTTCTCTGAACTCAGAACAGCGCTAGCCTCGCTAGACATCGTATTTTCGACCTAAAACAACACACCAAGGAGCTCGAAATGGTCAAAAGCACGCTCTGACCTCAAACAACACATCAAACAGCTCAAAACGCTGAAAAGCACCCCTCCATACAATGAATTCATTCTCGGATGCGAGATTGTTTGTTTTGCCTTCGTGCATCCAAAGTCTTAGTGCTAAAGTTCCATTCAAATCACAGCCGACTCGCTGGTCCAGTGGGAAAAGCCTTGGCCTTTGAAACCAAGATGCTAACTTTTAGGGTTCAAGTCCCGCTTGAGCCAACAAACTTTTGCAGATCTAACTTGTTATTTTTTTGCTTAGGTAGAACATATTTTGGTCACATTACAGTTAAATGGCATGAAATATATATTTTTATGCAAATTGATTTTGGATTCGAATTTGAAATTAATGTCTATCAAAGTACATACACAAACACAGGCCTAAACGTTGAGTATCAAGTGAAATCTGGTCATTTTGATAATGTATTAGTTACTTTTTAAATCTCAGAAAAATACGTCATGTGAAGGTCAAACACTCTGTGAAGGTCAAACAGGATGTCTTGAAGAGCTAAGTACTGCCGCGGCAGTCCTAGTTCAATATGACATTTACGTTTGCAATTGACAGAGTCTTTTTGGCCTTGGTAATACTGAAATCGTGACTTTTAAAATTCGTCTGAACGAACTATTGACTTCATACATACATGCATTGCATATATTTGTCATACATATCATCACCATACATCGCTGAATCCGTTTGTCGTCGCTTTGCGACTATATTTTTTTTTTTTTTATTATTCCACGAATTTTGTGAACAGGATTCAGACCAAACGGCTAATGCTATTGAAGCCAAACTTCACAGGCTGGTAGACCTTGTTGAGGAATAGACATGCAAAACTTTTGGGCCGAATCGACCAGTGCATTAAAGGTCCAGTTCGATTCCAAAATCGAAAATTTAACATTGATTTTTTTTTCAAAATGCACTTAGAGACCTAATTTTTTTTTTAAAATGTGTGCAATTAAAAATGCTGCAAAAAACCAAATCATGAAAAATTCGTAGGTCACGTGGTTTGGCCGCCATCTTGGATTTAGTGCATTTTTGACCATTGCCGACCCCACCCACCTTTGAGAAACTTCTTCTCTGAAGATACTTGCACTAGAGAGCTGAAATTTATACTCAATGTAGCTGAAGCATTGTAGTTCTGGATTTGACTTCTACAAAATCCTAACTTGAATACTTTTCTTGCTGTGATTTTTCAAAGTTGACCAAAATGTAAAAATCGCAAACATCAAGGGCAGATAACTCAAAACCCACCCAGACGAATTTGATGATTTTTGCATGAGAGCTAGACATTGGCAAGGTCTTTAAGATAAAAGAATAAAATCGCTCGCGAACAGTCACTTCCGGTCAGGGTCAGAGGTCAAACTTTGCATTTTGGCCATATGGTGTTTTGGTGGGTATGTTTGAAATATCGTAGCGAATCAACGGCGTACGATAACGCTTTGTTCTATGCATCATATAAAAGCCAAAAGTCTATAGATTTTTTTAAAATTTGACAGTAAATTTCTATATTTGTTTTACATTGAGTTACGGCCCTTTGAATATTGTCAATTCTGCTTTCGTTTTGAATGCATAGGATACAGGTATGTTAAAAAAGTTGTTAGTTATCAGTGATAGACGACAAATCATTGTTCCATATATCATTAGAAAGCCAAAAGAATACAAAATATTTTAAAAATTAACAATAAATTCAGTTACTACATTTACATTGAGTTACGGACCTCTGAATATTGTCAACCCTGAATGCATTAAATGCATTTGATAACTGTTTGTTTGCAAATTGCGTTTAAAATCATCAACAAAAGATTATAACCCATAAGCTTTTGACTGAAATCATTACCTTTGTGCTTTACATTTAACACCATACAGCGCTGAATCCGTTTGTCGTCGCTTGCGCCTATATTTATTTATTAAGGATTCAGCTTTTCAAGCTGAATCCTTATTGTTATTGGCGTGTTTTATTATTTTTTTTTTTTTTTTTTTTTTTTTTTTTTTTTTTTATTCCACGAAACTTTAGCACAGTTTTTAGCCAAAACGGCAAAAGCAAATGATACCAAATTTTACAGACTTGTAGACCTTACCCTGGAATCGCGAGGTTAAGCTTTTGGGCCAAATCGGCTCAGTCATATTTCGCCTATGTAGGCGTAAAGCTTAAAATTTTAACATGGGAAATTTTTTCAAAATGCACTTAGAGACTTGAAATTTTTTTTAAAAGAAGCGCAATGAAAAATGATGAAAAAAAGACAATCATGACGAAGTCGTAGGTCACGTGGTTAGGCCGCCATATTGGATTTAAGCACATTTTACAAAAGTCCGACCCCGTGCACACTTGGTGAATCACCACTCGGCTACTAATGATACTAGATAGCTGAAATTTACACACGATGTAGCTAAGTCATTGGCCTTTAACAAGTTTGTTATAGAATTAAGAAATTCGAAATACTTTTGTCGCAGCATCCTTTCAAAATTTCACATTTTCTAAAAATTTATTACACAGTGCCATTTTCAAAGGGCGATAACTCAAAAAGTTGGACTCAGAATTATGCAATTTTTTCAGGAATGTAAGACAAATATATAGACAATACGAATTTATCAAATAATCGATCGCAAACAGTCATTGGCGTTCAGAATTTCTGATCAAAGTCGATAGAAATAATGTCGAAAAAGAAAAAAAATGCTAAAAAAGCTCCTGAAGCTTAACGCGTTAGCAGAACTTGATGAACTTTTCAGGACTGACTCCTGACATGTCAATCTATGCAAAGAATAATGCATACTGCATAATGCATATTTTATGGGTAGCAACTCCTTCAAAGTTTGCTGTGTCTTAGAAAAATGATTTTCTTCAAATGCAGATGAATAAAAAACGTGACCAAAAAAATTCACAATTTTTGTATGAGAGGGTGCGCAAGGAAATTCTACGTAAAAAAACTATCCTTACGAAGTCGTAGGTCACGTGGTTTAGCCGCCATATTGGATTTTTCAACTTTTCAGAATTTCCGGACCCCATGCACCTTTGAAGATCTTCTGCTCTGAAGATACTTGTACCAAAGTGCTGCAACTTTGGTATGTTGTAGCTGAGGCATTGAGAATTAAATTTGAATAATTCGAAGACCGTACCTCAAATAGTTTTTTTTCTATAAGCGTTCAAAGTTGGGTGACTTAGTACAATGTGTCATTTTCAAAGGGCGATAACTCAAAAAGTCAGACTCAGAATTATGAATTTTTTTCAGGATCATAAGACAAATATACATACAATAGGAATCTATCAAAACATTGCTCACAAACAGTCAATTGCGTTCAGAATTTGTGATCAAAATCGATAGAAAAACAGGTCTAAACAAAAAGAAAAATGCTAAAAAGGCTCCTGAGTACCAAACGAACCGCAATGACATTTTAAGCAAAAAAAGTCTAAATTTAGTTGTGACAAATTTGAAAGTAGCATAGATTTTGAGTTTGAGGTGAGTTAAGTTTTCAATATTAAGCCAGCAGTAGTGCTTTCTAATGACAGCTGTGCGAGGTCAGGCAGAGGCCAAGCTGGCTGTGTATTGTAGCTCGATACAGCATGCCGCGCTTGAGTGCTCTAGACTTGCTTTGAGCCTGCTTTAGTTATTCATGATTTTAAGTTCATTTTGTAAAAATCCTTTGAGTATCTGGTCCTTTAATACTTTGTTGATGTTATGACTGCAGCTGAATCCTTTTGTCGCCGCTTTGCGGCTATATTTAAGGATTCAGCCATAAAGGCTGAATCCTTATTGTTATTGGCGTGTTTATTATTTTTCTTTCTAGAAACTTTGGACCAGTGTACAGCCAAAACGGCTGAAGCAAATACCACTAAACTTTACAGACTTTTAAACTTTACCCTGGAATCGCGACGTTAAGCTTTTCAGCCTGATTGGATAAAGCATTAAAGGTCCAGTTCGATTCCAAAATTCTAAATTTAACATTGATTTTTTTTTCAAAATGTACTTAGAGACCTAAAACTTTTTTTAAAAGATGCGCAATAAAAAATAATGCAAAAAAGCATATCATGACAAATTTGTAGGTCACGTGATTTGGCCGCCATCTTGATTTTAAACACTTTTGAAAAAAGTCCGACCCCATGCACCTTTGGCGAAGCCGTTTTTTCTTAATATTTGTACTAGAGAGCTGACATTTGCACATGATATAGCCAAGACCCTGGTCTATAACGAGTTTGTTTCAAAATTTGAAAATTCAAAATACTTTTTGTGTAATAACCTTTCAAAGTTTGACAATTTAAAAAAAAAACAATTTTCAAGGGCAGATAACTCAAAAAGTTTGACTCAGAATTATGCAAATTTTTCAGGAATGTTAGACAGTGTTGTATACATTAGGAATATATCAAAACATCGATCGCGAACAGTCATTTGCGATTACAAAATAGAGTCAAAGTTGACCAAACGTAAGGGTGAAAAAAATTAACATGGGCAATTTTTTTAAAATGCACCTAGAGACTTTAAATTTTACATAGAGGTGGACAATGTCATTCTAAGCAAAAAAGTCGATCGTGACAAAGTTGTAGGTCACGTGGTTTCGGCGCCATTTTGATTTTTTGTGCTTTTTAGAATTTCCGGACCCCTTGGATTTAGCGAATCTTCTCCTTTAAAATGCTCCTAAATCTTGATGCATAAAGATAAATAAATGAAATTTTCAGGACTCATTCCTGACATGTTTAGCTTTGTACTGAATACGCTGTTAATGCGGCTGAATCCTGTTGTCGCCGCTTGCGGCTATATTTAAGGATTCAGCTTTCAAGCTGAATCCTTATTGTTATTGGCGTGTTTCTTATTATTATTTTTCTTGGCAGAAACTTTGGACCAGTGTACAGCCAAAACGGCTGAAGCAAATACAACTAAACTTTACAGACTTTTAGACCTTACCCTGGAATCGCGACGTTAAGCTTTTCAGCCTGATTCGATAAAGCATTAAAGGTCCAGTTCGATTCCAAAATTCAAAATTTAACATTGATTTTTTTTTCAAAATACACTTAGAGACCTAAAACTTTTTTTAAAAGATGCGCAATAAAAAATTATGCAAAAAAGCATATCATGACAAATTTGTAGGTCACGTGATTTGGCCGCCATCTTGATTTTAAACACTTTTGAAAACAGTCCAACCCCATGCACCTTTGCCGAAGCCGTTTTTTCTTAATATTTGTACTAGAGAGCTGACATTTGCACATGATATAGCCAAGACCCTGGTCTATAACAAGTTTGTTTCAAAATTTGAAAATTCAAAATACTTTTTGTGTAATAACCTTTCAAAGTTTGACAATTTTTAAAAATATCAATTTTCAAGGGCAGATAACTCAAAAAGTTCGACTCAGAATTATGCAAATTTTTCAGGATTGTTAGACAGTGTTGTATACATTAGGCATATATCATAACATCGATCGCGAACAGTCATTTGCGATTACAAAATAGAGTCAAAGATGACCGAACGTAAGGGTGAAAAAAATTAACATGGGCAATTTTTTTTAAATGCACCTAGAGACTTGAAATTTTACATAGAGGTGAACAATGACATTCTAAGCAAAAAAGTGAATCATGACAAAGTTGTAGGTCACGTGGTTTCGGCGCCATTTTGATTTTTTGTGCTTTTTAGAATTTTCGGATCCCTTGGATTTAGCGAATCTTCTCCTTTAAAATGCTCCTAAACCATGATGCATAAAGATAAATAAATGAAATTTTCAGGACTCATTCCTGACATGTTTAGCTTTGTACTGAATATGCTGTTAATGCGGCTGAATCCTGTTGTCGCCGCTTGCGGCTATATTTAAGGATTCAGCCATAAAGGCTGAATCCTTATTGTTATTGGCGTGTTTATTATTTTTCTTTCTAGAAACTTTGGACCAGTGTACAGCCAAAACGGCTGAAGCAAATACAACTAAACTTTAGAGACTTTTAGACCTTACCCTGGAATCGCGACGTTAAGCTTTTCAGCCTGATTGGATAAAGCATTAAAGGTCCAGTTCGATTCCAAAATTCTAAATTTAACATTGATTTTTTTTTCAAAATACACTTAGAGACCTAAAACGTTTTTTAAAAGATGCGCAATAAAAAATAATGCAAAAAAGCATATCATGACAAATTTGTAGGTCACGTGATTTGGCCGCCATCTTGATTTTAAACACTTTTTACAACAGTCCGACCCCATGCACCTTTGCCGAAGCCGTTTTTTCTTAATATTTGTACTAGAGAGCTGACATTTGCACATGATATAGCCAAGACCCTGGTCTATAACAAGTTTGTTTCAAAATTTGAAAATTCAAAATACTTTTTGTGTAATAACCTTTCAAAGTTTGACAATTTTTAAAAATATCAATTTTAAAGGGAAGATAACTCAAAAACCAGACCACAGAAGTTGATAATTTTTGCATGAGAGTTAGACATTGGCAAGGTCTTAGACATGAAAGAATAAAATCGCTCGCGAACAGTCATTTCCGGCCGCCAGTACGTGTCAAATTACGTAAGATAAGTCAAAAAAAATTAAATGGTCGTAGAGACATAAAAGTTATACCAAACGAAGCGCAATGAAATTTCAAGCAAAAAAGTCTACTATGAGACAGATGTAGGTAGCATAGTTTTCGCGCAGTGAATGAGTTTCGTTTCTAAAATTTAGCCAGCAGTAATGCTCTCTCGTGTGGGCTATGTGGGTCAGGCAGTGGCAGAGTTGAACTTTGACCTTGCACACGGCGGTATTCCAGCGAATTAGTGGCCCGATTTTAGCCAAAACGGCTGAGGCTAGGACAGTGACCTTTGGAATGCTGATGCACCTTATTAAGGAGAAGCCACAATAAGCTTTTGGGCAAAATCGGTCGACAACTTTAAGGTCTAGGTCGAATCCAAGTTCGAAAAATTAACATGGGCTTTTTTTTCAAAATGCACTTAGAGACTTGAATTTTTTTTTAAAACGTGTGCAATCAAAAATGCTGCAAAAAACGAAATCATGGAAAATTCGTAGGTCACGTGCTTTGGCCGCCATCTTGCTTTTAGTGCATTTTTTACCATTTCTGACCCCTACCATCTTTGAAAATCTTCTTCTCTGAAGATATTTGCACTAGAGAGCTGAAATTTATACTCAATGTAGCTGAAGCATTGTACTTCTTAATGTGACTTCTACAAAGTCCTAACGTTTATGCTTTTCTTGCTGTGAATTTTCAAAGTTGACCAAAATGTTAAAATCGCAAAATTCAAGGGCAGATAACTCGAAAACCAGACAATAGAAGTTTATGATTTTTGCATGAGAGTAAGACATTGGCAAGGTCTTTACGATAAAAGAATAAAATCGCTCGCGAACAGTCATTTCCGGCCGCCATGACACATTTTCCTAACATGGGGTCAGCTCCGACAGAATAATGTAAATGATACTTTCCAATGCTGCTATAGCTTATTGCTTCACGGGATTTTCATGAAACTTTCAGGAATGATTGCTAACCTTAATTTCTTTATGACGAATATGTTAGATTTACGGCTGAATCCTGTTGTCGCCGCTTGCGGCTATATTTATTATTATTTTTCTTTCTAGAATTTTGAACTAGGATACAGCCAAAACGGCTGAAGCAAATACAACCAAACTTTACAGACTTATAGCCCTAACCATGATATATGGCCGTTAAGCTTTTCAGCCTGATTGGATAAAGCATTAAAGGTCCAGTTCGATTCCAAAATTCAAAATTTAACATTGATTTTTTTTTCAAAATACACTTAGAGACCTAAAACTTTTTTTAAAAGATGCGCAATCAAAAATAATGCAAAAAAGCATATCATGACAAATTTGTAGGTCACGTGATTTGGCCGCCATCTTGATTTTAAACACTTTTTACAACAGTCCGACCCCATGCACCTTTGCCGAAGCCGTTTTTTCTTAATATTTGTACTAGAGAGCTGACATTTGCACATGATATAGCCAAGACCCTGGTCTATAACAAGTTTGTTTCAAAATTTGAAAATTCAAAATACTTTTTGTGTAATAACCTTTCAAAGTTTGACAATTTTTTAAAATATCAGTTTTCAAGGGCAGATAACTCAAAAAGTTTAACTCAGAATTATGCAAATTTTTCAGGAATGTTAGACAGTGTTGTATACATTAGGAATATATCAAAACATCGATCGCGTACAGTCATTTGCGATTACAAAATAGAGTCAAAGATGACCGAACGTAAGGGTGAAAAAAATTAACATGGGCAATTTTTTTTAAATGCACCTAGAGACTTGAAATTTTACATAGAGGTGGACAATGACATTCTAAGCAAAAAAGTCAATCATGACAAAGTTGTAGGTCACGTGGTTTGGGCGCCATTTTGATTTTTTGTGCTTTTTAGAATTTCCGGACCCCTTGGATTTAGCGAATCTTCTCCTTTAAAATGCTCCTAAATCTTGATGCATAAAGATAAATAAATGAAATTTTCAGGACTCATTCCTGACATGTTTATCTTTTTACTGAATACGCTGTTAATGCGGCTGAATCCTGTTGTCGCCGCTTGCGGCTATATTTATTATTATTATTATTCCACGAACTTTGGATCAGTTTTTAGCCAAAACGACTCAAGCAAATGCGACCAAATTTTACAGACTTGTAGCCCTTACCCTGGAATCGCGAGGTTAAGCTTTTTAAAGTTTGAAATTTTAACATGGAAAATTTTTTCAAAATGCACTTAGAGACCTAATTTTTTTTTTAAAAGATTCGCAATAAAAAATAATGCAAAAAACGAAATCATGGCAAATTCGTAGGTCACGTGGTTTGGCCGCCATCTTGGTTTTAGTGCATTTTTGGCAATTTCCGACCCCACCCACCTTTGAGAATCTTCTCCTCTGAAGATACTTGCACCAGAGTGCCGAAATTCACACTCAGTGTAACTGAAGCATTGTAGTTCTTAATTTATATTCTAGAAAGACCTAACGTTAATACTTTTCTTGCTGTGATCTTTCAAAGTTGACCAAAATCTAAAAAACGCCAAATTCAAAGGCAGATAACTCAAAAACCAGACCGTAGAATTGAATGATTTTTGCATGAGAGTTAGACATTGGCAAGGTCTTTAGGATAAAAGAATAAAATCGCTCGCAAACAGTCATGTCCGGTCAGGAGGAAGGTTCAAAGTTTGCATTTTGGAAAATTGATGTTTTAGTGGTTATGTTTGAATACTCAGTGCCAATTAATGACACATGGTAATTGATTGTTCTATATCTCATTAGAAAGCCAAAAGATCATACAATCTGCGATAAATCTCATTAAAATTAGATTAAACATTACATTGAAATTCGGAGCATTTGAATGTGGTCAACCCTATTTGCGTTTTGAAGGATTCTGATATAAGAATGATTGAAAATTTTTACTTCATTGACGATAAAACACTAGGAAAACATACTATACATCGATGGCTACGCTTGTTGAAGACAAAAACCTTTTGTGTAGTACTTCATTATAAAATTGTTCACAGTAAATGACTCATAAGCTAAATTATCTAATTTTTTTAGATAAAGCTTGATATTTTCGGCAGATGTCGCATCGCTCACCGTTCCTTTACTGTTTCATGCTCATAAACAAATAATGTATGCATATAAAGACAAATCTCTCCTCTAAACAATGGTAAAATCAATTTTGAAATGTCTCTAATGGTTCGGCAGATAGGAATGCTGCACGGTGAGTGCCGTCGGTTAATTTTGGGGAAAAAATAGAAAAACTTTACACTGATAGATTTGATACATTTGAATAACAATGAAATTGCGTGCATTCAAACAATACTGATTCTAAGTGCGGCCCAACACACTTTGAAAGCCTTTGTGGTCAAGATTTAGTTTCAAGACCAAAGGCACGGGTGGGTGCGTAGGTACAAGCAAATGTACCTTCCCTTAACGAAAAGAAAAGGGCATAATGACGGCCACTATCAGCTCTTGGGCTCTTGGGCTCTTGGTCATTAGATAAAGGGAGGCCGTCCTGATTCCTGCCTAAATGCTCGGCAGATTCCACTCGCAAGGGTGTGACGTCCTCGATTTACTCTTTTTTCCAAAATGCCTGTCGTCCTCTTGAACTTTGAAATATGCATTTCCTCCCGGCCGCATGTTCTACACTTTGTGCTTGTAGACATTTCATGCAAACACGCTGTCCAGTCATGTACATTCGATTTTGGTCACTAAATCCTTGCATTTCGCCACTGGACACAGGAAGTGTACTAAGAATAGCGCTAACCACGCTAGACATCGTATTTTCCACCTGAAACAACACCAAAGAGCTCGAAATGGTCAAAAGCACGCTCTGACCTCGACCAACACATCAGAAAGCTCAAAACGCTCAAAAGCAACATCCAAACACAACTACGTCAACGAACTCCTTCTCGGATGCGAGATTTCTTGTTTTGCCTTCATGAACCCAAAGTCCTAGTGCTAAAATTCCATACAATACTCATGCAGGTCCGTGGTCTCGTGGTAGAGCCTTTGCCTCTGAATCCAGAGTGCTGACTTTTAGGGTTCAAATCCCGTTCAGCCAACAAACTTTTGCAGATTGAACTTGTTATTCTTTTGCTTAGGTAGAACATATTTTGGTCACATTACAGTTAAATGGCATGAAATATCTTTTTTTTTATGCATTATGATTTTGGATTCGAATTTGAAATTATTTGGCTGAATCCTGTCATTGTTGCTTTGCAACTATATTTAAGGATTCAGCTTTTCAAGCTGAATCCTTATTGTTATTGGCGTGTTTTATTATTATTTTTATTCCACCGATTTTGTCGTCGCGATTCAGCCAGAACGGCTAATGCTATAACAGTAAAATTTTGTACACTGATAGCACTCTATGAGAAGAGGCCATAGTAAGCTTTTGGGCAAATTCGGTCGACAAATAAAAGGTCAAGGTCGAATCTAAGTTCGAAAAATTAACATGGTTTTTTTTTTCAAAATGCACTTAGCGACCTGAATTTTTTTTAAAGGATGCGCAATAAAAAATGATGGAAAAAACAAAATCATGGCAAATTCGTAGGTCACGTGGTTTGGCCGCCATCTTGGTTTTAGTGCATTTTTGGCGATTTCCGACCCCACCCACCTTTGACAATCTTCTCCTCTGAAGATACTTGCACTACAGAGCTCAAATTCATACTGAATGTAGCTGAAGTATTGTAGATTCGAATTCCTAAAGTTGAAAGACGTAACCTTAATAGTTTTTGTGCTATGACGTTTCAAAGTTGACCAAAATCTAAAAATCGCAAAATTCAAGGGCAGATAACTCAAAAACCAGACCGTAGAATTTAATGATTTTTGCATGAGAGATAGACATGGCTGAGGTCTCTAAGATAAAAGAATAAAATCGCTCGCGAACAGTCATTTCCGGTCGATGGGACGTGTCAAATTACATAAGATAAGTAAAAAAACTCAAAATGGTCATAGAGACATAACAGTTATACCAAACGAAGCGCAATGAAATTTCAAGCAAAAAAGTCTACTATGAGAAACGTGTAGGTAGCATAGTTTTTTAGTTTGGAGTGAGTTAAGTTTTCAATATTTAGCCAGCAGTAGTGCTTTCTAGTGACATCTGTGCGAGGTCAGGCAGAGGCCAAGCTGGCTGTGTATTGTAGCTTGATACAGCATGCGGCGCTTGAGTGCTCTAGACTTGCTTTGAGCCTGCTTTAGTTATTCATGATTTTAAGTTCATTTTGTAAAAATCGTTTGAGTATCTGGTCCTTTAATACTTTGTTGATGTTATGACTGCAGCTGAATCCTTTTGTCGCCGCTTTGCGGCTATATTTTTTTTTATTTTTTTTTTTTTTTTTTTTATTCCACGAAACTTTAGCACAGTTTTTAGCCAAAACGGCACAAGCAAATGATACCAAATTTTACAGACTTGTAGACCTTACCCTGGAATCGCGAGGTTAAGCTTTTCGGCCAAATCGGCTCAGTCATATTTTGCCTATGTAGGCGTAAAGTTTAAAATTTTAACATGGGAAATTTTTTCAAAATGCACTTAGAGACTTGAATTTTTTTTTAAAAGAAGCGCAATGAAAAATGATGAAAAAAAGACAATCATGACGAAGTCGTAGGTCACGTGGTTTGGCCGCCATATTGGATTTAAGCACATTTTACAAAAGTCCGACCCCGTGCACACTTGGTGAATCACCACTCGGCTACTAATGATACTAGATAGCTGAAATTTACACACGATGTAGCTAAGTCATTGGCCTTTAACAAGTTTGTTATAGAATTAAGAAATTCGAAATACTTTTGTCGCAGCATCCTTTCCAAATTTCACATTTTCTAAAATTTTATTACACCGTGCCATTTTCAAAGGGCGATAACTCAAAAAGTTAGACTCAGAATTATGCATTTTTTTCAGGAATGTAAGACAAATATATAGACAATACGAATTTATCAAATTATCGATCGCAAACAGTCATTGGCGTTCAGAATTTCTGATCAAAGTCGATAGAAATAATGTCGAAAAAGAAAAAAAATGCTAAAAAGGCTCCTGAAGCTTAACGCGTTAGCAGAACTTGATGAACTTTTCAGGACTGACTCCTGACATGTCAATCTATGCAATGAATAATGCATACTGCATAATGCATATTTTATGGGTAGCAACTCCTTCAAAGTTTGCTGTGTCTTAGAAAAATGATTTTCTTCAAATGCAGATAAATAAAAAAACGTGACCAAAAAAATTCACAATTTTTGTATGAGAGGGTGCGCAAGGAAATTCTACGTAAAAAAACTATCCTTACGAAGTCGTAGGTCACGTGGTTTAGCCGCCATATTGGATTTTTCAACTTTTCAGAATTTCCGGACCCCATGCACCTTTGAAGATCTTCTGCTCTGAAGATACTTGCACCAAAGTGCTGCAACTTTGGTATGTTGTAGCTGAGGCATTGAGAATTAAATTTGAATAATTCGAAGACCGTACCTCAAATAGTTTTTTTTCTATAAGCGTTCAAAGTTGGGTGACTTAGTACAAGGTGTCATTTTCAAAGGGCGATAACTCAAAAACTCAGACTCAGAATTAGGAATTTTTTTCAGGATTATAAGACAAATATACATACAATAGGAATCTATCAAAACATTGCTCACAAACAGTCAATTGCGTTCAGAATTTGTGATCAAAATCGATAGAAAAACAGGTCTAAACAAAAAGAAAAATGCTAAAAGGCATACCAAACGAACCGCAATGACATTTTAAGCAAAAAAAGGTCTTAATTTAGTTGTGACAAATTTGAAGTAGCATAGATCTTGAGTTTGAGGTGAGTTAAGTTTTCAATATTAAGCCTGCAGTAGTGCTTTCTAGTGACAGCTGTGCGAGGTCAGGCAGAGGCCAAGCTGGCTGTGTATTGTAGCTTAACCCAGCATGCGGCGCTTGAGTGCTCTAGACTTGCTTTGAGCCTGCTTTGATATTCATGATTTTACATGTAAGTTCATTTAGTAAAAATCGTTTGAGTTTCTGGTCCTTTAATACTTTGTTGATGTTATGACTGCAGCTGAATCCTTTTGTCGCCGCTTTGCGGCTATATTTAAGGATTCAGCTTTCAAGCTGAATCCTTATTGTTATTGGCGTGTTTATTATTAAGGATTCAGCTTTCAAGCTGAATCCTTATTGTTATTGGCGTGTTTATTATTATTATTATTATTATTAAGGATTCAGCCATTCAGGCTGAATCCTTATTGTTATTGGCGTGTTTATTATTTTTCTTTCTGGAAACTTTGGACCAGGGTACAGCCAATACCACTGAAGCCAATACAACCAAACTTTACAGACATTTAGCCCTTACCCTGGAATCGCGACGTTAAGCTTTTCAGACAATTCGGCTCAGCCGTTAAAGGTCCAGTTCGATTCCAAAATTCATAATTTAACATTGATTTTTTTGTTCAAAATGCACTTAAAGACCTGAATTTTTTTTTAAAAGATGCGCAATGAAAAATTATGAAAAAAAGTATATCAGGACAAATTTGTAGGTCACGTGGTTTGGTCGCCATCTTGATTTTAAGCACTTTTTACAACAGTCTGACCCCATGCACCTTTGCCGATTCGGTTCTTTTTTAATATTTGTCTTAGAGATCTGATTTTTACACATGATATGGCCAAGACCCTGGTCTATAACAAGTTTCTTTCAAAATTCAAAAATTCACAATACCTTTTGAGTAATAACCTTTCAAAGTTTGACAATTATCCAAAATATCAATTTTCAAGGGCAGATAACTCGAAAACCTGACCGTCGAATTTCATGATTTTTGCATGAGAGCTAGCCCTGAGTATTGTCTTTAAATTAAAAAAATAATATTGCTCGCGAACAGTCATTTCCGGCCGCCATAATACATTTCCCTAACATGGGGTCAGTTCCGACATAAAAAATGCAAATCATACTTTCAAATGCTACTGTAGCTTATTGCTTCACGGGATTTTTATGAAACTTTCAGGAATGATTGTTAACATTAGTATCTTTATAGTGAATATGATAATTTTACGGCTGAATCCTGTTTTCGTCGCTTGCGACTATATTTAAGGATTCAGCCATCAAGGCTGAATCCTTATTGTTATTGGCGTGTTTATTATTTTTCTTTCTAGAAACTTTGGACCAGGGTACAGCCAAAACGGCTGAAGCAAATACAATTTAACTTTACAGACTTTTAGACCTTACCCTGGAATCGCGACGTTAAGCTTTTTAGCCTGATTGGATAAAGCATTAAAGGTCCAGTTCGATTCCAAAATTCAAAATTTAACATTGATTTTTTTTTCAAAATACACTTAGAGACCTAAAACTTTTTTTAAAAGATGCGCAATAAAAAATCATGCAAAAAAGCATATCATGACAAATTTGTAGGTCACGTGATTTGGCCGCCATCTTGATTTTAAACACTTTTGAAAACAGTCCGACCCCATGCACCTTTGCCGAAGCCGTTTTTTCTTAATATTTGTAATAGAGAGCTGACATTTGCACATGATATAGCCAAGACCCTGGTCTATAACAAGTTTGTTTAAAAATTGGAAAATTCAAAATACTTTTTGCGTAATAACCTTTCAAAGTTTGACAATTTTTCAAAAATATCAATTTTAAAGGGCAGCTAACTCGAAAACCTGACCGACGAATTATATGATTTTTGCATGAGAGCTAGCCCGAAGTATGGTCTTGAAATTAAAAAAATAAAATCGCTCGCGAACAGTCATTTCCGGCCGCCATGACACATTTTCCTAACATGGGGTCAGCTCCGACAGAATAATGTAAATGATACTTTCCAATGCTGCTATAGCTTATTGCTTCACGGGATTTTCATGAAACTTTCAGGAATGATTACTAACATTACTATCTTTATGATGAATATGTTAGATTTACGGCTGAATCCTGTTTTCGTCGCTTGCGACTATATTTATTATTATTTTTCTTTCTAGAAACTTTGGACCAGTGTACAGCCAAAACGGCTGAAGCAAATACAACTTAACTTTACAGACTTTTTGACCTTACCCTGGAATCGCGACGTTAAGCTTTTCAGCCTGATTGGATAAAGCATTAAAGGTCCAGTTCGATTCCAAAATTCAAAATTTAACATTGATTTTTTTTTCAAAATACACTTAGAGACCTAAAACTTTTTTTAAAAGATGCGCAATAAAAAATAATGCAAAAAAGCATATCATGACAAATTTGTAGGTCACGTGATTTGGCCGCCATCTTGATTTTAAACACTTTTGAAAACAGTCCGACCCCATGCACCTTTGCCGAAGCCGTTTTTTCTTAATATTTGTACTAGAGAGCTGACATTTGCACATGATATAGCCAAGACCCTGATCTATAACAAGTTTGTTTCAAAATTTGAAAATTCAAAATACTTTTTGTGTAATAACCTTTCAAAGTTTGACAATTTTTTAAAATATCAATTTTCAAGGGCAGATAACTCAAAAAGTGTGACTCAGAATTATGCAAATTTTTCAGGAATGTTAAACAGTGTTGTATACATTAGGAATATATCAAAACATCGATCGCGAACAGTCATTTGCGATTACAAAATAGAGTCTAAGATGACCAAACGTAAGGGTGAAAAAAATTAACATGGGCAATTTTTTTAAAATGCACCTAGAGACTTGAAATTTTACATAGAGGTGGACAATGACATTCTAAGCAAAAAAGTCAATCATGACAAAGTTGTAGGTCACGTGGTTTCGGCGCCATTTTGATTTTTTGTGCTTTTTAGAATTTCCGGACCCCTTGGATTTAGCGAATCTTCTCCTTTAAAATGCTCCTAAATCTTGATGCATAAAGATAAATAAATGAAATTTTCAGGACTCATTCCTGACATGTTTAGCTTTGTACTGAATACGCTGTTAATGCGGCTGAATCCTGTTGTCGCCGCTTGCGGCTATATTTATTATTATTTTTCTTTCTAGAAACTTTGGACCAGTGTACAGCCAAAACGGCTGAAGCAAATACAACTAAACTTTACAGACTTTTAGACCTTACCCTGGAATCGCGACGTTAAGCTTTTCAGCCTGATTAGATAAAGCATTAAAGGTCCAGTTCGATTCCAAAATTCAAAATTTAACATTGATTTTTTTTTCAAAATACACTTAGAGACCTAAAACTTTTTTTAAAAGATGCGCAATAAAAAATAATGCAAAAAAGCATATCATGACAAATTTGTAGGTCACGTGATTTGGCCGCCATCTTGATTTTAAACACTTTTGAAAAAAGTCCGACCCCATGCACCTTTGGCGAAGCCGTTTTTTCTTAATATTTGTACTAGAGAGCTGACATTTGCACATGATATAGCCAAGACCCTGGTCTATAACGAGTTTGTTTCAAAATTTGAAAATTCAAAATACTTTTTGTGTAATAACCTTTCAAAGTTTGACAATTTAAAAAAAAAACAATTTTCAAGGGCAGATAACTCAAAAAGTTTGACTCAGAATTATGCAAATTTTTCAGGAATGTTAGACAGTGTTGTATACATTAGAAATATATCAAAACATCGATCGCGAACAGTCATTTGCGATTACAAAATAGAGTCAAAGATGACCGAACGTAAGGGTGAAAAAAATTAACATGGGCAATTTTTTTAAAATGCACCCAGAGACTTGAAATTTTACATAGAGGTGGACAATGTCATTCTAAGCAAAAAAGTCGATCGTGACAAAGTTGTAGGTCACGTGGTTTCGGCGCCATTTTGATTTTTTGTGCTGTTTAGAATTTCCGGACCCCTTGGATTTAGAGAATCTTCTCCTTTAAAATGCTCCTAAATCTTGATGCATAAAGATAAATAAATGAAATTTTCAGGACTCATTCCTGACATGTTTAGCTTTGTACTGAATACGCTGTTAATGCGGCTGAATCCTGTTGTCGCCGCTTGCGGCTATATTTATTATTATTTTTCTTTCTAGAAACTTTGGACCAGTGTACAGCCAAAACGGCTGAAGGAAATACAACTAAACTTTACAGACTTTTAGACCTTACCCTGGAATCGCGACATTAAGCTTTTCAGCCTGATTGGATAAAGCATTAAAGGTCCAGTTCGATTCCAAAATTCAAAATTTAACATTGATTCTTTTTTCAAAATGCACTTAGAGACCTAAAACTTTTTTTAAAAGATGGGCAATAAAAAATAATGCAAAAAAGCATATCATGACAAATTTGTAGGTCACGTGATTTGGCCGCCATCTTGATTTTAAACACTTTTGAAAACAGTCCGACCCCATGCACCTTTGCCGAAGCCGTTTTTTAAAAATATTTGTACTAGAGAGCTGAAATTTGCACATGATATAGCCAAGACCCTGGTCTATAACAAGTTTGTTTCAAAATTTGAAAATTCAAAATACTTTTTGTGTAATAACCTTTCAAAGTTTGACAATTTTTAAAAATATCAATTTTCAAGGGCAGATAACTCAAAAAGTTCGACTCAGAATTATGCAAATTTTTCAGGAATGTTAGACAGTGTTATATACATTAGGAATATATCAAAACATCGATCGCGAACAGTCATTTGCGATTACAAAATAGAGTCAAAGATGACCGAACGTAAGGGTGAAAAAAATTAACATGGGGAATTTTTTTAAAATGCACCTAGAGACTTGAAATTTTACATAGAGGTGGACAATGACATTCTTAGCAAAAAAGTCAATCATGACAAAGTTGTAGGTCACGTGGTTTCGGCGCCATTTTGATTTTTTGTGCTTTTTAGAATTTCCGGACCCCTTGGATTTAGCGAATCTTCTCCTTTAAAGTGCTCCTAAATCTTGATGCATAAAGATAAATAAATGAAATTTTCAGGACTCATTCCTGACATGTTTAGCTTTGTACTGAATACGCTGTTAATGCGGCTGAATCCTGTTGTCGCCGCTTGCGGCTATATTTATTATTCTTTTTCTTGGCAGAAACTTTGGACCAGTGTACAGCCAAAACGGCTCAAGCGAATACAACTAAACTTTACAGACTTTTAGATCTTACCCTGGAATCGCGACGCGAAGCTTTTCAGCCTGATTGGTTAAAGCATTAAAGGTCCAGTTCGATTCCAAAATTCAAAATTTAACATTGATTTTTTTTTCAAAATGCACTTAGAGACCTAAAACTTTTTTTAAAAGATGCGCAATCAAAAATAATGCAAAAAAGCATATCGGGACAAATTTGTAGGTCACGTGATTTGGCCGCCATCTTGATTTTAAGCACTTTTTACAACAGTCCGACCCCATGCACCTTTGCCGATTCGGTTCTTTTTTAATATTTGTACTAGAGAGCTGACATTTGCACATGATATAGTCATGACCCTGGTCTATAACAAGTTTGTTTAAAAATTGGAAAATTCAAAATACTTTTTGCGTAATAACCTTTCAAAGTTTGACAATTTTTAAAAATATCAATTTTCAAGGGCAGATAACTCAAAAAGTTTGACTCAGAATTATGCAAATTTTTCAGATATGTTAGACAGTGTTGTATACAATAGGAATATATCAAAACATCGATCGCGAACAGTCATTTGCGATTACAAAATAGAGTCAAAGATGACCGAACGTACGGGTGAAAAAAATTAACATGGGCAATTTTTTTTAAATGCACCTAGAGACTTGAAATTTTACATAGAGGTGGACAATGACATTCTAAGCAAAAAAGTCAATCATAACAAAGTTGTAGGTCACATGGTTTCGGCGCCATTTTGATTTTTTGTGCTTTTTAGAATTTCCGGACCCCTTGGATTTAACGAATCTTCTCCTTTAAAATGCTCCTAAATCTTGATGCATAAAGATAAATAAATGAAACTTTCAGGACTCATTCCTGACATGTTTAGCTTTGTACTGAATACGATGTTAATGCGGCTGAATCCTGTTGTCGCCGCTTGCGGCTATATTTAAGGATTCAGCCATAAAGGCTGAATCCTTATTGTTTTTGGCGTGTTTATTATTATTATTTTTATTATTTCACGAATGTTTGGACCAACTTTTAGCCAAAACTACTGAAGCAAATACAACAAAACTTTACAGACTGGTAGACCTTACCCTGGAATCGAGCCGTTAAGCTTTTCAGCCTGATTGGTCAAACCGTTAAAGGTCCAGTTCGATTCCAAAGTTCAAAATTTAACATTGATTTTTTTTTCAAAATGCACTTAGAGACCTGAAACTTATTTTAAAAGATGCGCAATAAAAAATGATGCAAAAAACCATATCATGACAAATTCGTAGGTCACGTGACTTGGCCGCCATCTTTATTTTAAGCACATTTTACAAAAGTCCGACCCCATGCACACTTGACGATTCACCGCTCGGTAACTACTAATACCAGAAAGCTGAAATTTACACATAATGTCGTTAAGACATTGGCCTATAAAGAGTTTGTTTTAAAATTTGAAAATTCAAAATACTTTTTGTGTAATAAACTTTCAAAGTTTGACAATTTTTAAAAATATCAATTTTCAAGGGCAGATAACTCAAAAACCTGACCGACGAATTTCATGATTTTTGCATGAGAGCTAGACATGACCAAGGTCTTCAAATTCAAAAAATAAAATAGCTCGCGAACAGTCATTTCCGGCCGCCATGACGCATTTTCCTAACACGGGGTCAGCTCCGACAGAAAATATGCAAATCATACTTTCCAATGCTGCTGTAGCTTATTGCTTCACAGGACGTTCATGAAACTTTGAGGATTGATTGCTAACATTATTATCTGTATAATGTATACGTTAGATGTACGGCTGAATCCTGTTTTCGTCGCTTGCGACTATATTTATTATTATTCTTTTTCTTTGCAGAAACTTTGGACCAGGGTACAGCCAAAACGGCTGAAGCAAATACAACAAAACTTTACAGACTTTTAGACCTTACCCTGGAATCGCGACGCGAAGCTTTTCAGCCTGATTGGTTAAAGCATTAAAGGTCCAGTTCGATTCCAAAATTCAAAATTTAACATTGATTTTTTTTTCAAAATGTACTTAGAGACCTGAAACTTTTTTTAAAAGATGCGCAATCAAAAATAATGCAAAAATGCATATCGGGACAAATTTGTAGGTCACGTGATTTGGCCGCCATCTTGATTTTAAACACTTTTTACAACAGTCCGACCCCATGCACCTTTGCCGAATCGGGTCTTTTTTAATTATTGTACTAGAGAGCTGGAATTTGCACATGATATAGCCAAGACCCTGGTCTTTAACAAGTTTCTTTCAAAATTCAAAAATTCAAAATACTTTTTGCGAAATAACCATTCAAAGTTTGACAATTTTCCAAAATATCAATTTTCAAGGGCAGATAACTCGAAAACCTGACCGTCGAATTTCATGATTTTTGCATGAGAGCTAGCCCTGAGTATGGTCTTCAAATTAAAAAAATAAAATTTCTCGCGAACAGTCATTTCCGGCCGCCATGACACATTTCCCTAACATGGGGTCAGTTCCGACAGAAAAAATGCAAATCATACTTTCCAATGCTACTGTAGCTTATTGCTTCACAGGATATTCATGAAATTTTAAGGAATGATTGTTAACATTGTTATCTTTATAGTGATTATGTTAATTTTACGGCTGAATCCTGTTTTCGTCGCTTGCGACTATAATTAAGGATTCAGCCATAAAGGCTGAATCCTTATTGTTATTGGCGTGTTTATTATTATTAAGGATTCAGCTTTCAAGCTGAATCCTTATTGTTATTGGCGTGTTTATTAAGGATTCAGCCATTAGGCTGAATCCTTATTGTTATTGGCGTGTTTATTATTCTTTTTCTTTCTAGAAACTTTGGACCAGGGTACAGCCAAAACGGCTGAAGCAAATACAACCAAACTTTACAGACGTTTAGACCTTACCCTGGAATCGCGACGCGAAGCTTTTCAGCCTGATTGGTTAAAGCATTAAAGGTCCAGTTCGATTCCAAAATTCAAAATTTAACATTGATTTTTTTTTCAAAATGTACTGAGAGACCTAAAACTTTTTTTAAAAGATGCGCAATAAAAAATAATGCAAAAAAGCATATCGGGACAAATTTGTAGGTCACGTGAATTGGCCGCCATCTTGATTTTAAGCACTTTTTACAACAGTCCGACCCCATGCACCTTTGCCGATTCGGTTCTTTTTTAATATTTGTACTAGAGAGCTGGCATTTGCACATGATATAGTCATGACCCTGGTCTATAACAAGTTTGTTTAAAAATTGGAAAATTCTAAATACTTTTTGCATAATAACCTTTCAAAGTTTGACATTTTTTCAAAAATATCAATTTTCAAGGGCAGATAACTCGAAAACCTGACCGACGAATTATATGATTTTTGCATGAGAGCTAGCCCTAAGTATGGTCTTGAAATTAAAAAAATTAAATTGCTCGCGAACAGTCATTTCCGGCCGCCTGACACATTTTCCTAACATGGGGTCAGTTCCGACAGAATAATGTAAAATGATACTTTCCAATGCTGCTAAAGCTTATTGCTTGACGGGATTTTCATGAAACTTTCAGGAATGATTGCTTACATTACTATCTTTATGATGAATATGTTAGATTTACGGCTGAATCCTGTTTTCGTCGCTTGCGACTATATTTATTATTATTTTTCTTTCTAGAAACTTTGGACCAGTGTACAGCCAAAACGGCTGAAGCAAATACAACTAAATTTTACAGACTTTTAGACCTTACCCTGGAATCGCGACGTTAAGCTTTTCAGCCTGATTGGATAAAGCATTAAAGGTCCAGTTCGATTTCAAAATTCAAAATTTAACATTGATTTTTTTTTCAAAATACACTTAGAGACCTAAAACTTTTTTTAAAAGATGCGCAATAAAAAATAATGCAAAAAAGCATATCATGACAAATTTGTAGGTCACGTGATTTGGCCGCCATCTTGATTTTAAACACCTTTGAAAAAAGTCCGACCCCATGCACCTTTGGCGAAGCCGTTTTTTCTTAATATTTGTACTAGAGAGCTGACATTTGCACATGATATAGCCAAGACCCTGGTCTATAACAAGTTTGTTTCAAAATTTGAAAATTCAAAATACTTTTTGTGTAATAACCTTTCAAAGTTTGACAATTTTTAAAAATATCAATTTTCAAGGGCAGATAACTCAAAAAGTTTGACTCAGAATTATGCAAATTTCTCAGGAATGTTAGACAGTGTTGTATACATTAGGAATATATCAAAACATCGATCGCGAACAGTCATTTGCGATAACAAAATAGAGTCAAAGATGACCAAACGTAAAGGTGAAAAAAATTAACATGGGCAATTTTTTTAAAATGCACCTAGAGACTTGAAATTGTACATAGAGGTGGACAATGACATTCTAAGCAAAAAAGTCAATCATGACAAAGTTGTAGGTCACGTGGTTTCGGCGCCATTTTGATTTTTTGTGCTTTTTAGAATTTCCGGACCCCTTGGATTTAGCGAATCTTCTCCTTTAAAATGCTCCTAAATCTTGATGCATAAAGATAAATAAATGAAATTTTCAGGACTCATTCCTGACATGTTTAGCTTTGTACTGAATACGCTGTTAATGCGGCTGAATCCTGTTGTCGCCGCTTGCGGCTATATTTATTATTCTTTTTCTTGGCAGAAACTTTGGACCAATGTACAGCCAAAACGGCTGAAGCAAATATAACTAAACTTTACAGACTTTTAGACCTTACCCTGGAATCGCGACGCGAAGCTTTTCAGCCTGATTGGTTAAAGCATTAAAGGTCCAGTTCGATTCCAAAATTCAAAATTTAACATTGATTTTTTTTTCAAAATGTACTTAGATACCTAAAACTTTTTTTAAAAGATGCGCAATCAAAAATAATGCAAAAAAGCAAATCGGGACAAATTTGTAGGTCACGTGATTTGGCCGCCATCTTGATTTTAAACACTTTTTACAACAGTCCGACCCCATGCACCTTTGCCGAATCGATTCTTTTTTAATATTTGTACTAGAGAACTGAAATTTGCACATGATATAGCCAAGACCCTGGTCTATAACAAGTTTGTTTAAAAATTGGAAAATTCAAAATACTTTTTGCGTAATAACCTTTCAAAGTTTGACAATTTTTAAAAATATCAATTTTCAAGGGCAGATAACTCAAAAAGTTTGACTCAGAATTATGCAAATTTTTCAGGAATGTTAGACAGTGTTGTATACATTAGGAATATATCAAAACATCGATCGCGAACAGTCATTTGCGATAACAAAATAGAGTCAAAGATGACCGAACGTAAGGGTGAAAAAAATTAACATGGGCAATTTCTTTAAAATGCACCTAGAGACTTGAAATTTTACATAGAGGTGGACAATGACATTCTAAGCAAAAAAGTCAATCATGACAAAGTTGTAGGTCACGTGGTTTCGGCGCCATTTTGATTTTTTGTGCTTTTTAGAATTTCCGGACCCCTTGAATTTAGCGAATCTTCTCCTTTAAAATGCTCCTTAATCTTGATGCATAAAGATAAATAAATGAAATTTTCAGGACTCATTCCTGACATGTTTAGCTTTGTACTGAATACGCTGTTAATGCGGCTGAATCCTGTTGTCGCCGCTTGCGGCTATATTTAAGGATTCAGCCTTAAAGGCTGAATCCTTATTGTTATTGGCGTGTTTATTATTAAGGATTCAGCTTTCAAGCTGAATCCTTATTGTTATTGGCGTGTTTATTATTATTATTATTATTATTATTATTTTTCTTTCTAGAAACTTTGGACCAGTGTACAGCCAAAACGGCTGAAGCAAATACAACTAAATTTTACAGACTTTTAGACCTTACCCTGGAATCGCGACGTTAAGCTTTTCAGCCTGATTGGATAAAGCATTAAAGGTCCAGTTCGATTTCAAAATTCAAAATTTAACATTGATTTTTTTTTCAAAATACACTTAGAGACCTAAAACTTTTTTTAAAAGATGCGCAATAAAAAATAATGCAAAAAAGCATATCATGACAAATTTGTAGGTCACGTGATTTGGCCGCCATCTTGATTTTAAACACCTTTGAAAAAAGTCCGACCCCATGCACCTTTGGCGAAGCCGTTTTTTCTTAATATTTGTACTAGAGAGCTGACATTTGCACATGATATAGCCAAGACCCTGGTCTATAACAAGTTTGTTTCAAAATTTGAAAATTCAAAATACTTTTTGTGTAATAACCTTTCAAAGTTTGACAATTTTTAAAAATATCAATTTTCAAGGGCAGATAACTCAAAAAGTTTGACTCAGAATTATGCAAATTTCTCAGGAATGTTAGACAGTGTTGTATACATTAGGAATATATCAAAACATCGATCGCGAACAGTCATTTGCGATAACAAAATAGAGTCAAAGATGACCAAACGTAAAGGTGAAAAAAATTAACATGGGCAATTTTTTTAAAATGCACCTAGAGACTTGAAATTGTACATAGAGGTGGACAATGACATTCTAAGCAAAAAAGTCAATCATGACAAAGTTGTAGGTCACGTGGTTTCGGCGCCATTTTGATTTTTTGTGCTTTTTAGAATTTCCGGACCCCTTGGATTTAGCGAATCTTCTCCTTTAAAATGCTCCTAAATCTTGATGCATAAAGATAAATAAATGAAATTTTCAGGACTCATTCCTGACATGTTTAGCTTTGTACTGAATACGCTGTTAATGCGGCTGAATCCTGTTGTCGCCGCTTGCGGCTATATTTATTATTCTTTTTCTTGGCAGAAACTTTGGACCAGTGTACAGCCAAAACGGCTAAAGCAAATACAACCAAACTTTACAGACTTTTAGACCTTACCCTGGAATCGCGACGCGAAGCTTTTCAGCCTGATTGGTTAAAGCATTAAAGGTCCAGTTCGATTCCAAAATTCAAAATTTAACATTGATTTTTTTTTCAAAATGTACTTAGAGACCTGAAACTTTTTTTAAAAGATGCGCAATAAAAAATAATGCAAAAAAGCATATCGGGACAAATTTGTAGGTCACGTGATTTGGCCGCCATCTTGATTTTAAACACTTTTTACAACAGTCCGACCCCATGCACCTTTGCCGAATCGGTTCTTTTTTAATATTTGTACTAGAGAGCTGACATTTGCACATGATATAGTCATGACCCTGGTCTATAACAAGTTTGTTTAAAAATTGGAAAATTCAAAATACTTTTTGCGTAATAACCTTTCAAAGTTTGACAATTTTTTAAAATATCAATTTTCAAGGGCAGATAACTCGAAAACCTGACCGACGAATTATATGATTTTTGCATGAGAGCTAGCCCTAAGTATGGTCTTGAAATTAAAAAAATAAAATAGCTCGCGAACAGTCATTTCCGGCCGCCATGACGCATTTTCCTAACATGGGGTCAGCTCCGACAGAAAATATGCAAATCATACTTTCCAATGCTGCTATAGCTTATTGCTTCACAGGAAGTTCATGAAACTTTGAGGATTGATTGCTAACATTATTATCTGTATAATGTATACGTTAGATGTACGGCTGAATCCTGTTTTCGTCGCTTGCGACTATATTTCTTTTTCTTTCTAGAAACTTTGGACCAGGGTACAGCCAAAACGGCTGAAGCAAATACAACCAAACTTTACAGACTTTTAGACCTTACCCTGGAATCGCGACGCGAAGCTTTTCAGCCTGATTGGTTAAAGCATTAAAGGTCCAGTTCGATTCCAAAATTCAAAATTTAACATTGATTTTTTTTTCAAAATGTACTTAGAGACCTAAAACGTTTTTTAAAAGATGCCCAATCAAAAATAATGCAAAAAAGCATATCGGGACAAACTTGTAGGTCACGTGATTTGGCCGCCATCTTGATTTTAAGCACTTTTTACAACAGTCCGACCCCATGCACCTTTGCCGATTCGGTTCTTTTTTAATATTTGTAATAGAGAGCTGGCATTTGCACATGATATAGTCATGACCCTGGTCTATAACAAGTTTGTTTAAAAATTGGAAATTTCTAAATACTTTTTGCATAATAACCTTTCAAAGTTTGACATTTTTTCAAAAATATCAATTGTCAAGGGCAGATAACTCGAAAACCTGACCGACGAATTATATGATTTTTGCATGAGAGCTAGCCCTAAGTATGGTCTTGAAATTAAAAAAATAAAATCGCTCGCGAACAGTCATTTCCGGCCGCCATGACACATTTTCCTAACATGGGGTCAGCTCAGACAGATGTAAAATGTAAAATGATACTTTCCAATGCTGCTGTAGCATATTGCTTCACGGAATTTTCATGAAACTTTCAGGAATGATTGTTAACATTACTATCTTTATGATGAATATGTTAGATTTACGGCTGAATCCTGTTTTCGTCGCTTGCGACTATATTTTTTATTATTATTAATGTAGCAATATGTTTTATGTGCAAAAGGTCTTGTAACTATTGAAATTGTGTTGTGTTTGGGATAACTTTTATCATGTTGTCATTGGTCGAGCAGTTTAGTGTGCAAGCGTGTACATTTCAGCATTAAGCACAAGTGTCACGAAATGCACGGGCACAATGTCACGTGATCGGCTGCGTCGCCTGATGATGACACTAATATTTACTGTCAACTTTTTGTAAAATATTTTTTTCAGCTTTTGATTACTTAACACATATATTAACTAAAATTCGTTTTTAAAGCGATTGTTATTAATGGTTTCCAAATCCTGTCACAAACCTATGAAGTCATTTGGACCAGTTCATTTTCATAGAGGGGTGTGAGTATGTTTGAACTGCTATATTTTTGTTTAGCCTTCGGCCGCGGTCTATCTGTCCTACCCGACTCCCCCTGCGGTCTATCTACAGGCACCAAGACCGAGTCTGAGTACCTTAACCTTTACTTACAAGGAACAGGTATAAGGGAAATTCCTCTATATAAGAACTAGGCGAGCGTATATCAGTGTCATTTTTCAATATTGGGTTAATGATGGGACTGCTTCCATAAACATGGGGTTATTCCGCTATCAAAGCATTTGCTGAAAAGGTTGTACAATATCTCAACACAGGCTTCGATTTTAGGACCTCGGCGTTGATACTATCAACACCCTCAGCCTTACCGTTCTTCGCCCGGAGTACAGCTCTGTGCACTTCTTCACGCGAGATTTGAGCGTTTAGAACGGTCTCCTCGTGCTGCATAGCGCTACCACTAGCTAACAGTTCAACCTCACGATTTATGTCAGCAACATAACGATTGTCATTGTTGTCACCGTCTAACCCGGAATAGAGCCTCTTAAAGTCACTTTCATTGAAATTAAATTGTAATATACATGCTAAATTAAACTGCATGTACTGTAACTACTTTAATGGTTGCATTTTAATATATTAACAATTCACAAGACAATATATCGACCATGATGTATTAAATAATCGTTACTTGACATTTTCTTTTGTTATTGTAGGATACGTTGTGAGGGACCATTTGCTGATAATTATGAGATATTTTTATCAATGTTTCTTTCAAAATGCGTTTGTTCTCAACACCTTTACTGTCACTTGTAGTAGTAGATGTTTACCTAGTTTGTTTTTTCGCGCCCATTTTAACAGTTCTCTAGGTCAACTGACCTTATTTTGTATGTCCAGCCCTGACAGTGTCCTCAGCCGACCAATTTATTCGGTTGACCGATTGAGGGATAATGTGAAACTGATTAATTTAAGCTCCCCTATGGGGTTTCATGACTACGTTTTCATCTGTACATTTGAAATAAAATAACTCAGCCGGCTTGTTCTAGGGGATTCTTACATGTCTCCTGACATGAAAAAAACCCCAAAAAAACTACTAAGTCATGTGAAAACTTGTCTACAATTTGAAAATAAATATTGGGAAATACTATAATATACTAAAGTATAAATATTGTTCTCAACTTGATAAACACAATTATTTTTAATGTATGTGTGATGTGTATATTATGATATTCAGATTTTGGAATCTGGAGGAAAATAAACAGCTACATTATATTCACTCAATCATTCATTCATCAGAAATACATACCATTTAGATAGTGTAATCCCCAATATAACAATGTTAAATCATTCATTCATTTATTTATTCTTTCATTCATTCAATGAAGATTAATTATTCTATTCAGTATTTAATATTTTAGATATTCATGTAGCATAAATATAACCCAATAAGTGAAATACATATGTTTCCATATTCATTCTTATATATGTTTTGGTGACTGTGAAAATCTTACATGGTCATTCGTATATAGCCAAGTGCCTAACATTGTTAAACCCTGCAGTCCAAAACTTCATGCTTGAGTGAACTCATGGCTTTTACAAGGTATATCCATCCACAGGTCACCCAATCAACGCAACCCACCAACGAGGTCAGCAGATAGGAGGCGTGGTTTCGGCGGTAACTCAGCCAATCGTTCGCAGTCACACCTGCGATAGGTCAAGGGCGGGTGTTGGAACGTGAAAGGATGGTCGCGGGATGTTACTTCACAAAATGCAATTCTTAGACAACATTGTGTTCTTAAATCAGAGTATGACGTGATAGGTATTAGGGAGACCCATCTCCGCGGCAGTGATGTTATAGCTGTGGACGGGTTTACATGGTTCGGTCACAACCGGACTGTTCTACATCGACGCGCTCCCCGGGGCTCTGAAAGGGATGGCTTCCTTGTGAGGAACTCACTTTTAAATAAATATGATGTGACTATTAAAGATAAAATTCATGAAGATATTTTGTGGTTATCTTTCAGAGACAGACATTCCGATGTAAACTCATATATGTGTGAATGTTATTTACCACCGGAAGGCATTTCCAGAAATGTTTGTGGACAGACTTTTTCAATGATAATTTGTTATTACAGGTTGCAGAATACAAGAACATTAGCTATATTTGTGGAGACCTTAACAGCCGATGTGGCGATATGACTGATTTTATTGAAGGTGTTGACTTTGTAAAAGACCGCCAAGTTATTGACTTTACACAAAATATGCATGGGAAATTATGTGTTGATTTTCTGATTAGTGCCAACTTTTGTATGTTGAATGGCAGAAAACATTCTCAGAATGACTTCACGTTTGTATCTACTCAGGGAATGTCGGTAGTTGACTATTGTTTTATGCCTTATGAGAAATTAGATAACTTTGATAATTTCAGCGTTGACGGAGATGTGCTTTTAAAGCTTGATCATTCCTTGCTGTCATGGGACTTCACTTTGGATAAAAGTAATGTGATTGACGATGAAAGTGATGGAAATGGACCGACTTAATGCTATGAGAAGTTTCTTACGAGACAAACACAGCCAGATTTCTTACAGTCTGACAAGGTACAGCGTAGGTTGAATGATGCCATATGTGAACTTGAAGCGTCTGTAAATGACCAAGAGAGTTTAGATAAAGCCTACACCACCTGTATAAGTACTATCAAGGAGGAAATGCAGCAAAGATTACATACCGTAAAAGTGAATCTAGCTTCCGCAGCACTAATAGACGGAGGAGAGACAAGAAGAAGAAGAAGAAGAAGAAGAAGAAAAATATGTTATATATGTGTCACGTGGTACATGTTCTGATTCGGACGTTGTAAAAAACATGTTTAAAAAGGCGTACCACCCGGCCACAAGGCCTATGAGACACAAGAAAATGAGTCACATTTACATATATGATAATGTACATAACAAAACAAACATCCATGGTGGAATGAAGAGCTAGCGGGGAAATGGGAAGTCATGTGCTCTGCTGAGAGGGTGTGGTGTAAGGCGTCCGGACCCAGAAAGTCTAAACTTAAACATCAGTTTGTAGCAGCTAGAAAAGATTTTGATAAACTTGTACAGAAACAGAAAAGAGTTTACAGAAGTAAGATACATAGCGAACTGGAGACAATGTGTGACAGTGAGGATAACAGAAATGAGTTCTGGAAGCGTATCGGGAGAGTAGGCGTAGGGACTGAGAGGCAGAAAGTAATCCCACTGGAAGTGAATGAAGATGATGGTAGTGTAAGTACACATATACACCGGGTACTTGAGAAATGGGAAAAAAGCTATGAAAGACTGCTAAACCCGTTAATAGAAGATGAAGTCCAAGAGGTATTTACTGCACAAGGTGATGACTTTTTAGATTTAACATTAGACGAAGTTCGCCGCTCAATTCAAAAGATGAAGAATGGTAAAGCGCCAGGAGTGGATGATATCCAAGTAGATCTTCTAAGAGGAGAGAGGACCATAGGTTTTTTACACAAACTCTTTAATATTTGCTTTCAGGCATCCCAGGTACCGTCTATGTGGTCAAAAGGAATTATCAATCCAATTCCCAAATCAACGTCCAGCGATCCCAGAAACCCTTTATCATACAGAGGAATAACGCTAGCACCGGTCATCTATAAGGCATACTGTGGTATTCTCAACACTCGTCTTACAGAATGGGTTGAACAAAATGACATTTTAAGTGATGAGCAAAATGGTTTTAGGCGAGGAAGATCGACGATTGATCACATAAGCTCAGTTACATCATTGATTGAGGGACGTAAACTGATAAGAAAATCGACCTTTGCAGCCTTCATTGATTTCAGAAAAGCTTACGATTGAATCAACAGAAACAATCTTTGGAGGAGATTAAACCAGCACGGAGTCCAAGGCCGGATCTTAAAAGCTATCACTACTCTTTATCAGAATGTTCAGTTCATCAATAGAGTACACAGCACTGGTTTGTTTGACGTCAACAGGGGACTAAAGCAAGGGTGCCTACTCTCGCCACTACTGTTCAACCTCTACATAGATGACCTTGTGAGAACCGTGAAAGCCCTGGGCATTGGTGTCAAGATCGGGGATGAAGTAGTTGGTATATTAGCCTATGCTGACGATGTTGTGCTATTGGCGGAAAATGAGGAGGACTTACAGTGTATCCTATCAACACTAGATATGTGGTGCTGCCAAAATAAGATCATCAATCAGGTTAAATCACAAATTGTGCATTTCAGAGACCCATCAGTCCCAAGATCAGTGTCTGTTTTTATGTGCGATGAGACAAAGTTGGAGATCAGTGAAAGTTACCACTACCTTGGCATTCTATTGACAGAACACCTTAACTATAGCAGCATGGCAAAGAATGCAGTAAAGACGGAAAGCAGATCTCTGGGATTGCTCATCTCAAAATTCAAAGCCCTGGGAGGTATGCCCTTCAACGTATACACCACGTTTTATGACACCATGGTATGGTCAGTGCTAAACTACGGTGCTTCCATATGGGGAACGACAGAACACTCTGCTGTAAATGCACTCCACCACAGAGCGATTCGTTTCTTCCTTGGAGTTGGGAAATATACACCGAATGTGGCCATAAACGGAGAAAGTGGATGGGAAGCACCTATAGTGAGACAGAGTGTAGCGGTGACAGTGGGCTAGACTTGTTAACTTGACCCAGAGGAGGCTTAACAAAAGAATTTTTGAATGGGCTAATGCGTGCAAGAAAAAGACATGGAACTATAAAGTTGCTACTTATCTTCGGGAACTTCACTTAGAAGATTTTTGTGACATTAAAACACACATAGAGGACAAAATGTTTGCCAGACTTGTACGCAAAGCAGCCTCCGCTCAGTATAAGACATCATGGACAACTCTCGAAACGGTCGAAACAAGTTGCGAACTTACAAATTATACAAGCAAGATTGTTGTGAAGAAAAGTATATGCGACTCCCTATGCGGCGTGACCACCGAAGTGCCTATGTGAAGTTTCGATGTGGGGTGGCACCGTTATACGTAGAAACTGGCCGCTACAGCAACATACCTTTTCAAGAACGTTTCTGTTTTAACTGTGATCACAGCGTAGAAGATAAAAGACACGTTCTTTTATTTTGCCCTTTATACAAGGACATCAGATCTACACTTTTTACCAGCTGTCTACGAATTGAAGAGGATTTTATCAGTCAAACAAAGGATGAGCAGTTTACATTTATTTTATCACATCCCGACCTAGCCTTTTGTGCTTCCAAAGCCTGCCATGATATCTTAACCAGGAGAAGACAACTTTTATATTCGTGATATTTACTTTTAATAATGTACCTTTCATGATCTCATTTTATGTACTATATTTATGTCTTATATCTTTACAGTGTATTTATATGTATACTTTATGTGTCTCTCATAAACCACTAAGTGATTGGTCGTATTTACTTTGTACAAATTATCTGTATTTTACACTTTTATGTAACCTACGAGTGAAACAGAAATAAATCTTCTTCTTCTTCTTCTTTCATCGGGCAGAGGACTGGGGTTAGTCCCTCCGGGTTAGTCCCTCCTGCCCAGCCCTAAGGTTAATTAATCATAATTTATCTAATAGGGATTAGGATTAGGCTGACCAGTCTCGGTGACTGGGAAAAAAGTTACCTAGGAAATAATCCCTGAAAATTATCAAAAAGATAACCATGTCACGGTCTACTGAGCAAGGTGGACACTTGGGCTTCTTCTGAAGCTGTTCATGCTTGAGTGAACTTTAGACAACTATAAGCCTGGAAAACATTGAAAGAGTTTACACAGAAAGTTGAGGTTTTTTAGTCAAGAGCCCTCTTGTAAGTGAATTGAGGAAATAGGGTTTTTTGTGTTAGAGATTTGAGAGATTACTACTTCATAGCTAATCATAATTTAAACTTTTTCTAATCACTGGATACATTGCACATCAATTCAACTATGATATCGGAAAAAGGCTAAACTATTCATTTTGATGTGTTATTAACTTTGCACAGGTATAGTACTAATATTTCAGCCTTTGTTCATTTTCACATGCCATTCACAGAGAATTATAACCAATAAGGTAGAGTAATTTGTGAATATATGAGTTAGTTTTACATGATGTTTTTTCAAAACGTTTTGACCCACTGATTTTTAAATTCAGATCCCATAGCAGATTGAAAAATACCAGGTCGACGATCTTGAGTTTCCCACAAGGTTGTCAAAGCTTTCACAACTTCTTGCTCTTTGGTAGATTTCAGTGGATAGATCCAAAGATAGCCTGAAAATATATCTATAATGACAAGTAAATATTTTATTCCATCATTATACTTGGCTAATGAAACCATATTCATCAAATCGGCTTGCCAATGACTATCTAGACCTTTTACCACATATGTATTTCGTGGAAATTTTCGTCTATTTTCGTGTTTCTTTACATTTGTGCCCACTTAGTTTACTATATTTTGCCAAATTACTTTGACATTCACTTTATTGTCATGTAGCCTATTTGTTTATATGTTTCATATTCCCTTAGATCTTATTCCAGATTAAGTTTATGATTGAAATTATTCCACAGTAAATTAATACCATGTAGCTTTAAAATATTTCAGAGGTTTACTCATTTGTTATATCCTTAGGTTTAATTTTATTAGTTTTGTGTTAACATTTTGCAGTTTATCATAATGTAAAACATACCTGTGGTACTCATTTCATATTTTCATTAAATTAAATCTTTATTTGTAGGTTTATATTCCCTTATATTCATAATGTAATTATTTCATAGTTTGTGTGTTAGTGTGTGTGTGTGTTTGGTTCACCATTCTCTGCATTTCCTTCTTTTCTTGCTAACAAAATAAAATGCCACGTTAATTTATCATGGGTTAGGTATAAATAAAGCTTTAGTTAAACTTGTGTTTTTTTACTGACTGTTTGGCGATAGACTTTACTTAGACATTGCACATTGCACCACTTATTATATCCTTACACTTCCCTCTACCCTCTTGTGTTTTCATTTAGCTTCATCATAATGGGGTAGCACTTTAGTTATTATCTTAGTGTAGCATTATTTCATCAATTTAGTTATTAAATTCTTGCTTCATTTTGCTGTTGTGTCATTCAGCCATTGCCACATTTAATGTTGTGATGTAGTTGAATTTCTACAAAATCGTTGTTTACATTTAACTTAGAATAATTCAACAGATCATTATCAACACCTGTGTTATAATGTAAGTTGAATTAGTTTAGTTTTTTTATTATCCCTCACTCATATTATTTTATTATTATTACTCAACAATTACATTTATACACACTTTGTGTTATAATGTAAGTTAAATTTATACAAATTCCATATTAATCATATTACATATCATTAACTTTGTATAATTCAACGGCAACATTTACACACTTTGTGTTAAAATGTAAGTTGAATTTATTAAATCCCTTTTCTCATGACATATAAATATTAATTATATTCAACTGTTACAATAATGCACTTTGTGCTATCATGTAAGTTGAATACATCTATTCACTAATTGTAATTTCTTAATTGTAAATATTTAACTCCATCTTTCCACTATTGAGTGATAGTGAGAGTTGAATTTTCATTCCCAATTCCTCATTTCATTTCAACTTCTTGTAATTATTACCATTTCATGCTTTGTTTACACATAGAAGGTCTACTTCAATAGCGCCATTGTTTTGCACTTGTTGTCATATCATTTCACATACTTTAATTACCCACTTTAGTAAAAAACCATTATGCATATTACGTAGATAGATAAGGGGGTTTATGGACCACGGAAATTTTTTAATGTATTGCTACTGTATGAAATACATTAAAGGGGCAGTAGCACGTTTTTTGACAATTTTATATTTAAAATATTTCACTGAAAATTGTAAGTTAATGTTAAAGGTATTATTTTGACAGTGTCAAAAATCTCATTACACAAGCCAATCATCCATAGTCAGAGGAAAAAGTATGAAGATTCACATAAAATCTATTGGCGGCCATTTTTTGTGAACACCTTTAATTCATTTTGTGTAAGAAAAAGGAATCGCATGGCTAAACTTTACAATATATATTTGAATTATTACTGCTCCATTTAGTTTAAATACATTGTCTTTCAATTGGAACCATTAATTTTCATTTTCCTGACATCATCTTATATTCCCCCTAACAACGTGCTACTGCCCCTTTAAACAACTTCTTTTAGACACATAAATTTTTTAATGTATGAACTACATTAAAAAATACTGTAAAAATGTAAAAAAAGGGGGTTATAAGCCAAAACGTATTTTTAACGTATATCTCACCGGGGCCAAAATATTTTTTTACCCTAATTATTGTGGACAGTATCCGATGGCATGATTAATAATTCTTCTTTAACAAAGCCTCTCCCTGGGCCATCTTGTAAGTAATAAAGTGTCGGTTCACCTTTTTTAGAAACATATCGACTAATTTTATATATTTTAAGAGACCACACAGTGTCCGTTGCTCTAAATCTTTGACCACCTTCGAGTTCACCCGGTTGGTATAAATATCTTAAGTTAACTCTAGCGGGTATGATTTTTGTATCTCTTAATAAAGGTGCAGAAGATTCAGCACAACTGATTTTAATTTAATAGCTTTTATAGGTTTCTTATTTATAAGTCGAGTCTCTTCATTATTTATTGCCGATATAATCTCAGGCAATCTAGTTACCCACTCAGTAGACCTGGCCTTGTCTTTGGATTCTTTCATTCCTGAGCATACTGATATCCGAAAAAGCGTTCGGATAGTGTCTTATTAAATCTCTCTACGAGGGCTTGACTTCTGTGCGCTTCTTTTTCGCCTCTTCCAAATCAAACGTTATGTTTTGATAAAAGTTGTGTTACATCTCCCATAAACTCACGTCCAGGGTCTACTTGAAATATACTCGGCCAGTTCAAAGAACTCCTTCTATATATTTTCTCTAAAGCTTTAGCTACTTCTATGGAGTTCTTAGTAGTTAATGCCTCTGCTTCCTTATATCGACTGGCAACGTCTACCACAGTTAATGCATACTTATAAGTCTTTCTTTTTTCTTGGTCGTGAGGTAGAAATAGAAGGTCTGCTTGATGAACTTCATTTGGTACGGATATATCAAATTTTTGCCTTGGTACGTATTTAGGCGGAGGTAGATATATTTGCCAAATGGCTTGTTTCATTAACCAATTCTTCGCTTCTGCCTTAGTGACCTTTGCAGCCTTGGCGAGTTTATCTACAGCTGCTAGGCCTTTCCAATATCCCTTGGGACTATAATAAATCCTTTCTATCTTCTTCGAAGAAGACATCTCTTATATAAGAAGGATTATGTTTTTAAATATCCATATGCATATGTATTTACACCATCATCAGCAATCCATCTTTTTGTATCTAATGGAGATAATGATGTCTTTTTAAGTCGCATTGCGTACATGTTATGTCCTTCACTTCTCAAAGTATTCATTTCGTGTTTAAAAATCTTCTTATCGAATAATGCCTCTTTATAGTGCTCAAGGTTGGTATGATTCTTCACTACATACTTTTTAATTCCTTTAGCTTTCTTAATTTCTGTTTCAGATCTTTTAATACAATACATCTTCGGTCTTAATCCGACGTATTCAGAAATAGGAACACCCGAACATTCATCCTTAAATTTACCTAAAACCTTCTTATTTTTTACGCTGTGCAATGGGTGGGCTTTATCAAAATCACTAGTATCGTACAAGTCAATTTTTTCTTTCATGTCTTTGTAGACATCATCGGTTTGTATCTCTAATAACAAAGAATCTGTATCGGTATATAAAACTTCGCATTTATTTCTATATTGTTTCTTTATCTCATTATAATAATAGTCATACATTAAGTGTTTCGATAAGTCTAATATACTCATGCCCACGAATATCGCTTTGTTTAATTTTATACTAGTCTTGTTCATATGAACAGTGGCTAAATCGTGATCAAAGATTCTAAATTCGTTAAAAGCAGGATTAGCAATAGCCTTTCTTAATGGTTCTTCAATACCATTTGTCCTGAATAATCTTACGTTTACTCTATTCCTTACATTTTCCATAGTTTTACTGTATACAGAATTATTCAGGGCTCTGATCGAATTCTAGAATTCTGTGTATTTTAGTTAACTTCATACCCAATGAAAGATATAATTGGATATTTCTGTAATGGATTACGTATTTACTTTTATTCATTAAGTTGGGCACTAATTTCTCTACATCGGGTATTTTTTCTCCGTTTAATAATTTATTTTGATAATCGGAGAACCATTCTTGTTTCACCTTAAGTCTTTCAGGGGCTAATGGATAGGTATTATAATTAATAAGGGTTTCTTTCGGATATTCTAAATCTACTTCGAGAATTAAACCCTTCTCCGAATCTTTAGGTATATTCATAACATCGAGATCCTCATATTCTACCCACTTAAACCCACCCGTAGGTAAATATTGACTCATCGCCACCGGTAAAGATTATTCACGTCTAAGTAAAGTATGTGACTCGATGGCATACTCGAATCATATCCCTCTACATATTTATTGTTAGCCTTGGCATGTCTCTTGGACACCATTGATATTCCACCTCTAAGACCTTTCTCGATAAACAAGTGCATGTCATAGTCTGTTAGTAGCTCTAGTTTTACTCCAGTTTTCATAAGTAAAGCGTCCCAGGATAGCCCTGGACCCGTGAAATAATGGGCAGGATCTAACTCGTATTGCTTTAAACAAGTCTTTCTGAAAGTTTCGAATATATCAGCCAGTAATAATACATCGGTTTTTAGATATAGATTGTGATAATCGCCTAAATTTTTACAATCGAATGAATTCCACACATTTTTAGCGTGAGTATAATCATCATCGCTTATATGACTTTCGACTAAATTGTTATAGAAACATTCTTTAGGTGGTAGTTCGGTTTCTTCAAACCTATCCCAACTTTCCATATACGAGTATGGATATACTCCTTTTTTCAATAATAAATGCCGCTTGAGTTCCTGAGTATATTGTTCGGTTATAGGGAAGTTACCATTAGCCTTTACCAAATAATCTAACGACATTAGAAGAAACTGACAACTATCTATAAAACGAAGGCCGCCTAAAGAAAATGTTATATATCTTTCCATATTATTAGGTATACATTCTATATTGCCATCAACCTTAGAAATAGCCTGCATAATAAGGTTTGCATCATAAAATTTCAGATTGTGAATTACTACAGGAATTTTAATCCGTTCAGGTTGTAAGTTGCATTTGCTATGAGCCGCACCACAATAGTTTCCTGTAATGTGACAGTGATCGCGTACTTTTTTCCAATCTTTATTATTATTATTATTATTTAACCATCTCCCACAAATCCAACAATTTCTAGCTTTACTAAATTCACTCGATTCATCCTTAGTCATAGGTTTTTTATCTTTTAATTGTTCCCTAATATTTTTTTCAACTGCCTGAAGGCGTATTAAGAATGTCTCCGCTGCATTCGGCCCCCTATAAATTATCGGCTCCATCGTTTTTCCATCACACCTAATCGCTATAAAACCAAAGTCGCACGCTTCGTGTTCCTCCATTTTATGAGTAAAACTTTGATTGTTATTACTGGGTTGTACATTATGAACTTTTTTATTGACACTCTCAAAATCTCCGTAAATAACATAAGGCGTGGGCATCTGGTTTTGATAATTTTTAAAATGGAGTATTTTATTTTTCTCCTCAGGCATTTCAATTCTAACAGCAGACTGACTGACACTCCTGCAGTCAGCTTTATGTTGTTGCAGTAGGTCCTCTCTAGAATACCCGTGAAGACATCTTTCGCAAAAATATTTGTTCTCCTTATGTTTAGATTGGTCGAATAGAAGTCTATTGAAATTCTTTATCCACATATAATGATATTTAATGTCATCCTTATCAATTTTGTATTTTTTCTTATCTTTTTTCTTATCAATTTCGTATTTCCCCTGTTCGGCTGTTTTCTAACCTTATCAATTGCATCTTCTTCTTCTTCTAATAGAAACACATTTATTCTAGGAATATTTTCATTAGCGGAACTAACCCTATGAATAATGAACCCATCATTTTTTTCATTATTCCCGAATATATTAATGGCCAAATTGTTCATTTTTTCTACCTTTGTAATTTGTGAAATTGGAGTAGGAGTGTCTATACCATCAAAATTAAGCCCATCATTAATAGGATATGATGATGCTCTATCGGAGAGTGAATCCGCTGGATCTCAAAGCCCAACTTAAACAGTTATCATCCTTATTCTTTACATTAATGATGGCTTTCTTATTCTTATAATATTTAGGTAAATCTATGTACCTTTCAACGGATTATATTTCACTACGTCTAACCACATTTTTTTCTATACGATCTACAACCCACCCAGACCCTTGATGCGTAAATTTTTCCAATCTTTCTTGTATCACTTCTTGACATTTGGATAAAGATGTAGGAATATCACTCAAGTCGGTTAATACCATCTGTTCATTTCTAAAATAAACATGCATAACAGTTTTCCCATTTTTCCCATCATCCTTGCTGAGCTGAACTTTAATCGCTAACTGATATTTAATATTAGTCAAATTTTCTAATTCCTCGGTTAATTTTTTTACCACAAGCTCTTCCGTATTTTTGAATAGTATTAATAGATCCTTGTAATCAAGATCCAATTTCCCAACTACGTAAATACTTCCTAAAAGTTTTTGATAAATAAAACACATCTAGTTCAGTTATAGGTTCAGTTATAGGTTCAGTTTGAGTTTCAATTATAGGTTCAGTTTGAGTTTCAATTATAGGTTCAGTTTGAGTTTCAATTATAGGTTCAGTTTGAGTTTCAATTATAGGTTCAGTTTGAGTTTCAGTTATAGGTTCAGGTTTGATATTAGATTTGATATCAAGTTCAGTTATAGGTTCAGTTTGAGTTTCAGTTATAGGTTCATTTTTAGTTTTAATATAATTTTGCAACTTATTCGTAATATTTTTCATACGATTAATGGTGGAAGCAGATGCACTCTGTATAAAAGACTTTGCCAACATCAAAAACTGCGATGCATATCTGAAAATTCGACGACTCGGCTCCATTTATTATAATCTAGAATTTTATTTTTTTTTAAATAAATTTTTTCCAAAAATTAATTTTTTTTGAATGGAGTAAATCCAATGAGGATTCTCATTGGATATAAACCAAATATATTTATAAAAATACCTCACTTTATGAGGCATTTAGATAACTCATAATAGGATAAACCTTTACTGATATGATAAATTTTTATGCCTAACATTTTAGCAATTTCCTTGTAACTTTTGTCAACATCAAGTTCTTTATAAGCATGAACTAAGCAAACACCGATCAATCCTAGTCTATTATTGCCTCTTTTAATTAAATTTAACTTCTCACATTTGCTAATATTTTTTTTTTGCGGTTAATAATTGCAAACATTGGCTCAAATTATATTGTTGCAATGCCTTTTGGATATCCCTTTGTTTATGATTAGGGATACGGATCTTATTATTATTAACCGAGTATGGCTTGTGAACATTAAGTATTTTATATTCAAACCCGCAGTCTACACATCTGTAGCCATCGATTATATTCCTGTGAATGCAAGTTTCGGGATCAATATCAGTAAACTGACAACAGGAAATCTAATTTTGGTGTATTCGTTTTTAATGCCATTTTGCTTAATTTTACAGAACCTGCAGCTAGTCCATTTACTATTGCGGCATGGTAAAGGGTATTTACGATAATCTTTTGTTCACTCATATTTATATATCATATACCTTTTTCTTAAAGGTGTTTTTATCATTTTTATCAGTACTGTTATCAGTAGATGGCTTATTCAATTTATTGTAGACAATCACTGCGCCTATGCTTAAAATTGCTAATAGGAAGGGAAGTGCTAGATTACCATGATTTATCACTCCCTGAGTGAATACCTCTTGAAACGCTATAACTCGAGTCTCTTTTGTCTCACGCTTTAATTTTTTAACCATGGCACCCTTCTTACCAGCTTCTACCTTTTTAGGATTTTTCGTGACTGCGAGTTTTTGTTGATGTTCATCATTAGCTTTTGTGCCACGTTTTAATATTTTAACCACCTTCTTATCTACCTTTTTAGTGACCTGTTGCGGTTCATCGCTAAGTTGAATATCCTCATTGGGCTGTATTATCTCCGATATCTCCGGATTCGAAATTTCTGGATTCGACATCTTTATCATTTAAACTTATATTCTTAAAATCAACATGCTTAGCAGTTGTAATCATCATTGTAATGGGAGCCAGGTACATTCCCCACTTAGAATAAAGGTCACAACAAATTTTATTCGTAGCAATATCGATGAATGGGTGTTCATTAAGCTCTTCGAATAGCTGTGTTTTACTATCAGGAGTGATATTGAAGAAGTGACTCATTGCGTTGGAATATAAATGTAGGAAAGATTTCCCTAGTGTTCTTACTATAGTCGCGCCCAGCCTACGTTCATATTTCTCATATTCTGCTATTATTTCTTCATCGGTCATACCGCTTATTATATCCGTAGAAATTTTTTTATCAACAAATTTCCCACCACCCAAGACAGCAATTGTAAGTTTGTTTCTCTTATCCTCAATCATTTCTTGGGGATATATAGAGAACATCTCCCCCACGATTTCGCTTAATTCCATTTTTATTATTATGCGGCAAATGCTTAAAGCAATAATGCCCACAAAACCTAAACATATTAGTAATAATATAACGCCCGCAAAACATATCAACAATAATATTATGCCCGCAAAACATAATAGTATGCCCGCAAAACCTAAAAATATCAGTAATAATACGAGTGCCAACATTAATCTTTAAGAATTAATGTTTTAATTATAAAAGAAATGCCAGAGATACTACCTAAAGATCCGCATTGCGCTATCATTTGTGGAAAGACTGGATGCGGAAAAACTAAATTCGTGTTAGACCTTATAGAAACGTATTATTACGAAAATTTTGAACACATTATTATTATTTGTCCAACCATTAATGTAACTTATAAACTTATAAGTCTAAATTGTTGGTAAATAATGACCCAAATGTACATAACATTCTTCCAGGGGAACGACTTAACGATTGTTTGAAATATTCATAAATATAAAAATTCAAGAATGAACCTACCTTGTTCATAATCGATGACTGCTGTGCTGAAAGGGACTTAACTCGAAAGAAAGCCAAATTATCTAAGCTAGCATTCTCGGGCAGGCATACTAAACATAGCGTTTGGATTCTTTCCCAGAAATATAATTCTATACTCACAGATTTCAGTGAGCAAATTCGCTGGATTTGCTTATTTAAGTGTAAGGATAAAGATAATTTTGACGATTGTTTACGAGAGAACTATGTTAATGAAAGTTAATACGAAATAGAAAAGGTTAGAAAACGGCTGAACGGGAAATACTCCAAACTGATCCTATGCACTGACACACTACCATGGTATAAAGTGTCAGATTAGCTCGATTTTGCTTGGATTTTTCTAAAGTTTGCTTGATTTTGCTAAAGTTTGACAAAAACTTTTCACAATTGCGTTTGAAATCGATTAAAATTATTTTAACTAATAAATAGCTGATTCAAATCGGCCATTTTTGATAATCAATTTAGCATCCTTAATGACGTACATGTAAGCATTTATTGGTCCAGTTGTTTCTGCTTTTTTAGTTATTGCTATAGTCATTCCTTCACTACCATTCTCAATTCGCCTACCAGAACCATGTTATTCATCGTCATCGGTTGTCCTAAGATCGAGCCATAGAGCATGCTTGTCGGTTAAGAACTTACCAATAGTCATATCCGTAAGACAAAGATCTTTCATCACCATATTCGGTAATGGGTTACGTTTTATGCTGGGAAGCTTCTTAATTTCATCCCATAAGTTATACTTACGCATATCTTGACTGTACAACTGGTTTGGTACTCCTTCAATGGTCGTTTGCACGTTATTAATTTTAGGATTGTAAAATGATTCGGTTATTCTATCAAACCCTGGGGTGGGCTCTTTAAATAACATCAAAACTCCTTTCATAGACTTGGCCGGTACATTGATATTAATATTCCACACCGTGTCACTTTTATTCAAAGGTATCATACGATGTCGAAATATACGATTGTAGTGTATATATTGTTATGGAACTATTATACATCGAATGGATTTCGCTGGCTAATTCTGACTCCTTGACTTTATCAAATTCCAAAGCGATATTCTTAATTTCGTACTTCGTATTTGGTGCTCCTATAATTACATTCTTATAATCATTAAATGTCAGCTCATATTCTAGTCTATCTCCCAGTGCAGCTTGATAGAAAGGCATGTGAGTCTCTAACAATTCAAAATCTAGAGGAATATAAAAACGATTTCCTAGGTTATCGGCTATGGCTTTGTCTTCTACAATGGAAGCATCACCGCGTGCAGATCCCATTCTTAACTTGGTGACATTTCGAAATATAGTTATGTCAATACCTTGGTAATGTAAACTGCCTCTTTCCTGTGTAGTTCTCCAAAGATCTACGTAAGTGTAATATATAACGCTATCATCTATAGACAATACTTGATTACTACTTATCTTAACGGTTGTTTTCTTCACAATGGAACGCCCAATATTCTGTACAATGCTACTGTTCACATCTTTATCACCATCCGATGTTAGGACTAAATGAAAAGCCAATCTGACTGTACCCGGGACTATGACATCGTGACTTCCAAGATTAGGAAAGCGAACTAATAGTTGTTCGTTCTGATCAATAGTACTCGGATTGTTACATACCCGAACGCTGGACCTTTCTCCTCTTATCCCAAAAGCCTCTCTAAAATTACGCGATGGATTGAGTTTCTGACCGTAGTTAGACATTTTATTAATACATATTTTTGTGTTTAAAGGAAAAAAACATATATTTATAAAATGGACAACATCAGTCATTTTGAAGATGACGGTGTGGAAGGAGCAGTTGGTGGGGATAGTGAATCTTATGAAATGGACGATTTGAATGTTGATAGCCCAGGAACTAGGTTTGGAACTACTTCACTTTCTTGAAATAATGAGGGAGTTAATTTCCAACAAGAAATGATTAAAGAAGCTGTGGATAGTTTTTATGAAGAACTGGGTACACCTGAGGGTGGCATTGATTATACGAAATTTAAAATAGGTACAGAAGGCTAAAAGATCACCCAAACGTAGATATAGTTAACAAAAACCTCTCGCTTTTAGCACCCTAAAACAGAAAATAGGAGTAAAGGTTATTCGTGAAGAATTAGGGTTTTTAGATTATAAAACTCCAAAACCAAAACTTCCAGAAAGGACTCAGAGAGAACTTCAGAGCTCAAGGGTACATTTGGATGAAGCAGAAACTTCCCTCAGCGAACAACCAATACAAGCCACTAATGAAGCTATTAATTCAATAGACAAAGCCATACAAACTATAAATGATCCACCTTTAAATACTGAGGGATTAGAACATAGTATAAGAGAATTGAGGGGACTCGATCGGGCTATGAAAACTCACAGAGGGGAACTAATTAATAACTTATCTAGACAAACACACCTAGATAGAAACCTAGAATACGAAAACATTAAATTAACTCAAGCGGAAGGTCAAAGACAAACCGAACTCGTTGAAGGAAGAATAAGGGATTGGGAACTCGAAAGGTCAGCTAGGTTAGAAACTGCATCGGTAAATAAACGAGCCCTACGTTCACAAATTCAACGTATAAAACAGACTATTAGACAACTCTTAGACGAAGATGAATCGTTAGGTGAGCGTCTTCGGACATTATTCCGAGAACAGGGCATTACAATCACGTCATTATAACGGCGATAGGATTTATAATTTCAACATTGGTTCTCTCCGTAACAGGAGGAGGTGGGCCTGTGCTCCCTAATAATAATAAGAAACCAAACAAAATTAAGGAGTGGTTACAATATATAGGTAAAGCATTATCTAAATTAGCGGGGAAGGCTGCAGCGGCTTTACCAGGAATAATAGGAAGTATTTTATCTTGGCTTTTAACCTTCTTGTCTAAAACAGCGACTTGGTTAAGTCAAAATATATGGGCAATAATGGTAGCTATCGGGGGTATAATAATTGTTTTCTTAAAACGAAGGTTATAAAACGAATGAAAACTAGAATCGCCAAATAATGACTAACCCAACTGCTATCCCACTGAGTATAATTAAAGTTTTAGTATAAACATGCGTTTTAGTATAAACATGCGTTTTAGTATGAACATGCGTTTTAGTATAAACATGCTGTTGATGAAGGTCTGAGTTACTTGGCTTTGCAATAGCATGGTGTTGATGATGGTCTATAGTTGGAGGCTTATTAATTTCAACATTCGTACCCAAACTTCTACCAGCACTCGCGATGATAACTTTATTATTATAACCTTTTGCTTGGCCTACCTTAAGTTTCATATCACTGGGGACCATATATAAGCCATTGCCGATAACATAATCTACCTTAGAACTGGCATATTGTAATACGTCTTGATATCTTTTTATAGAATTGGGGATATCTACTGGTCTAGCAATGGCGTCTTCTATATTTGCAATGAACTGTTTCTCGGCATCGAATGAGGTTCCATCGGCCATGATATTCGTTCTAGTTTGCGCTTGAGCATCTATAGTCGTCTTCATTTAAATAGACTACATGCTTTTCCCCAATTATAAATTCCACGGGCCTTCCACGCTTTTTTCTTTTACATAAACGTGAAAACAAACCCAAACCCCATCTAAAACATATATTGCTTAAATCTTAACAAGTGATGATAGCTACTTTTTCACATTACAAAGTAAACACCATATAAATCTCCATGTTGCTGTTTGGCTACTATACGTCACAGATCATTTACATATGACATGACATTTTGCGCACGCACACCTTTTGTCAAGTTAGTACAGGTAGCAGCACTATGCTCTGTTTCAAAATTTGGTCTTCTGAAGTCGTTTCATTTATCACGTATTATCATGATTAAGTTATTTCCTGCATAGCAGTGTTTTTTCTTATTGCTATATATTGTGAATTAAACGCTTGTATATGCATAGTATTACATTGCAGGACCTTTTATGAATGAAAACTTACATAATTATTGTAATGCTTTATTGATAAACAAAAAAAGTAATACAACAAATACAAGGTTGGATTTAATTTTAATATAGAATTAATGCTCCAAAAAGTTTAGAAATCAATTTATGATCAGTTATAATACAGGTTCACAGGTTAGCAGCGCTTCTGTTTTAAATATCCAAGGAATCGTCGTCAGTGTCGATATCTGTGTCGTCTGCTAGGGAAATTGCAACGGGTGATATCCTGTTGCTCAAAAATCCGTCCTGCTTTTTTAATTGTTGCTCAATTTCTATTGTATGTCTCACAGCAACTGAGAACTGTTTTTCGGTCACATTTGCAAAAGCAATCGCAAGTTCACGTCTCACTGTCGTTATCCTTCCATCATTGTGTTTGGCCACGTGACCTTTCACTTGACTCCATATCAATTCAATGGGATTCAGTTCAGAATGTCTTGGAGGTAGTCGTAAACAAAAATGTCCATGAAGACCCGCTATCACGTCAGTTTTGAATTGTGGCTTTGGTTTGTTTCTTTTGATTAAATCATATAACACTGGTTTTGTCATCTTCTGTTCGAATGGTATCTTGTGTGTTGTCAGCCATGCTTGCATGTCACCTTTTCTAGTGTTCATAGTTGGTGCCTGTGACTCTTCAGTTCTCACGTTATGGTAACTGGCATTGTCCATGACAATCACTGACGGTTCCGGTAACGACCTCATTAACTGATTCTCGAACCATTTCAAAAAGTTCTCACTGTTCATCTCTCCGTGATAGTCTCCGTCTGAACGTTTAGCAGAAAACACAAGTTCACAACCATCAATGAGACCATATTTGTCACAACCAGCGTGGCAAATAATTAAGCGCTGGCCCTTTCCTGCTACTGAAGCTAATTTTGGAATCAGATGAGATGCATCCTTCTTGTGTCTGTGATTCTGAGTACTGGTTCCGGGATGAACATCAGTCCAGTGTTGTGTCGTTGTGTGATACATGTTCGTCCACGTTTCATCCTGGAACACAATCAAATATCCTTGCTCTCTGTAGTTTTCTATCTGACGTAAATACTCCACCCTTTTATGAATGATATTGCTATCCTCAAATATCGCTTTTCCTGTGGTTGATACATGTTGATACTTGAAGCCCAAATCATGGAGAACCCTACGTAATGTTGATACAGATATATGAATATCACAGTTCTCTCGCAAAGCCAGATTTATTTTATTCAGAGTTGGCAATTCTCCTTCTTGATAAAATCTGTATACTCGCCTTCTGATAACATCTCTGTCGAAAGAGTCAACAGTCGACGCTCTGCAGCAGCTTGATTTATCAGAACATTCTGATTTCTTTTTCGATTGAGTGATGCACCTTTGCACTGAAGACTTTGACACTTTTAAAGCTGCTGCAACTCTATCAAGAATCCTATGAATCGCAAAACGGGGTCTACCACGATTGTTTTCGTTAATAAAGTAATCATGAACATTGAATATGCATGTGATTAAGTCGGCAGATAGATGTCTAGATCGACCCATTTTCTATTATGGCCGTATGCATCTCTTACAATTGACTGATTTCTCACGTAAAATTACACAATCATGCCTTTCTCACATACCTTGAATAATTGCAACATTTCGTGCAAAACGACTTCAGAAGACCAAATTTTGAAACAGAGCATAGTGCTGCTACCTGTACTAACCTGACAAAAGGTGTGCGTGCGCAAAATGTCATGTCATATGTAAATGATCTGTGACGTATAGTAGCCAAACAGCAACATGGAGATTTATATGGTGTTTACTTTGTAATGTGAAAAAGTAGCTATCATCACTTGTTAAGATTTAAGCAATATATGTTTTAGATGGGGTTTGGGTTTGTTTTCACGTTTATGTAAAAGAAAAAAGCGTGGAAGGCCCGTGGAATTTATAATTGGGGAAAAGCATGTAGTCTATTTAAATGAACACGACTATAGTAAAGCCCAGACATACGTTCTAATAGAATAGTTCAATCTTTGAACACCTGGTTTAGTGAACCCATTCGATGTATCCAAAACAAAGGATTGCCAATGTTCGTAAATTTGATGAAATTTTGCTACTTGGCGTTTATTGGGATACACGTATTCACGTTTAATATGCTTACTTAATCCCCCATACTTCGTGGCATACGCATCCCTTATATTAAATTTTAATTTAGGTTTTGGTTGCGGTGAAAAGGACCATTTAGAAGGTGAGTAATCATCTTTTACGTACGAGGTATGATTAGGATCATTATCAAAACCTATACTGGGTACAAATATGTAGCCCATTCCATTATTCTTTCCACGTGCACGCCAATCCGCAGTCGTTGATACATTAAATTCACTACAGATACGTTCGTAGACTCTGACATTGTACTGATTATTATTGGATACCCATGCTTAAAATACGCCTAATTTGATAATATACGTGAAATAAAAATATTGCCTCTGTTAACCCTCTTTTCGAAGATAGATGAGCTTTATAAGATACCCCACACCCTGTAGTAGCGCACCACACAGCAAAATGAAGTTGGTTTTGCCAAAATTGCATGGGTTTATTATTCCATTTTTCCAGTTCACCTTCATTAGAAATAGTAACATAATATTTATATATTTTATTTTTGTCTTTGGATTTTGTGCCTAATATATCGGGAAATTTTACCGCGAAATTAAAGCCCTTAGTATCTACCCATATAGATTGTTTTATTAGGTTTATGTCTTTTTTAGTTATGGTATATTCGGGTTTATAAATATGGTGATGAAATGAAACTTATAACTAGGTTGAATTATTTTATCACCTTCAGTATAGGAATCGTATACGCCGCCAGCTTGATAACTTGCCTTATCGTTATACTTGTAGGCTGCCATTTTTATTATTTAAGGATTAAACTTTTAAATAATAAAGATGCCGAGGCCAAAAATGTCTTCTCCGAAGCCAGAAATGTATTTAACTATACCCAATTTTGAGAATGGACAAACGTTAGAACTGTAAGAGCTATAGATAATGCTAATGGAGAGATGCGAGTAGGATTATGCGAAATTTTATACTATCCTAATTGGTATAACATAAGTGAAGAAAATAATGAGTTTACGAAGGGGGGAACAACTAATAATAATAATAAATATAGCCGCAAGCGGCGACAACAGGATTCAGCCGCATCAACAGCGTGTTCAGTACAAAGATAAACATGTCAGGAGTCATTCCTGAAAGTTTCATTAAGTTCTGTCAACACGTTTAGCTTAAGGAGACTTTTTAGCATTTTTCTTTTTTTCTGACCTTTTTTTCTATCGATTTTGAGTCTCTTGATACTCAACGTTAAAGCCTGTATTTGTGTATGTACTTTGATAAACATAAATTTCAACCATTTTGACCATTTTGAGCTCCTTGATGTGTTGTTTAGGTCTAAAATACGATTTTCAGCTGCTACATCCTTATTCACAGAGCCCACAAATACAAAGTAACAAATTGTCAGTATAAAAAAACATGACAAATGTGAAAATACAGAAGCAAATTTGTCAAAGCAAACCAATTTAAATCTTATACTTGTTTTCAATTTCAAAACCAAAGCAAAGCCAAGCAATGTGAGCTGGAGCGCCCGTGATAAGAAAAAGCATGCATCCCGCTTTTCAATCCATGAATGAACTCATTGACGACTACTTCGGGGGGTGTTGCATAAATGTTTTTCTTTTCATCTTCAAATGGAGGAATCTCGGCATAGAAACACCAAACAGCAGTTGAGATGTGGGAACAGATATGCATTAAAAATAATGAAAGACGTTTGCTGAGACGCGATCACTTGGTTGTTGGTTTGAAGGAAATTAGAAAAGGGAAGCGCGGAGCCTTCGTTTAGTAAAAAAGTAAACAAAGCTAATACGCAAGATTCAGAAAGTACAAACATCATTGTTCCATGTAAAATACAGTGACATTTTGATTTCTGGCACAATCCTGACATAACAGGGCGTGGACGCACAGTTATTGAAAAATAGGAGGGGTGCTCTTTCAGACGCGTAATGATACAAAAAAACTGCCATATATGGAGACACCTTATAAGGGTTGATACTACGATAGCGTAGTGAAAACCGATCTCCATGTAAATTTCTTACTATCAAAGTTGTGAACCCCCATCCTTCTTTCGCACTCGTTTCTCTTGAACGGGGTGGCAAAATTTCAAATGATTTATACCATTGCAAAGGGCGAAGAACCAGCTTCAATCCAATGTGTCATTTGTACATTTGAACGAAAAAGTAAAGAAACGATAAACGATGCGACATCTGTCTCAAATATCAAGTTTTATCTCGAGATGACTGAGGGTACTTGTCTTTCAGGATTGATATATCCCGAACCAATAAAGATATCTTCATATTGTTTTCACCAGTGAATAGAGGAGAGATTTGTCTTTATATGCATACATTATTTGTTTATGAGCATGGAAAAGTAAAGAAACGGTGAGCGATGCGACATCTGCCGCAAATAACACATTTTCCATCAGAATGAGCAATGCCCTTGCGCCCTTTTTACATGTACCTCCCGAACCAATAAAGATATCTTCATATTTCTTTCACCAGTGTGTAGAGGAGAGAATTGTCTTTATTTGCATATATTATTTGTTTATGAGCATGAAAAAGTAAAGAAATGGTGAGCGATGCGGCATCTGTTGCAAATATCAAATATAGAAATAGATAATTTAGCTTAATACTCGTTTACTGTTAATATTTTTATAATGAGGTACTACACAAAGTATTTGTGTCTTTAACAAGCGCATCCATTGATGTATAGTATGTTAAGATGACTTTAATAGTAAAGGAGTAACGGGGTTTTTTTAAACTTTGCTGAAAACTGTGAAAAGTTAATATTTTTAGAACTCTACTCGATGTTAGTCTCCTCAGGCCTTTAACTATAATGTAATGTAACATAGCAAATGATGTACTTGAAATAGCGCGTGTGTAGGTGTAATAAATTGTAAGATAGCTAAATCAGTAAGGTAGTTGTGGATATTTAACACACGCATTTTGAGTTTTTTTACTTATCTTATGTAATTTGACACAACGCAACCGCAACAAATGAATGTTCACGAGCGAATTAATTCTTGTATCTTAAAGACCTTGGTAATGTCTAACTATAAACATGTCAGGCGTCATTCCTGAAAGTTTCATGACTTAATGCATAAAATTAATGCATAAAGTTCCTAGAACATTTTTAGAAAATTATCAATCAAGCAATTCTCTAACTGAATGGGCCTTTAGAAGAGATTTTACGACGCTTCTTTGCATTTCACTGTATTTTTGTCAGCGACTAACTGTTATAAAATGTACCTTGCATTGTCACTATTGGAGACATTTAACCTATATTACCTGTCTGTAGTGCCAGTGAATGACTGCTGTGAGTATTTGAGGCAAGTAATGCAGTATCCATTATTCATGGCATAGATCAGTCCTGTTCTGCTGATGTGTTCAGCTTCAGGAGCCTTTTTAGCATTTTTCTTTTTTTCCGACCTTTTTTTCTATCGATTTTGTTCATAAATTCTGAACGAAATTGACTGTTTGCGATCAATGTTTTGATAGATTCCTATTGTATATAAATTTATCTTACATTCCTGAAAAAAATGCATAATTCTGAGTCCAACTTTTTGAGTTACCGCCCTTTGAAAATGACACCTTGTACTAAGTCATCCAACTTTGAACGTTTATAGAAAAAGTATGCAAGTATCTTCAGAGAAAAAGATCTTCAAAGGTGCATGGGGTCCGGAAATTCTGAAAAGTTGAAAAATCCAATATGGCGGCCAAACCACGTGACCTACGACTTCGTCATGATAGTCTTTTTCGTAGAATTTCCTTGCGCACCCTCTCATAGAAAAATCATGAAATTCTTTGGTCACGTTTTTGTTTTATCTGCATTTGAAATTTTTTTTTTCTACAACACGGCAAACTTTGAAGGTTCCACTACACATAAATTATGCATTATGCAGTATGCATTATTCATGGCATAGATAAACATGTCAGGAGTCAGTCCTGAAAATTTCACCAAGTTCTCTCGACCCGTTGAGCTTCAGGAGCATTTTTAGCAATTTCCGACATTTTTTCTGTCGACTTTGATCAAACGTTCTGAACGAAAGTGATTGTTCGCGATCGATGTTTTCACAGATTCCTGTTGTATAAGTATTTGTCTTACATTCCTGTAAAAATTGCATAATTCTGAGTCCAACTTTTTGAGTTATCGCCCTTTGAAAGTTGCACATTGTACTAAGTCACCCGACTTTGAACGCTTCTAGAGACAAAACTTTTTGAGATACAGTCTTCGACGAGACCAAACTTTAATGTCCAATGCCTCAGCTACAACATACCAAAGTTTCAGCTCTCTGTTGCAAGTATCTTCAGAGGAGTTGATCCTCAAAGGTGCAAGGGGTCCGGAAATTCTGAAAAGTTGAAAAATCCAATATGGCGGCCAAACCACGTGACCTACGACTTCGTCCTGATTGCCTTTTTTGCTTAGAATGTCATTGTTCATCTCTATGTAAAATTTCAAGTCTCTAGCTGCATTTTGAAAAAAAATCCCATGTTAATTTTTCGAACTTGGATTCGACCTTGCCCTTTCATTTGTCGACCGATTTCGTTTAAAAGCTTATTAGAGCGTCTTCTTATAGATAGTTATCAATGTCCAAAATTTCATTGTCCTAGCATCAGCCGTTTTGGCTGAATCTAGGGCACAAAATCGCTGGAATAAAAAAAAAAAAAAAAAAAAATATAGTCGCAAGCGACGACAAACGGATTCAGCGCTGTATGGTGTTAAATGTAATGCACAAAGGTAATGATTGCAGTCAAAAGCTTATGGGTTATAATCTTTTGTTGATGATTAACGCAATTTGCAAACAAACAGTTATCAAATGCATTTAAAACGCATGCAGGGTTGACAATATTCAAAGGTCCGTAACTCAATGTGAATGAAGTAACTGAATTTTTTGTTAATTTTTAAAAGATTCTGTATTCTTTTGGCTTTCTAATGATATATGGAACAATGATTTGTCGTCTATCACTGAAGAGTAATGACTTTTTTAACATACCTATATCCTATGCATTCAAAACGAAAGCAGAATTGACAATATTCAAAGGGCCGTAACTCAGTGTAAAACAAATATAGAAATTTACTGTCAAATTTAAAAAAAATCTAAAGACTTTTGGCTTTCATATGATGTATAGAACAAAGCGTTATCGTACGCCGTTAATTCGCTACGATATTTCAAACGTACCCACCAAAACACCACATGTCCAAAATGGAAAGTTTGACCTCTGACCCTGACCGGAAATGACTGTTCGCGAGCGATTTTATTCTTTTATCTTAAGGACCTTGCCAATGTCTAACTCTCATGCAAAAATCATAAAATTCTATGGTCTGGTTTTTGAGTTATCTGCCCTTGAAGTTTGCGAGTTTTAGATTTTGGTCAACTTTGAAAAATCACAGCAAGAAAAGTATTATAGTTAGGACTTTCTAAAGAGCAAATTAAGAACAACAATGCTTCAGCTACCGTGAGTGTAAATTTCAGATCTCTAGTGCAAGTATCTTCAGAGGAGAAGATTCTCAAAGGTGGGTGGGGTCGGCAATGGTCAAAAATGCACTAAATCCAAGATGGCGGCCAAACCGCGTGACCTACGAATTTTCCATGATTTGTTTTTTTGCAGCATTTTTGATTGCGCACATTTTTAAAAAAATTTAGCTCTCTAAGTGCATTTTGAAAAAAAAGTCAATGTTAAATTTTCGATTTTGGAATCGAACTGGACCTTTAATGTATGGGCCGAATTATCCCAAAAGCTTATTGTCGCCTTTCCACAACAAGGTCTACCAGCCTGTGAAATTTGGCTTCGATAGCATCTTTCGTTTGGTCTGAATCCTGTTCACAAAAATCGTGGAAAAATAAAAATAATAAACACGCCAATAACAATAAGGATTCAGCCTTATGGCTGAATCCTTAATAATAATAAATATAGCCGCAAGCGGCGACAACAGGATTCAGCCGCATTAACAGCGTGTTCAGTACAAAGATAACCATGTCAGGAGTCATTCCTGAAAGTTTCATCAAGTTCTGTCGACACGTTTAACTTCAGGAGCCTTTTTAGCATTTTTCTTTTTTTCCCGACCTTTTTTTCTCTCGATTTTGATCATTAATTCTGAACGAAATTGACTGTTTGCGATCAATGTTTTGATAGATTGCTATGGTAAATATATTTGTCTTACATTCCTGAAAAAATTGCATAATTCTGTGTCCAACTTTTTGAGTTACCGCCCTTTGAAAATGACACCTTGTACAAAGTCACCCAACTTTGAACATGTATAGCGCAAAAACTATTTAAGGTAGAGTCTTCGGGTGAACTATCGTTTAATGTCCAATGCTCAGCTACCAAACATACCAAGTTACAGCTCTCTGTTGCAAGTATCTTCAGAGGAGCTGGTTCTCAAAGGTGCATGGGGTCCGGAAATTCTGAAAAGTTGAAAAATCCAATATGGCGGCCAAACCACGTGACCTACGACTTCGTCCTGATTGCCTTTTTTGCTTAAAATGTCATTGTTCATCTCTATGTAAAATTTCAAGTCTCTAGCTGCATTTTGAAAAAAAATCCCATGTTAATTTTTCGAACTTGGATTCGACCTTGCCCTTTTATTTGTCGACCGATTTCGTTTAAAAGCTTATTAGAGCGTCTTCTTATAGATAGTTATCAATGTCCAAAATTTCATTGTCCTAGCATCAGCCGTTTTGGCTGAATCTAGGGCACAAAATCGCTGGAATAAAAAAAAAAAAAAAAAAAAATATAGTCGCAAGCGACGACAAACGGATTCAGCGCTGTATGGTGTTAAATGTAATGCACAAAGGTAATGATTGCAGTCAAAAGCTTATGGGTTATAATCTTTTGTTGATGATTAACGCAATTTGCAAACAAACAGTTATCAAATGCATTTAAAACGCATGCAGGGTTGACAATATTCAAAGGTCCGTAACTCAATGTAAATGAAGTAACTGAATTTTTTGTTAATTTTCAAAAGATTCTGTATTCTTTTGGCTTTCTAATGATATATGGAACAATGATTTGTCGTCTATCACTGAAGAGTAATGACTTTTTTAACATACCTATATCCTATGCATTCAAAACGAAAGCAGAATTGACAATATTCAAAGGGCCGTAACTCAGTGTAAAACAAATATAGAAATTTACTGTCAAATTTAAAAAAAATCTAAAGACTTTTGGCTTTCATATGATGTATAGAACAAAGCGTTATCGTACGCCGTTAATTCGCTACGATATTTCAAACGTACCCACCAAAACACCACATGTCCAAAATGGAAAGTTTGACCTCTGACCCTGACCGGAAATGACTGTTCGCGAGCGATTTTATTCTTTTATCTTAAGGACCTTGCCAATGTCTAACTCTCATGCAAAAATCATAAAATTCTATGGTCTGGTTTTTGAGTTATCTGCCCTTGAAGTTTGCGAGTTTTAGATTTTGGTCAACTTTGAAAAATCACAGCAAGAAAAGTATTATAGTTAGGACTTTCTAAAGAGCAAATTAAGAACAACAATGCTTCAGCTACCGTGAGTGTAAATTTCAGATCTCTAGTGCAAGTATCTTCAGAGGAGAAGATTCTCAAAGGTGGGTGGGGTCGGCAATGGTCAAGAATGCACTAAATCCAAGATGGCGGCCAAACCGCGTGACCTACGAATTTTCCATGATTTGTTTTTTTGCAGCATTTTTGATTGCGCACATTTTAAAAAAAATTTAGCTCTCTAAGTGCATTTTGAAAAAAAAGTCAATGTTAAATTTTCGATTTTGGAATCGAACTGGACCTTTAATGTATGGGCCGAATTATCCCAAAAGCTTATTGTCGCCTTTCCACAACAAGGTCTACCAGCCTGTGAAATTTGGCTTCGATAGCATCTTTCGTTTGGTCTGAATCCTGTTCACAAAAATCGTGGAAAAATAAAAATAAATATAGTCGCAAGCGACGACAAGCGGATTCTGCGCAAATATAGATTAAATGTAATGAATGAAGCCATTCTTCTGATGTAATTACGAAGCATTTGTCATATTTTGTTGATTTAATTTTTCTTCATCTACATGTAATTATCACCTTCATTTCTACTGAATGCAATAAAACATACATAATGTACTTCACAAATTGTTTTAGAATGCAAACAGCTAAAAGGAGATAACTCTAATAACTGACCTTAATCCTATAAATAAAAAACGACAGTTAAATTGACAATATTTAAAGCTCTTAATTCAAATGTTAAAGGACATATCAGATTTTATCTAAAAGTTTCCTAGGTTCTGTAAGTCCTTTTAGCTGTCTAGTAATGTAACAAACACTTCTGAATGCTTTGTTGATGAGGTACGACTTTTTTTCAATTGTACATATTAAATGCATTAAAAAAGAAAGTAGATTTGAAAGATTTAACGATCCATCAATGTTATAGCATTTATCTGATTTTACCATTAAAGATATCCTCACATTTTTTTCACCAGTGTATAGAGGAGAGATTTGTCTTTATTTGCATACATTATTTGTTCATGAGCATGAAAAAGTAAAGAAATGGTGAGCGATGCGACATCTGCCGCAAATATCAAGCTTTATCTCAAGAAATAGATAATTAAGCTTATGAGACATTTACAATTTTATAATGAAGTACTACACAAAAGGTTTTTGTCTTCAACAAGCGTAGCCATCGATGTAAAGTATGTTTTCCTAGTGTTTTATTGCCAATGAAGTAAAATTTTTCAATCATTCTTATATGAGAATCATTCAAAACGCAAATAGGATTGACCACATTTAAATGCTCCGAATTTCAATGTTAATGTTTAATCTAATTTTGACGAGATTTATCGCAGATTGTATGATCTTTTGGCTTTCTAATGATATATGGAACAATGATTTGCCGTCTATCACTGATGAGTAACGACGTTTTTTAACATACCTATATCCTTTGCATTCAAAACGAAAGCAGAATTGACAATATTCAAAGGGCCGTAACTCAGTGTAAAACAAATATAGAAATTTACTGTTAAATTTTAAAAAAATCTAAAGACTTTTGGCTTTCATATGATGTATAGAACAAAGCGTTATCATACGCCGTTCATTCGCTACGATATTTCAAACGTACCCACCAAAACACCTAATGTCCAAAATGGAAAGTTTGACCTCTGACCCTGACCGGAAATGACTGTTCGCGAGCGATTTTATTCTTTTATCTTAAGGACCTTGCCAATGTCTAACTCTCATGCAAAAATCATCAAATTCTATGGTCTGGTTTTTGAGTTATCTGCCCTTGAAGTTTGCGATTTTTAGATTTTGGTCAACTTTGAAAAATCACAGCAAGAAAAGTATTATAAATAGGACTTTCTAATGAGCAAATTAAGAACTACAATGCTTCAGCTACACTGAGTGTAAATTTCAGATCTCTAGTGCAAGTATCTTCAGAGGAGAAGATTCTCAAAGGTGGGTGGGGTCGGCAATGGTCAAAAATGCACTAAATCCAAGATGGCGGCCAAACCATGTGACCTACGAAGTTTCCATGATTTGGTTTTTTGCAGCATTTTCGATTGCGCACATTTAAAAAAAAAATTAGGTCTCTAAGTGCATTTTGAAAAAAAAGTCAATGTTAAATTTTCGATTTTGGAATCGAACTGGACCTTTAATGTATGGGCCGAATTGTCCCAAAAGCTTATTGTCGCCATTCCACAACAAGGTCTACCAGCCTGTGAAATTTGGTTGTGATAGCATCAGCCGTTTGGGCTGAAAGTTGACCACAAAATTCGTGGAATAATAATAATAATAAACACGCCAATAACAATAAGGATTCTGCCCCAAAGGGCAGAATCCTTAATAAACACGCCAATAACAATAAGGATTCAGCCTTATGGCTGAATCCTTAATAATAATAAATATATCCGCAAGCGGCGACAACAGGATTCAGCCGCATTAACAGCGTGTTCAGTACAAAGATAACCATGTCAGGAGTCATTCCTGAAAGTTTCATCAAGTTCTGTCGACACGTTTAACTTCAGGAGCCTTTTTAGCATTTTTCTTTTTTTCCCGACCTTTTTTTCTCTCGATTTTGATCATTAATTCTGAACGAAATTGACTGTTTGCGATCAATGTTTTGATAGATTGCTATGGTAAATATATTTGTCTTACATTCCTGAAAAAATTGCATAATTCTGTGTCCAACTTTTTGAGTTACCGCCCTTTGAAAATGACACCTTGTACAAAGTCACCCAACTTTGAACATGTATAGCGCAAAAACTATTTAAGGTAGAGTCTTCGGGTGAACTATCGTTTAATGTCCAATGCTCAGCTACCAAACATACCAAGTTACAGCTCTCTGTTGCAAGTATCTTCAGAGGAGCTGGTTCTCAAAGGTGCATGGGGTCCGAAAATTCTGAAAAGTTGAAAAATCCAATATGGCGGCCAAACCACGTGACCTACGACTTCGTCATGTGTTTTTTTTTGTGTAGAATTTCCTTGCGCACCCTCTCATGCAAAAATCTTTAAATTCTTTGGTCACGTTTTTTATTTATCTGCATTTGAAAATATTTTTTTTCTAAGACACAGCAAATTTTGATGGATTTGCTACACATAAAATATGCATTATGCAGTATGCATTATTCATGGCAAAGATAAACATGTCAGGAGTCAGTCTTGAAAATTTCAGCGAGTTCTGCTGACGAGTTAAGCTTCAGGAGCATTTTTAGCAATTTCCGACATTTTTTCTGTCGACTTTGATCAAACATTCTGAACGAAAATGATTGTTCGCGATCGATGTTTTGACAGATTCCTGTTGTATATATACTAGTCTTACATTCCTGAAAAAATTGCATAATTCTGAGTCTAACTTTTTGAGTTATCGCCCTTTGAAAGTTGCTCATTGTACTAAGTCACCCGACTTTGAACGCTTCTAGAGAAAAAACTATTTGAGATACAGTCTTCGATGGAACCAAACTTTAATGTCCAATGCCTCAGCTACAACATACAACAAGTTTCAGCTCTCTGTAGCAAGTATCTTCAGAGGAGAAGATTCTCAAAGATGCATGGGGTCCGGAAAATCTGAAAAGTTGAAAAATCCAATATGGCGGCCAAACCACGTGACCTACGACTTCGTCCTGATTGCCTTTTTTGCTTAGAATGTCATTGTCCATCTCCATGTGAAATTTCAAGTCTCTAGCTGCATTTTGAAAAAAAATCCCATGTTAATTTTTCGATTTTGGATTCGACCTTGACCTTTTACTTGTCGACCGATTTCGCCCAAAAGCTTATTAGAGCCTCTTCTCATAGAGGACTATCAGTGTGCTAAATTTTACTGTTATAGCATAAGCCGTTTTGGCTGAATCGCGGGCACAAAATTCGGGGGAAGACAAAAAAAAAAAAAAATAAATATAGCCGCAAGCGGCGACAACAGGGTTCAGCGCATCAGCAGTGTGTTCAGCACAAAAATAAACATGTCAGGAGTCCGCCCTGAAAGTATCATGACTTTTTGTTAATGCATAAAGTTCCTAGAGCGTTTTTAGAAAAGTTTGCAGTTTGACCCCATGTTAGGGAAATGCTTCCTATCGACCGGAAATGACTCTTCGCGAGCGATTTTATTCTTTTATTTGAAAGACCTTGGTAGTGTCTAACTCTCATGCAAAAATCATAAACTTCTATGGTCTGGGTTTTGAGTTATCTGCCCTTGAAGTTTGCGATTTTTCGATTTTGAACATCTTTGAAAGATCACAGCACAAAAAGTATTAAAGTGAGGACTTTCTAATGACCAAATCCAAATCAACAATGCTTCAGCTACATTGAGTGTAAGTTTCAGCTCTATAGTGCAAGTATCTTCAGAGGAGTTGATCTTCAAAGGTGCATGGGGTCCGGAAATTCTGAAAAGTTGAAAAATCCAATATGGCGGCCAAACCACGTGACCTACGACTTCGTCCTGATTGCCTTTTTTGCTTAGAATGTCATTGTCCATCTCTATGTAAAATTTCAAGTCTCTAGCTGCATTTTGAAAAAAAATCCCATGTTAATTTTTCGAACTTGGATTCGACCTTGACCTTTTATTTGTCGACCGATTATGCCCAAAAGCTTATTAGACCCTTTCCTCATGAAGGGCTATCAGTGTACTAAATTTTACTGTTATAGCATTAGCCGTTTTGGCTGAATCGCGGGCACAAAAATCGGGGGAAGACAAAAAAAATAATAAAACACGCCAATAACAAGTAGGATTCAGCCTGAAAGGCTGAATCCTTAATAAAACACGCCAATAACAATAAGGATTAATAAGGATTTAATATAGTCGCAAGCGACGAAAACAGGATTCAGCCGTAAATCTAACATATTCATCATAAAGATAGTAATGTTAGTAATCATTCCTGAATGTTTCATGAAAATCCCGTGAAGCAATAAGCTATAGCAGCATTGGAAAGTATCATTTTACATTATTCTGTCGGAGCTGACCCCATGTTAGGAAAATGTGTCATGGCGGCCGGAAATGACTGTTCGCGAGCTATTTTATTTTTTGAATTTGAAAACCTTGGTCATGTCTAGCTCTCATGCAAAAATCATGAAATTCGTCGGTCAGGTTTTTGAGTTATCTGCCCTTGAAAATTGATATTTTAAAAAATTGTCAAACTTTGAAAGTTTATTACACAAAAAGTATTTTGAATTTTCAAATTTTAAAACAAACTTGTTATAGGTCAGGGTCTTGGCTACATTATGTGTAAATTTGAAGTCTCTAGTACAATAAATAAAAAAGAAACGCATCTTCCAAGGTGCATGGGGTCGGAGTTTTGTAAAATGTGCTTAAATTCAAGATGGCGGCCAAACCACGTGACCTACGAATTTGTCATGATATTATTTTTTCCTTTATTTTTGATTGCGCATCTTTTAAAAAAAGTTTTAGGTCTCTAAGTGTATTTTGAAAAAAAAATCAATGTTAAATTTTGAATTTTGGAATCGAACTGGACCTTTAATGCTTTAACCAATCAGGCTGAAAAGCTTAACGGCCATATATCATGGTAAGGGCTATAAGTCTGTAAAGTTTGGTTGTATTTGCTTTAGCCATTTTGGCTGTATCCTAGTTCAAAATTTCTGCCAAGAAAAAGAATAATAAATATAGCCGCAAGCGGCGACAACAGGATTCAGCCGCATTAACAGCGTATTCAGTACAAAGCTAAACATGTCAGGAATGAGTCCTGAAAATTTCATTTATTTATCTTTATGCATCAAGATTTAGGAGCATTTTAAAGAAGAAGACTCGCTAAATCCAAGGGGTCCGGAAATTCTAAAAAGCACAAAAAATCAAAATGGCGCCGAAACCACGTGACCTACAACTTTGTCACGATCGACTTTTTTGCTTAGAATGACATTGTCCACCTCTATGTAAAATTTCAAGTCTCTAGGTGCATTTTAAAAAAATTGCCCATGTTAATTTTTTTCACCCTTACGTTCGGTCATCTTTGACTCTATTTTGTAATCGCAAATGACTGTTCGCGATCGATGTTTTGATATATTCCTAATGTATACAACACTGTCTAACATTCCTGAAAAATTTGCATAATTCTGAGTCAAACTTTTTGAGTTATCTGCCCTTGAAAATTGTTTTTTTTTTTAAATTGACAAACTTTGAAAGGTTATTACACAAAAAGTATTTTGAATTTTCAAATTTTGAAACAAACTCGTTATACACCAGGGTCTTGGCTATATCATGTGCAAATGTCAGCTCTCTAGTACAAATATTAAGAAAAAACGGCTTCGCCAAAGGTGCATGGGGTCGGACTTTTTTCAAAAGTGTTTAAAATCAAGATGGCGGCCAAATCACGTGACCTACAAATTTGTCATGATATGCTTTTTTGCATTATTTTTTATTGCGCATCTTTTAAAAAAAGTTTTAGGTCTCTAAGTGTATTTTGAAAAAAAAATCAATGTTAAATTTTGAATTTTGGAATCGAACTGGACCTTTAATGCTTTATCTAATCAGGCTGAAAAGCTTAACGTCGCGATTCCAGGGTAAGGTCTAAAAGTCTGTAAAGTTTAGTTGTATTTGCTTCAGCCGTTTTGGCTGTACACTGGTCCAAAGTTTCTAGAAAGAAAAATAATAATAAACACGCCAATAACAATAAGGATTCAGCTTGAAAGCTGAATCCTTAAATATAGCCGCAAGCGGCGACAACAGGATTCAGCGCATCAGCAGTGTGTTCAGCACAAAAATAAACATGTCAGGAGTCTGCCCTGAAAGTATCATGACCTTTTGTTAATGCATAAAGTTCCTAGAGCGTTTTTAGAAAAGTTTGCAGTTTGACCCCATGTTTGGGAAATGCTTCCTACCGACCGGAAATGAATGTTCGCGAGCGATTTTATTCTTTTATTTGAAAGACCTTAGTAGTGTCTTACTGTCATGCAAAAATCATAAACTTCTATGGTCTGGGTTTTGAGTTATCTGCCCTTGAAGTTTGCGATTTTTAGATTTTGGTCATTTTTAAAAGGTCACAGACAAAAAAGTATTAACCTTAGGACATTATCGAATGCAAATTCAGAACTACAATGCTTCAGCTACATTGAGTGTGAATTTCAGCTCTCTGTTGCAAGTATCTTCAGAGGAGTTGGTTCTCGAAGGTGCATGGGGTCTGGAAATTCTGAAAAGTTGAAAAATCCAATATGGCGGCCAAACCACGTGACCTACGACATCGTCCTGATTGCCTTTTTTGCGTAGAATTTTATTGTGCATTTTTTAAAAAAACATTCAAGTCTCTAGCTGCATTTTCAAAAAAAAGTCCATGTTAATTTTTTGATTTTGGATTCGAACTGGACCAATTATGAGACCTCCGATTTGAAAAAACAAAACGAGAAGATCTAGGTCTCAGTAAGGGCTATCAACTTGCAAAGTTTCGCTGTAATAGCATCAGCCGTTTTCGCTAAATGCTGTACACAAAATCGGTGGAATAAAATAATAATAATAAATATAGCCGCAAGCGGCGACAACAGGATTCAGCCGCATTAACAGCGTGTTCAGTACAAAGATAACCATGTCAGGAGTCATTCCTGAAAGTTTCATCAAGTTCTGTCGACACGTTTAACTTCAGGAGCCTTTTTAGCATTTTTCTTTTTTTCCCGACCTTTTTTTCTATCGATTTTGATCATTAATTCTGAACGAAATTGACTGTTTGCGATCAATGTTTTGATAGATTCCTATGGTATATATATATGTCTTACATTCCTGAAAAAATTGCATAATTCTGAGTCCAACTTTTTTAGTTACCGCCCTTTGAAAATGACACCTTGTACAAAGTCACCCAACTTTGAACATGTGAACTAAAAGATTACTGTCAACACACGCGACTATGGATGGACAGCCGACGCCATTGCATTAGAGTCAGATCTGGGTCAACACTCGCCAGCGTTCCTGAAAATTGATTGCATCGCAAATTATGACTGCATTAACCCGAAAAACAACCGACTATGTTGTATAAATACAAATAAATCAGACAACTCTTTTTAAAATGTTATTTTGTTCCTAAATTTGTCGATTGATCACCCCTACCTCTGATGAGTTGTTTGGGCTTCTTCCTCGTGTGTACAAATGACGAGCTTCCGGTGACAGTTCAGCTGGTTACGGGCGTCATAGGCGCAACGCAACTACACAGCCAGCACGCATGAAATGGCCCTGCTTGATTGGTAACCAGGCGTACTATAGTAATCACGGAAATAGCAATAAAATGCTTTTTGTCGATTATTTCTTTATTTGGAACTAACTGGGTATTTGTATCCTTAATATTCTTTCACAATGTTTTTTCCTAAGTTTTGTTTCAGACAGTTTTTGTAAAATTCCCCGAAATATATGAATTTACAGGAGAGAAAAACGTGTCAATTTCACGCCTCAAAATTATTTCAAGATCGAAATGTATGTTTCTGATACAAGCTATAGTATGTAAATGATCTGTAATCTCAGTACCGTCCGTTAAAATACATTGTTTTATGTACACTTATTTTATATCTTATGTCCTCTACTATTCATATCTTATAAGATTTAAAATTTCATAAAATAATTGAAAAAAAACCCTGTGGTTATCTTTAAGTTTACAGACATAATAACAATTTGCAATAAAATATGCACATAACATGTATAAGTACTTTATGAGCGACATTTTCCATTTGGTAATTGAAGTTAGATAACTTCATATCATTTAGATAACTTCATATCATTTAGATAACATCATATCATTTAGATAACTTCATATCATTCTTTAATTGTTTTTAATGTGTACATGGTAATCTTTGATCATTGATAATGTCCATCAATGTATTTTCGTATTTGTGGTTTGTACAGCATATCATCAAAATTGAAATAATTCACTCAGCAGAAGTGGAAAGAACCCACTGAACGACGCCAGGGTTAAGTGATTTTTACAGCAGGGCATATAAATTCACATTCACATACTTTGATCAATAATTCTGAACGAAAATGACTTTTCATGATCAATGTTCAAAACGGCGGCCTACCCACGTGACTTAAGACATTGCCGTGATATCATTTCTTGCATTATTTTTTATTGCTCATCATTTAATAAAAGTTTCATATCTCTAAGTACATTTTGCAATGTTAACTTTCGGAGTTTTGATTCGAACCGGACCTTTCATGAATGGGCCGATTTGGTCCAAAAGCTTAACGGCTCGATTCCAGGGTAAGGGCTACCAGAAACCTTGAATCTTGAATTTCATGAATATCTGCTAATGCATAATGCTCCAAGAGTGTATTTTATAAATCTCTAGCTGAATGGGACATTCAAAGAGATTTTATTAACGCTTCTTTGCATGCACTGCATGTGCATGGGTCAGCAATTTCCAATTGATTTTACCATTTTTTAGAGATCTGCCTTTATTTGCATACCTTATTTCTTTATGAACATGGAAAAGTAAAGAAACGGTGAGCGATGCGACATCTGACGCAAATAACAGTTTTCCATCCAAATCAGCAGTCCCCTTGCGCCCTCTATGCATGTACCTCCCGAACCATTTAAGATATCTTCATATTTTTTTCACCAGCGAATAGAGGAGAGATTGGTCTTTATATGCATACATTATTTGTTTATGAGCATGGAAAAGTAAAGAAACGGTGAGCGATGCGACATCTGACGCAAATATCAAGCTTTATCTCAAGAAATAGATAATTCAGCTTATGAGTCATTTACCGTAAACAATTTTATAACGAAGTACTACACAAAAGGTATTTGTCTTCAACAAGCGTAGCCATCGATGTATAGTATGTTTTCCTAGTGTTTTATTGTCAATGAAATACAATTTTTCAATCATTCTTATATCAGGATCATTGAAAACGAAAGAAATATTGACGACATTTAAATGCTCCGAATTTCAATGTTAATGTTCAATCTAATTTTCATTAAATTTATCAAAAATTGTATCGTCTTTTGGCTTTCTAATGATATATGGAACAATGATTTGTCGTCTGTCACTGATGAGCAATGATTTTTTTAACATACCTATATCGTATGCATTCAAAACGAAAGCAGAATTGACAATATTCAAAGGGCCGTAACTCAATGTAAAACAAATATAGGAATATACTGTCAAATTTTTAAAAAATTTATAGACTTTTGGCTTTCATATGATGTATAGAACAAAGCGTTATCGTACGCCGTTGATTGGCTACGATATTTCAAACATACCCACTAAAACACCACATGCCCAAAATGGAAAGTTTGACCTCTGACCCTGACCGGAAATGACTGTTCGCGAGCGATTTTATTCTTTTATCTTAAAGACCTTGCCAATGTCTAACTCTCATGCAAAAATCATAAACTTCTATGGTCTGGTTTTTGAGTTATCTGCCCTTGAAGTTTGAGATTTTTACATTTTGGTCAACTTTGAAAAATCACAGCAAGAAAAGTATTAACGTTAGGACTTTTTCGAATGCAAATTCAGAACTACAATGCTTCAGCTACATTGAGTGCAAATTTCAGCTCTCTGTTTCAAGTATCTTCAGAGGAGAAGATTCTCAAAGGTGCATGGGGTCCTGAAATTCTAAAAAGTTGGAAAATCCAATATGGCGGCCAAACCACGTGACCTACGACTTTGTCATGATTTACTTTTTTTCTTAGAATGTCATTATCTATCATTGTGCAAAATTTCAAGTCTCTAAGTGCATTTTGAAAAAAAATCTTATGTTAAATTTTCGATTTTGGAATCGAACTGGACCTTTAATGCGACCTCCGATTTGAAAAAACAAAACGAGAAGATCAAGGTCTCAGTAAGGGCTATCAACTTGCATAGTTTCGCTGTAATAGCATCAGCCGTTTTCGCTAAATCCTGTACACAAAATCGGTGGAATAAAAAAATAATAATAAAACACGCCAATAACAATAAGGATTCAGCCGAAAGGCTGAATCCTTAAATATAGCCGCAAGCGGCGACAACAGGATTCAGCCGCATTAACAGCGTGTTCAGTACAAAGATAACCATGTCAGGAGTCATTCCTGAAAGTTTCATCAAGTTCTGTCGACACGTTTAACTTCAGGAGCCTTTTTAGCATTTTTCTTTTTTTCCCGACCTTTTTTTCTATCGATTTTGATCATTAATTCTGAACGAAATTGACTGTTTGCGATCAATGTTTTGATAGATTCCTATGGTATATATATATGTCTTACATTCCTGAAAAAATTGCATAATTCTGAGTCCAACTTTTTGAGTTACCGCCCTTTGAAAATGACACCTTGTACAAAGTCACCCAACTTTGAACATGTATAGCGCAAAAACTATTTAAGGTAGAGTCTTCGGGTGAACTATCGTTTAATGTCCAATAATCAGCTACCAAACATACCAAGTTACAGCTCTCTGTTGCAAGTATCTTCAGAGGAGCTGGTTCTCAAAGTGAACGCTAGTGATAGGCCTAATGTTTACAAAGTTTATGCATCTCATGCTAATCGTGAACTAAAAGATTACTGTCAACACGAGCGACTATGGATGGACGGCCGACGCCATTGCATTAGAGTCAGATCTGGGTCAACACTCGCCAGCGTTCTTGAAAATTGATTGCATCGCAAATTATGACTGCATTAACCCGAAAAACAACCGACTATGTTGTATAAATACAAATAAATCAGACAACTCTTTTTAAAATGTTATTTTGTTCCTAAATTTGTCGATTGATCACCCCTACCTCTGATGAGTTGTTTGGGCTTCTTCCTCGTGTGTACAAATGAAGAGCTTCCGGTGACAGTTCAGCTGGTTACGGGCGTCATAGGCGCAACGCAACTACACAGCCAGCACGCATGAAATGGCCCTGCTTGATTGGTAACCAGGCGTACTATAGTAATCACGGAAATAGCAATAAAATGCTTTTTGTCGATTATTTCTTTATTTGGAACTAACTGGGTATTTGTATCCTTAATATTCTTTCACAATGTTTTTTCCTAAGTTTTGTTTCAGACAGTTTTTGTAAAATTCCCCGAAATATATGAATTTACAGGAGAGAAAAACGTGTCAATTTCACGCCTCAAAATTATTTCAAGATCGAAATGTATGTTTCTGATACAAGCTATAGTATGTAAATGATCTGTAATCTCAGTACCGTCCGTTAAAATACATTGTTTTATGTACACTAATTTTATATCTTATGTCCTCTACTATTCATATCTTATAAGATTTAAAATTTCATAAAATAATTGAAAAAAATCCTGTGGTTATCTTTAAGTTTACAGACATAATAACAATTTGCAATAAAATATGCACATAACATGTATAAGTACTTTATGAGCGACATTTTCCATTTGGTAAATGAAGTTAGATAACTTCATTTCATTTAGATAACTTCATATCATTTAGATAACATCATATCATTTAGATAACTTCATATCATTCTTTAATTGTTTTTAATGTGTACATGATAATCTTTGATCATTGATAATGTCCATCAATGTATTTTCGTATTTGTGGTTTGTACAGCATATCATCAAAATTGAAATAATTCACTCAGCAGAAGTGGAAAGAACCCTCTGAACGACGCCAGGGTTAAGTGATTTTTACAGCAGGGCATATAAATTCACATTCACATACTTTGACCAATAATTCTGAACGAAAATGACTTTTCGCGATCAATGTTCAAAACGGCGGCCTACCCACGTGACTTAAGACATTGCCGTGATATCATTTATTGCATTATTTTTTATTGCTCATCATTTAATAAAAGTTTCATATCTCTAAGTACATTTTGCAATGTTAACTTTCGGAGTTTGGATTCGAACCGGACCTTTCATGAATGGGCCGATTTGGTCCAAAAGCTTAACGGCTCGATTCCAGGGTAAGGGCTACCAGAAACCTTGAATCTTGAATTTCATGAATATCTGCTAATGCATAATGCTCCAAGCGTGTATTTTATAAATCTCTAGCTGAATGGGACATTCAAAGAGATTTTATTAACGCTTCTTTGCATGCACTGCATGTGCATGGGTCAGCAATTTCCAATTGATTTTACCATGTTTTAGAGGAGAGATCTGTCTTTATTTGCATACCTTATTTCTTTATGAACATGGAAAAGTAAAGAAACGGTGAGCGATGCGACATCTGACGCAAATAACAGTTTTCCATCCAAATCAGCAGTCCCCTTGCGCCCTCTATGCATGTACCTCCCGAACCATTTAAGATATCTTCATATTTTTTTCACCAGCGAATAGAGGAGAGATTGGTCTTTATATGCATACATTATTTGTTTATGAGCATGGAAAAGTAAAGAAACGGTGAGCGATGCGACATCTGACGCAAATATCAAGCTTTATCTCAAGAAATAGATAATTCAGCTTATGAGTCATTTACCGTAAACAATTTTATAACGAAGTACTACACAAAAGGTATTTGTCTTCAACAAGCGTAGCCATCGATGTATAGTATGTTTTCCTAGTGTTTTATTGTCAATGAAATACAATTTTTCAATCATTCTTATATCAGGATCATTGAAAACGAAAGAAATATTGACGACATTTAAATGCTCCGAATTTCAATGTTAATGTTCAATCTAATTTTCATTAAATTTATCAAAAATTGTGTCGTCTTTTGGCTTTCTAATGATATATGGAACAATGATTTGTCGTCTGTCACTGATGAGCAATGATTTTTTTAACATACCTATATCGTATGCATTCAAAACGAAAGCAGAATTGACAATATTCAAAGGGCCGTAACTCAATGTAAAACAAATATAGGAATATACTGTCAAATTTTTAAAAAATTTATAGACTTTTGGCTTTCATATGATGTATAGAACAAAGCGTTATCGTACGCCGTTGATTGGCTACGATATTTCAAACATACCCACTAAAACACCACATGCCCAAAATGGAAAGTTTGACCTCTGACCCTGACCGGAAATGACTGTTCGCGAGCGATTTTATTCTTTTATCTTAAAGGCCTTGCCAATGTCTAACTCTCATGCAAAAATCATAAACTTCTATGGTCTGGTTTTTGAGTTATCTGCCCTTGAAGTTTGCGATTTTTAGATTTTGGTCAACTTTGAAAAATCACAGCAAGAAAAGTATTAACGTTAGGACTTTTTCGAATGCAAATTCAGAACTACAATGCTTCAGCTACATTGAGTGCAAATTTCAGCTCTCTGTTTCAAGTATCTTCAGAGGAGAAGATTCTCAAAGGTGCATGGGGTCCTGAAATTCTAAAAAGTTGGAAAATCCAATATGGCGGCCAAACCACGTGACCTACGACTTTGTCATGATTTACTTTTTTTCTTAGAATGTCATTATCTATCATTGTGCAAAATTTCAAGTCTCTAAGTGCATTTTGAAAAAAAATCCCATGTTAAATTTTCGATTTTGGAATCGAACTGGACCTTTAATGCGACCTCCGATTTGAAAAAACAAAACGAGAAGATCAAGGTCTCAGTAAGGGCTATCAACTTGCATAGTTTCGCTGTAATAGCATCAGCCGTTTTCGCTAAATCCTGTACACAAAATCGGTGGAATAAAAAAATAATAATAAAACACGCCAATAACAATAAGGATTCAGCCGAAAGGCTGAATCCTTAAATATAGCCGCAAGCGGCGACAACAGGATTCAGCCGCATTAACAGCGTGTTCAGTACAAAGATAACCATGTCAGGAGTCATTCCTGAAAGTTTCATCAAGTTCTGTCGACACGTTTAACTTCAGGAGCCTTTTTAGCATTTTTCTTTTTTTCCCGACCTTTTTTTCTATCGATTTTGATCATTAATTCTGAACGAAATTGACTGTTTGCGATCAATGTTTTGATAGATTCCTATGGTATATATATATGTCTTACATTCCTGAAAAAATTGCATAATTCTGAGTCCAACTTTTTGAGTTACCGCCCTTTGAAAATGACACCTTGTACAAAGTCACCCAACTTTGAACATGTATAGCGCAAAAACTATTTAAGGTAGAGTCTTCGGGTGAACTATCGTTTAATGTCCAATAATCAGCTACCAAACATACCAAGTTACAGCTCTCTGTTGCAAGTATCTTCAGAGGAGCTGGTTCTCAAAGTGAACGCTAGTGATAGGCCTAATGTTTACAAAGTTTATGCATCTCATGCTAATCGTGAACTAAAAGATTACTGTCAACACGAGCGACTATGGATGGACGGCCGACGCCATTGCATTAGAGTCAGATCTGGGTCAACACTCGCCAGCGTTCTTGAAAATTGATTGCATCGCAAATTATGACTGCATTAACCCGAAAAACAACCGACTATGTTGTATAAATACAAATAAATCAGACAACTCTTTTTAAAATGTTATTTTGTTCCTAAATTTGTCGATTGATCACCCCTACCTCTGATGAGTTGTTTGGGCTTCTTCCTCGTGTGTACAAATGACGAGCTTCCGGTGACAGTTCAGCTGGTTACGGGCGTCATAGGCGCAACGCAACTACACAGCCAGCACGCATGAAATGGCCCTGCTTGATTGGTAACCAGGCGTACTATAGTAATCACGGAAATAGCAATAAAATGCTTTTTGTCGATTATTTCTTTATTTGGAACTAACTGGGTATTTGTATCCTTAATATTCTTTCACAATGTTTTTTCCTAAGTTTTGTTTCAGACAGTTTTTGTAAAATTCCCCGAAATATATGAATTTACAGGAGAGAAAAACGTGTCAATTTCACGCCTCAAAATTATTTCAAGATCGAAATGTATGTTTCTGATACAAGCTATAGTATGTAAATGATCTGTAATCTCAGTACCGTCCGTTAAAATACATTGTTTTATGTACACTAATTTTATATCTTATGTCCTCTACTATTCATATCTTATAAGATTTAAAATTTCATAAAATAATTGAAAAAAATCCTGTGGTTATCTTTAAGTTTACAGACATAATAACAATTTGCAATAAAATATGCACATAACATGTATAAGTACTTTATGAGCGACATTTTCCATTTGGTAAATGAAGTTAGATAACTTCATTTCATTTAGATAACTTCATATCATTTAGATAACATCATATCATTTAGATAACTTCATATCATTCTTTAATTGTTTTTAATGTGTACATGATAATCTTTGATCATTGATAATGTCCATCAATGTATTTTCGTATTTGTGGTTTGTACAGCATATCATCAAAATTGAAATAATTCACTCAGCAGAAGTGGAAAGAACCCACTGAACGACGCCAGGGTTAAGTGATTTTTACAGCAGGGCATATAAATTCACATTCACATACTTTGACCAATAATTCTGAACGAAAATGACTTTTCGCGATCAATGTTCAAAACGGCGGCCTACCCACGTGACTTAAGACATTGCCGTGATATCATTTATTGCATTATTTTTTATTGCTCATCATTTAATAAAAGTTTCATATCTCTAAGTACATTTTGCAATGTTAACTTTCGGAGTTTTGATTCGAACCGGACCTTTCATGAATGGGCCGATTTGGTCCAAAAGCTTAACGGCTCGATTCCAGGGTAAGGGCTACCAGAAACCTTGAATCTTGAATTTCATGAATATCTGCTAATGCATAATGCTCCAAGAGTGTATTTTATAAATCTCTAGCTGAATGGGACATTCAAAGAGATTTTATTAACGCTTCTTTGCATGCACTGCATGTGCATGGGTCAGCAATTTCCAATTGATTTTACCATTTTTTAGAGGAGAGATCTGTCTTTATTTGCATACCTTATTTCTTTATGAACATGGAAAAGTAAAGAAACGGTGAGCGATGCGACATCTGACGCAAATAACAGTTTTCCATCCAAATCAGCAGTCCCCTTGCGCCCTCTATGCATGTACCTCCCGAACCATTTAAGATATCTTCATATTTTTTTCACCAGCGAATAGAGGTGAGATTGGTCTTTATATGCATACATTATTTGTTTATGAGCATGGAAAAGTAAAGAAACGGTGAGCGATGCGACATCTGACGCAAATATCAAGCTTTATCTCAAGAAATAGATAATTCAGCTTATGAGTCATTTACCGTAAACAATTTTATAACGAAGTACTACACAAAAGGTATTTGTCTTCAACAAGCGTAGCCATCGATGTATAGTATGTTTTCCTAGTGTTTTATTGTCAATGAAATACAATTTTTCAATCATTCTTATATCAGGATCATTGAAAACGAAAGAAATATTGACGACATTTAAATGCTCCGAATTTCAATGTTAATGTTCAATCTAATTTTCATTAAATTTATCAAAAATTGTGTCGTCTTTTGGCTTTCTAATGATATATGGAACAATGATTTGTCGTCTGTCACTGATGAGCAATGATTTTTTTAACATACCTATATCGTATGCATTCAAAACGAAAGCAGAATTGACAATATTCAAAGGGCCGTAACTCAATGTAAAACAAATATAGGAATATACTGTCAAAATTTTAAAAAATTTATAGACTTTTGGCTTTCATATGATGTATAGAACAAAGCGTTATCGTACGCCGTTGATTGGCTACGATATTTCAAACATACCCACTAAAACACCACATGCCCAAAATGGAAAGTTTGACCTCTGACCCTGACCGGAAATGACTGTTCGCGAGCGATTTTATTCTTTTATCTTAAAGGCCTTGCCAATGTCTAACTCTCATGCAAAAATCATAAACTTCTATGGTCTGGTTTTTGAGTTATCTGCCCTTGAAGTTTGCGATTTTTAGATTTTGGTCAACTTTGAAAAATCACAGCAAGAAAAGTATTAACGTTAGGACTTTTTCGAATGCAAATTCAGAACTACAATGCTTCAGCTACATTGAGTGCAAATTTCAGCTCTCTGTTTCAAGTATCTTCAGAGGAGAAGATTCTCAAAGGTGCATGGGGTCCTGAAATTCTAAAAAGTTGGAAAATCCAATATGGCGGCCAAACCACGTGACCTACGACTTTGTCATGATTTACTTTTTTTCTTAGAATGTCATTATCTATCATTGTGCAAAATTTCAAGTCTCTAAGTGCATTTTGAAAAAAAATCTTATGTTAAATTTTCGATTTTGGAATCGAACTGGACCTTTAATGCGACCTCCGATTTGAAAAAACAAAACGAGAAGATCAAGGTCTCAGTAAGGGCTATCAACTTGCATAGTTTCGCTGTAATAGCATCAGCCGTTTTCGCTAAATCCTGTACACAAAATCGGTGGAATAAAAAAATAATAATAAAACACGCCAATAACAATAAGGATTCAGCCGAAAGGCTGAATCCTTAAATATAGCCGCAAGCGGCGACAACAGGATTCAGCCGCATTAACAGCGTGTTCAGTACAAAGATAACCATGTCAGGAGTCATTCCTGAAAGTTTCATCAAGTTCTGTCGACACGTTTAACTTCAGGAGCCTTTTTAGCATTTTTCTTTTTTTCCCGACCTTTTTTTCTATCGATTTTGATCATTAATTCTGAACGAAATTGACTGTTTGCGATCAATGTTTTGATAGATTCCTATGGTATATATATATGTCTTACATTCCTGAAAAAATTGCATAATTCTGAGTCCAACTTTTTGAGTTACCGCCCTTTGAAAATGACACATTGTACAAAGTCACCCAACTTTGAACATGTATAGCGCAAAAACTATTTAAGGTAGAGTCTTCGGGTGAACTATCGTTTAATGTCCAATAATCAGCTACCAAACATACCAAGTTACAGCTCTCTGTTGCAAGTATCTTCAGAGGAGCTGGTTCTCAAAGTGAACGCTAGTGATAGGCCTAATGTTTACAAAGTTTATGCATCTCATGCTAATCGTGAACTAAAAGATTACTGTCAACACGAGCGACTATGGATGGACGGCCGACGCCATTGCATTAGAGTCAGATCTGGGTCAACACTCGCCAGCGTTCTTGAAAATTGATTGCATCGCAAATTATGACTGCATTAACCCGAAAAACAACCGACTATGTTGTATAAATACAAATAAATCAGACAACTCTTTTTAAAATGTTATTTTGTTCCTAAATTTGTCGATTGATCACCCCTACCTCTGATGAGTTGTTTGGGCTTCTTCCTCGTGTGTACAAATGACGAGCTTCCGGTGACAGTTCAGCTGGTTACGGGCGTCATAGGCGCAACGCAACTACACAGCCAGCACGCATGAAATGGCCCTGCTTGATTGGTAACCAGGCGTACTATAGTAATCACGGAAATAGCAATAAAATGCTTTTTGTCGATTATTTCTTTATTTGGAACTAACTGGGTATTTGTATCCTTAATATTCTTTCACAATGTTTTTTCCTAAGTTTTGTTTCAGACAGTTTTTGTAAAATTCCCCGAAATATATGAATTTACAGGAGAGAAAAACGTGTCAATTTCACGCCTCAAAATTATTTCAAGATCGAAATGTATGTTTCTGATACAAGCTATAGTATGTAAATGATCTGTAATCTCAGTACCGTCCGTTAAAATACATTGTTTTATGTACACTAATTTTATATCTTATGTCCTCTACTATTCATATCTTATAAGATTTAAAATTTCATAAAATAATTGAAAAAAATCCTGTGGTTATCTTTAAGTTTACAGACATAATAACAATTTGCAATAAAATATGCACATAACATGTATAAGTACTTTATGAGCGACATTTTCCATTTGGTAAATGAAGTTAGATAACTTCATTTCATTTAGATAACTTCATATCATTTAGATAACATCATATCATTTAGATAACTTCATATCATTCTTTAATTGTTTTTAATGTGTACATGATAATCTTTGATCATTGATAATGTCCATCAATGTATTTTCGTATTTGTGGTTTGTACAGCATATCATCAAAATTGAAATAATTCACTCAGCAGAAGTGGAAAGAACCCACTGAACGACGCCAGGGTTAAGTGATTTTTACAGCAGGGCATATAAATTCACATTCACATACTTTGACCAATAATTCTGAACGAAAATGACTTTTCGCGATCAATGTTCAAAACGGCGGCCTACCCACGTGACTTAAGACATTGCCGTGATATCATTTATTGCATTATTTTTTATTGCTCATCATTTAATAAAAGTTTCATATCTCTAAGTACATTTTGCAATGTTAACTTTCGGAGTTTTGATTCGAACCGGACCTTTCATGAATGGGCCGATTTGGTCCAAAAGCTTAACGGCTCGATTCCAGGGTAAGGGCTACCAGAAACCTTGAATCTTGAATTTCATGAATATCTGCTAATGCATAATGCTCCAAGAGTGTATTTTATAAATCTCTAGCTGAATGGGACATTCAAAGAGATTTTATTAACGCTTCTTTGCATGCACTGCATGTGCATGGGTCAGCAATTTCCAATTGATTTTACCATTTTTTAGAGGAGAGATCTGTCTTTATTTGCATACCTTATTTCTTTATGAACATGGAAAAGTAAAGAAACGGTGAGCGATGCGACATCTGACGCAAATAACAGTTTTCCATCCAAATCAGCAGTCCCCTTGCGCCCTCTATGCATGTACCTCCCGAACCATTTAAGATATCTTCATATTTTTTTCACCAGCGAATAGAGGAGAGATTGGTCTTTATATGCATACATTATTTGTTTATGAGCATGGAAAAGTAAAGAAACGGTGAGCGATGCGACATCTGACGCAAATATCAAGCTTTATCTCAAGAAATAGATAATTCAGCTTATGAGTCATTTACCGTAAACAATTTTATAACGAAGTACTACACAAAAGGTATTTGTCTTCAACAAGCGTAGCCATCGATGTATAGTATGTTTTCCTAGTGTTTTATTGTCAATGAAATACAATTTTTCAATCATTCTTATATCAGGATCATTGAAAACGAAAGAAATATTGACGACATTTAAATGCTCCGAATTTCAATGTTAATGTTCAATCTAATTTTCATTAAATTTATCAAAAATTGTGTCGTCTTTTGGCTTTCTAATGATATATGGAACAATGATTTGTCGTCTGTCACTGATGAGCAATGATTTTTTTAACATACCTATATCGTATGCATTCAAAACGAAAGCAGAATTGACAATATTCAAAGGGCCGTAACTCAATGTAAAACAAATATAGGAATATACTGTCAAATTTTTAAAAAATTTATAGACTTTTGGCTTTCATATGATGTATAGAACAAAGCGTTATCGTACGCCGTTGATTGGCTACGATATTTCAAACATACCCACTAAAACACCACATGCCCAAAATGGAAAGTTTGACCTCTGACCCTGACCGGAAATGACTGTTCGCGAGCGATTTTATTCTTTTATCTTAAAGGCCTTGCCAATGTCTAACTCTCATGCAAAAATCATAAACTTCTATGGTCTGGTTTTTGAGTTATCTGCCCTTGAAGTTTGCGATTTTTAGATTTTGGTCAACTTTGAAAAATCACAGCAAGAAAAGTATTAACGTTAGGACTTTTTCGAATGCAAATTCAGAACTACAATGCTTCAGCTACATTGAGTGCAAATTTCAGCTCTCTGTTTCAAGTATCTTCAGAGGAGAAGATTCTCAAAGGTGCATGGGGTCCTGAAATTCTAAAAAGTTGGAAAATCCAATATGGCGGCCAAACCACGTGACCTACGACTTTGTCATGATTTACTTTTTTTCTTAGAATGTCATTATCTATCATTGTGCAAAATTTCAAGTCTCTAAGTGCATTTTGAAAAAAAATCCCATGTTAAATTTTCGATTTTGGAATCGAACTGGACCTTTAATGCGACCTCCGATTTGAAAAAACAAAACGAGAAGATCAAGGTCTCAGTAAGGGCTATCAACTTGCATAGTTTCGCTGTAATAGCATCAGCCGTTTTCGCTAAATCCTGTACACAAAATCGGTGGAATAAAAAAATAATAATAAAACACGCCAATAACAATAAGGATTCAGCCGAAAGGCTGAATCCTTAAATATAGCCGCAAGCGGCGACAACAGGATTCAGCCGCATTAACAGCGTGTTCAGTACAAAGATAACCATGTCAGGAGTCATTCCTGAAAGTTTCATCAAGTTCTGTCGACACGTTTAACTTCAGGAGCCTTTTTAGCATTTTTCTTTTTTTCCCGACCTTTTTTTCTATCGATTTTGATCATTAATTCTGAACGAAATTGACTGTTTGCGATCAATGTTTTGATAGATTCCTATGGTATATATATATGTCTTACATTCCTGAAAAAAATGCATAATTCTGAGTCCAACTTTTTGAGTTACCGCCCTTTGAAAATGACACATTGTACAAAGTCACCCAACTTTGAACATGTATAGCGCAAAAACTATTTAAGGTAGAGTCTTCGGGTGAACTATCGTTTAATGTCCAATAATCAGCTACCAAACATACCAAGTTACAGCTCTCTGTTGCAAGTATCTTCAGAGGAGCTGGTTCTCAAAGTGAACGCTAGTGATAGGCCTAATGTTTACAAAGTTTATGCATCTCATGCTAATCGTGAACTAAAAGATTACTGTCAACACACGCGACTATGGATGGACGGCCGACGCCATTGCATTAGAGTCAGATCTGGGTCAACACTCGCCAGCGTTCTTGAAAATTGATTGCATCGCAAATTATGACTGCATTAACCCGAAAAACAACCGACTATGTTGTATAAATACAAATAAATCAGACAACTCTTTTTAAAATGTTATTTTGTTCCTAAATTTGTCGATTGATCACCCCTACCTCTGATGAGTTGTTTGGGCTTCTTCCTCGTGTGTACAAATGACGAGCTTCCGGTGACAGTTCAGCTGGTTACGGGCGTCATAGGCGCAACGCAACTACACAGCCAGCACGCATGAAATGGCCCTGCTTGATTGGTAACCAGGCGTACTATAGTAATCACGGAAATAGCAATAAAATGCTTTTTGTCGATTATTTCTTTATTTGGAACTAACTGGGTATTTGTATCCTTAATATTCTTTCACAATGTTTTTTCCTAAGTTTTGTTTCAGACAGTTTTTGTAAAATTCCCCGAAATATATGAATTTACAGGAGAGAAAAACGTGTCAATTTCACGCCTCAAAATTATTTCAAGATCGAAATGTATGTTTCTGATACAAGCTATAGTATGTAAATGATCTGTAATCTCAGTACCGTCCGTTAAAATACATTGTTTTATGTACACTAATTTTATATCTTATGTCCTCTACTATTCATATCTTATAAGATTTAAAATTTCATAAAATAATTGAAAAAAATCCTGTGGTTATCTTTAAGTTTACAGACATAATAACAATTTGCAATAAAATATGCACATAACATGTATAAGTACTTTATGAGCGACATTTTCCATTTGGTAAATGAAGTTAGATAACTTCATTTCATTTAGATAACTTCATATCATTTAGATAACATCATATCATTTAGATAACTTCATATCATTCTTTAATTGTTTTTAATGTGTTCATGATAATCTTTGATCATTGATAATGTCCATCAATGTATTTTCGTATTTGTGGTTTGTACAGCATATCATCAAAATTGAAATAATTCACTCAGCAGAAGTGGAAAGAACCCACTGAACGACGCCAGGGTTAAGTGATTTTTACAGCAGGGCATATAAATTCACATTCACATACTTTGACCAATAATTCTGAACGAAAATGACTTTTCGCGATCAATGTTCAAAACGGCGGCCTACCCACGTGACTTAAGACATTGCCGTGATATCATTTATTGCATTATTTTTTATTGCTCATCATTTAATAAAAGTTTCATATCTCTAAGTACATTTTGCAATGTTAACTTTCGGAGTTTTGATTCGAACCGGACCTTTCATGAATGGGCCGATTTGGTCCAAAAGCTTAACGGCTCGATTCCAGGGTAAGGGCTACCAGAAACCTTGAATCTTGAATTTCATGAATATCTGCTAATGCATAATGCTCCAAGAGTGTATTTTATAAATCTCTAGCTGAATGGGACATTCAAAGAGATTTTATTAACGCTTCTTTGCATGCACTGCATGTGCATGGGTCAGCAATTTCCAATTGATTTTACCATTTTTTAGAGGAGAGATCTGTCTTTATTTGCATACCTTATTTCTTTATGAACATGGAAAAGTAAAGAAACGGTGAGCGATGCGACATCTGACGCAAATAACAGTTTTCCATCCAAATCAGCAGTCCCCTTGCGCCCTCTATGCATGTACCTCCCGAACCATTTAAGATATCTTCATATTTTTTTCACCAGCGAATAGAGGAGAGATTGGTCTTTATATGCATACATTATTTGTTTATGAGCATGGAAAAGTAAAGAAACGGTGAGCGATGCGACATCTGACGCAAATATCAAGCTTTATCTCAAGAAATAGATAATTCAGCTTATGAGTCATTTACCGTAAACAATTTTATAACGAAGTACTACACAAAAGGTATTTGTCTTCAACAAGCGTAGCCATCGATGTATAGTATGTTTTCCTAGTGTTTTATTGTCAATGAAATACAATTTTTCAATCATTCTTATATCAGGATCATTGAAAACGAAAGAAATATTGACGACATTTAAATGCTCCGAATTTCAATGTTAATGTTCAATCTAATTTTCATTAAATTTATCAAAAATTGTGTCGTCTTTTGGCTTTCTAATGATATATGGAACAATGATTTGTCGTCTGTCACTGATGAGCAATGATTTTTTTAACATACCTATATCGTATGCATTCAAAACGAAAGCAGAATTGACAATATTCAAAGGGCCGTAACTCAATGTAAAACAAATATAGGAATATACTGTCAAAATTTTAAAAAATTTATAGACTTTTGGCTTTCATATGATGTATAGAACAAAGCGTTATCGTACGCCGTTGATTGGCTACGATATTTCAAACATACCCACTAAAACACCACATGCCCAAAATGGAAAGTTTGACCTCTGACCCTGACCGGAAATGACTGTTCGCGAGCGATTTTATTCTTTTATCTTAAAGGCCTTGCCAATGTCTAACTCTCATGCAAAAATCATAAACTTCTATGGTCTGGTTTTTGAGTTATCTGCCCTTGAAGTTTGCGATTTTTAGATTTTGGTCAACTTTGAAAAATCACAGCAAGAAAAGTATTAACGTTAGGACTTTTTCGAATGCAAATTCAGAACTACAATGCTTCAGCTACATTGAGTGCAAATTTCAGCTCTCTGTTTCAAGTATCTTCAGAGGAGAAGATTCTCAAAGGTGCATGGGGTCCTGAAATTCTAAAAAGTTGGAAAATCCAATATGGCGGCCAAACCACGTGACCTACGACTTTGTCATGATTTACTTTTTTTCTTAGAATGTCATTATCTATCATTGTGCAAAATTTCAAGTCTCTAAGTGCATTTTGAAAAAAAATCCCATGTTAAATTTTCGATTTTGGAATCGAACTGGACCTTTAATGCGACCTCCGATTTGAAAAAACAAAACGAGAAGATCAAGGTCTCAGTAAGGGCTATCAACTTGCATAGTTTCGCTGTAATAGCATCAGCCGTTTTCGCTAAATCCTGTACACAAAATCGGTGGAATAAAAAAATAATAATAAAACACGCCAATAACAATAAGGATTTAGCCGAAAGGCTGAATCCTTAATAAAACACGCCAATAACAATAATGATTTTCATCAAACATTCTGAACGGAAATGATTGTTCGCGATCGATGTTTTGACAGATTCCTGTTGTATATATATTTGTCTTGTATTCCTGAAAAAATCTCATAAATCTGAGTCCAACTTTTTGAGTTACCGCCCTTTGAAAATGGCACCTTGTCCTAAGTCACCCAACTTTGAACACGTATAGCGCAAAAACTATTTAAGGTAGAGTCTTCTTCGAGGGTATCCTTTAATGTTCAATGCCTTAGCTACAACATACCAAAGTTTCAGCTCTCTGTTGCAAGTATCTTCAGAGGAGTTGATCCTCAAAGGTGCAAGGGGTCCGGAAATTCTGAAAAGTTGAAAAATCCAATATGGCGGCCAAACCACGCGACCTACGACTTCGTCCTGATTGCCTTTTTTGCTTAGAATGTCATTGTTCATCTCTATGTAAAATTTCAAGTCTCTAGCTGCATTTTGAAAAAAAATCCCATGTTAATTTTTCGAACTTGGATTCGACCTTGCCCTTTTATTTGTATGGGCCGATTTCGCTCAAAAGCTTATTAGAGCGTCTTCTTATAGATAGTTATCAATGTCTAAAATTTTATTGTCGTAGCATAAGCCGTTTTGGCTGAATCGAGGGCACAAAATCGCTGGAATAAAAAAAAAAAAAAAAAAAAAAAAATATAGCCGCAAGCGGCGACAACAGGATTCAGCCGCATTAACATCGTGTTCAGTACAAAGATAATCATGCCAGGAGTCATTCCTGAAAGTTTCATCGAATTCTGTCGACACGTGTAGCTTCAGGAGCCTTTTTAGCATTTTTCTTTTTTTCCGACATTATTTCTATCGACTTTGATCAAACAATCTGAACGAAAATGACTGTTCGCGATCGATGTTTTGATAGATTCCTTTTGTATATATACTAGTCTTACATTCCTGAAAAAGTTGCATAATTCTGAGTCTAACTTTTTGAGTTACCTCCCTTTGAAAGTTGCACATTGTTCTAAGTCACCCAACTTTGAACACTTATAGCGCAAAAACTATTTAAGGTAGAGTCTTCAGGTGAACTATCGTTTAATGTCCAATGCCTCAGCTACAACATACCAAAGTTTCAGCTCTCTGTTGCAAGTATCGTCAGAGGAGTTGGTTCTCAAAGGTGCATGGGGTTCGGAAATTCTAAAAAGGTTGAACAATCCAATATGGCGGCCAAACCACGTGACCTACAACTTCGTCCTGATTGCCTTTTTTGCTAAGAATGTAATTGTCCATCTCCATGTAAAATTTCAAGTCTCTAGCTGCATTTTGAAAAAAAAGCCCATGTTAAATTTTCGATCTTGGATTCGAACTGGACCTTTTATTTGTCGACCGATTTCGCTCCAAAGCTTATTAGAGCGTCGTCTCAGAGAGGGCTATCAGTGTACTAAATTTTACTGTTATATCATAAGCCGTTTTGGCTGAATCGCGGGCACAAAAATCGGGGGAAGACAAAAAAAAAAATAATAAAACACGCCAATAACAATAAGGATTCAGCCTTAAGGCTGAATCCTTAATAAAACACGCCAATAACAATAAGGATTCAGCCTTAAGGCTGAATCCTTAATAAAACACGCCAATAACAATAAGAATTCAGCCTGAAAGGTTGAATCCTTAATAATAATATCACTTTATTGTCCTCAGTACATGCATACAATGTTGGAAATTCGGGTTGTGCCTAAGCACCCGGCAGCCACAGTGCAGCGCCAGTTAATGCGTTGTTCTGCCTTTACAATGCTGAGAGTCAAGCAAGGCAGCAACAACTCCCAACTTTTAACGTCTTTTGGTATGACGCGACCAGGAATCGAACCCCGGTCTTCCGGGTGACGAGCGGACACTCTACCACTGAACTACGCCCCCGGTAACTTTTCCGGATGGTTATTATAATGTTTGTATGCTAAACGACTACTTTAAGGAGGACGGTTGTAAAGTATCCATAAATATGGCTAATGGAAAACTAACGATAGAAAAGATTGGAACTGAGGAAATTACCTTATCAACTTAATTATCTAAAACTTTCGGGTTTGATTCTTCGATAAATATCACGGGCATTCATAGTGCAAACTCTTTACCTAAATTGGCACCATACAAAGAACTTTGCGTTCATTTAGACTGTATTAACACTAGTGATAATATTTTCGGAGAAAAACCTTCGTCCATATTGAGAATTATTCCGGTGGAAAATGAAATTTTAAACAGCGGAAAATACGTTTCATTTACTAATCTTCAGTATAAAAGACTTAAGCTCGGGCAAAATACCTAACTTGACAATCTTAATATTAGACACAGAAAACCGAATAATAAATATAGGTTATATGACTTTAACATTGCACCCAATTTCTTAGGTTGAATAACCTAATTTCTTAAGTTGAATAAATGAACTTAGGAGAATAAATAATTAATAATAAAGATGACAGATTCTGGCGGACCTAGACATGAAAGTTGTACAAAAGTAGTTTCCAGCACAAATCTTTTAATGATGCGGGGAAAGAAAACACTAAATACATTATTCAATATAAAGATGGAGAATATAAACTGGCTGAAAAAAATAGAGAAGAAAAATTTAGCGAATTGAGGGATGTTACAATTAAAGATGCAGAAGGGTATCCTATGGGAATGTATGGTGAGGGGTATATACAATTTATAGAAACCCAGCCAATCTTTTATATGCGATTAGCCACTTAGCTAGGTGGGTTTTAAATATTAGGGTTACTCCGAGGAATACACTACTGGTTACAAAACAACATTTTCTAAAGAAGATTACAAATGAAGGCCTAGCTATGGTATCGTATAAACCCCACACTTTGAGAAGTGTTGTAGCTAATCATTTTGTAGATGTTGGATTTGTAAATTCTTTCATAAAAATTTTGGAGAGATATAAGAAACCTAATTTTCGTGATGCAGCTTTTCTATCTCTTGTAGAAGAATTTGAAGAATTAGGAAGTGCTAGTGAAGACCTTAAATTTGGTACCAAATTTTTACTAGAGTTAGTATTAGGAGAGGAGCCTGAGGATTTTGTTACTGTTTTACCCGGATTAAAAATAAGATGGAAACAAACAGGATATTGTTGGTTGTATATAGTATATAATAGTACGTTTTTGATTAAACGTCATTATTTTTACTTACCGTAGACAAGTGACCTCAGCCTGTTAGCCATATAACATGTAATCGACTCATTCCCACTGATGTAATGAAACATCATTACCCAGAACAATCAGAGTTATCCGCCCGTCACTAGCCCACTAGGTGGCGTGACCTGTCATCCAATTAGATTCATTCACATTACCTAGGAGTCCCAATTAACGACGGATACGTAAGAGGGGAGGCGGGCGGGAGTGACGACGGTCACTTGTCTACGGTAAGTAAAAATAATGACGTTTAATCAAAAACGTACTATTATTTAGTTACTAACCTCCGACAAGTGACCTTAGCCTGATACCACTGTAGGTGGCGGGTAGCATTCGTCGCGTTCAGCGATAACTCTCAAGATTGATCTGAGGATCGGCGACCCAGCGAGCGACCGTTCTAAATGGGCCATTGTCTGACTCCTTGAGGTCGACGACCCCTAATTAAAACACCACAAAACACTTTAAACTGTTAAAATAAAAGAATTTTATTTCAAAGTGTAAGATGTCCACCTAGACGAGTGAGGCGTCATCATCGTGGATGGTTGCGCCCCCTACCCGGGGGAGCCCCCGTGGTCCGCTGCTGTGCAAATACCTGCACCCCTAGACGGGCTACGCCCTCCAGGTCCTCCGTGGAGACATCGCGTAGGCGTCCACCACCGCAGACCTGAGGTAGACCCCCAACTGCTTCTTGTCAATCTCCTTTCAGCTCGTCTGGGAGTGGGGCAAAAAGAGCCTGCGCCTCCCCTGTCTCAGTGTCCGCGTCTTCTCCACATAGACGCGTAGAGCGCGCACGGGACAGAGGAGACGTTCCCGCTCGAGAGAGAGCGAGCGTTCGCAAGGACGTTCTTTGCTCCCGGGATGTGCACCGCTCTGATTGAGATGTTGAGATTGTCTACCAGTTGAAACAGCTCCATCACCAGCTGTAAGAGTGATCCCGCTTTGGTCGATCCTTGCTTGTTGATCGACCAAGCTGCCGTCGAGCTGTCCGTGTGAACGCACAACACCTGGCTCTCCAAGCGGCTTGACCAATGGTCGATCGCCAGGCGTATGGCGTCCAACTCCAAGAAGTTGATGTGATGTCCGGCTTGCGCCGGCGACCACACGCCTGCCGCCTGCTCGATCCCCAGGTGCGCGCCCCACCCCTGCGTAGAGGCGTCCACGTACAGCTGGCTCCTGGCGGGGGGTTGCCGGAGGGGCACCCCCGCCAAGACATTGCTCCCGTCCTGCCACCATTGGAGGTGGTGAATGAGGTCCTGCGGCATCCTGATGTGATGGCCGCAGGATACCTCCCGCACGTGCCCATTCAGCACTACCTGAAGCGGGCGGAGGTGGAGCCTCCCCCTCCTCGTGTAATCTTGAGCTGAGGTCAAGAACCCTAGGAGGCGTTGCCACTGTCGGAGCGAGAGAGGCCCGCGACACGCCTGCGCTGTAGCGCCCCATCCGCTCTTCCGTGACAAAGGCCTTGTCCTGAGTCAAGTCCAGTAAGACGCCTAGGAAGACGAGAGTCGTCGTCGGTACTAGGTTCGACTTGTCTAGGTTGACAAGCCAACCCAGGCGCCTGAACAGAGCGATCACAAAGTCCCTTTGCCTGGCCAGAGCTGACGGGGAGCAGTGGCTCCCGAACCCGTCGTCCAGATACATCGCGAAATGGATGTCGTGCCTGTGAAGGAACTGGACGATAGGCTGGGTCACCCGAGTGAACAGCCATGGCGCTGTCGAAATCCCGAACGGCAAGACGTTGCACTGAAAGTGGCGACCCGCCAGGACGAATCTGAGGTACTTGCAATCCGCGGGGCAGATTGGGATGTGCAAGTACGCGTCCTGGAGGTCCAACGACACCATGCGTCTGAATGGTTGTAGTAACCGCATGATAGGCCCGAGGTCAAGAGCCGAAAATATGGCGGCCGCTCGAGGTAGGAGTGGTTGAACTGTTTCATGTCGTGAATCAGCCGCCATTTTTTCGGGTCCTTTTTCGGTCTCACAAACACTGGAGAGTAAAACCCCGGTGTCAGATCCGGTGTCTAGCGGGCGCTCCACTGGCGAACAAGTTAAAGGGGGGCGGGTGTGCACGGGTATACGAAACCCGCGCTCCAAGTTCTGACAGACGTACTCGTCCAAGTCCAACTGTCTCCAGTTGGCGACAAACATTGACAGGCGGCCTCCCACTGGCCCGTCCTGTACCGACACTACTGCGGGCGGCAGGCGAGGAGGCTCCCAGAAGTACCTCCATAGCCGCGTCCTTTGCCACGCTGTGACTTGTTGGGTGTCCTTTTGGGCGAGGGGCCGGCGTTGAAGTCGTTGCGACTCCTGCCTGGCCGGCCCCCCTCCCGGGGAATTGCGACGCGCCACCCTTGCGCTTCTTCGGCGTTGTTACCGCCGAGGAGACCCTGCCGCCTCCCGCTGCCAGGCGGTTGGTCAGCTCCTGTTGCTGGGTCTCCTGGCGGTGTCACAGAGCTTCTGCCACCTGTCCGTCGAAGAGCGTCGGCGACGCTCCCCGAGCATTCCTAAGACGGGTGCGCATCTCCGCCGGGAGATTGGTGCGCAAGAGGAACCCGTCTCGTCTCAGGTTGGTGACTCCCGCCGAGATGCGGGAGGCACTCAGCATAATTTGGGGTAGGTTCCCTGCCACGGAACCGAACCCTCTGTACAGTGCCTTCGCACCTTTCTCGATCCCCGCCTCCTTAGAGAAGGCGGCCATGGCCTGGCAGGAGTGGGCGACTGAGTTTGCCATGCCCAGGATACTCCTAGCCGTCTTGTCCAGGTGGGAAAAGTGGCCGTCGGAGATCGAGTGCCCGACTCCTGGAGCTGCCACGCGCCTGATGTCCTCATCCAAGGCGGGAGGAGAAAGCATTATGGGTGAAGAGGCGACCGGGAGCCCCGCCCTTTGACGATCTGAGATCACCAAAGGCGGGACAAGACGGCCCGGCGCCGCTGATGACACGTGAGTGTCAAAATCCTTCCCAGCTGCCAGGAGGAGGCGGTGAGGCGGGAACCGCACGCTGCGGGGGTTCACCACCCCCTCCTCCTGACAAAAGGTTTCGAGGCGGGCCTGCTTGGAGTATGAGCACTCCTCATCCACCTCCTGCAAAGTTACCTGGCACCAGTCAGCGATGGATGCCATCCTCTCCGCCTGATCCGGCGCCTCCTCCTCGCGATTGCCGCCAGCCGAGGACAACGGAGGAACACGAGAGGGGGAACCCCCTTCGGTTCTGTCCTCCACCTGGCGCTCTGGCGAGAGAGGCACAGACGTGTCGGGCAGCGAGGAGGGGGGTGACACTAAAGTCACACGACGCCCTTTCCTATCGGGAGGCGCCGAAGGAAGGACAGTTTCGCGCCGATCCTGAGGGTCATTCGAAGCGAATTCCCTCAACATTGTCCTGACGGACGCAAGGACATCGTCCTTAAACGCATTGTGGTCGAAGGGAGGAGGCGTGGGCGCCTTGGAACGCTTCTTAGCCTTCTTCACCTTCTTCCGACGCCCCCCGCGCCGTGGGGAGGCGTCTGTGAATGAGGTGTGCCCATCGGGAGACGAACCCCGCGGGGGGGAAGCGTCGGGCACACGTTCAAGACCCAGAGGGTCACGTAGAGACTGGTCCGAGCGCACGGACCCCACGTCCGACGCCAGGGAGGACGGGAAGTCAAACTCGCCGGCGTCCTCGGTGATGATGAGGTCCGAGCGCTCAGGCGACCCTCGCGCGGTGCCTGTGGCGAAAGACGCACCCGGGTCAGGGCGTCTGGCCTTCCTGGAGCGCTGTTGCGACTCACTCTTCTGGATGGAAGAGCGGTAACGCTTGTGCTGCTCCCAGGTGAGGTCGGCGCACTCGACGCACCGATTATCCTCCGGGCAGGTATTCCTGCACAGGCGACAGACCACGTGAGGGTCGTAGCTTGCCGACTTCCGCGCTCCGCAGCGCCCGCAGAACCCCGCGTACGGGGATGCGGTGTCGCAAGGGATTAAATCCATGCCGCTCAAGCCTGCGACATAGACGAGACAGCAACTAGGGAAGGGGAGAGCGTCTGCCGCGCCTCGATCCAACAGTCACAAGCGACCAGCCAACACTTGAGCGTCTAGCGCTAAACCACTCAGACACGCAAGCGAGCAGTCAGCTGTCCTGTGAACCTGTACGACTGGCACGCACCCGGCCCAACGCGTCAGTCGACTCTCCGCTCAGCCGCTTCCCTCGGCGGGAAACTCCCCTGAGTCCAAGAGCGATAGACACAAAGGCGAGGCGGGGGCCCGATCGCACAAGCACACGTCCAACCAAACGCTCAAGCAAGCGCACGTCCAACTGGTAAGCGCCCGAAGCACCAAGCGCGACAAGTGCAAGGGACTGTCCAATCCAGGCGACAGCAAGCGCCGATCCACCAAGCGCGTGAACCTGTCCAACTCTAGCGCTAGAGGAGCGCGAGTCACCCGCGACGAGACACCAAGCGAAGGCGCCTGTCCAATCCTAGCGCTAGCAAATGCAAGAGACACCAAGCGCAAGCGCCTGTCCAATCTCTGTGCCAGCAAGCGCACGAGACACTAAGCGCGTGGGTAGCGCAAGCGTCAGTCCCACCCCACCGGCAACAAGCGCCTCGCCACAGGCGAAGCGTGCGCGACAAGGAGATAGAGAGAGCGACGGCCCGTTGCTCGCCTAGCACGTGCAGCACGAGCGAATCGACAGCACGTGCTACAGCCTGCCACTAAGTTGACACCACGCTGTGTCAACTAAAAACTCTCAATACACAGTATTCCACCACGGGGGCTGAATACCCTGCAAAGAGACAGATAGACAGACCAAAAGGGAAAAGGAACAAGAATAAAGTAAGTCAACAAACAACAAAACACGTTAAATAGCTCAATACAATCGGGAGAGATACAGAAAACACGTCTGCACAATACCGACTCTGTAATGTGAATGAATCTAATTGGATGACAGGTCACGCCACCTAGTGGGCTAGTGACGGGCGGATAACTCTGATTGTTCTGGGTAATGATGTTTCATTACATCAGTGGGAATGAGTCGATTACATGTTATATGGCTAACAGGCTAAGGTCACTTGTCGGAGGTTAGTAACTAAATAATATATATAAGCTGTCACTAACATGGCGGGTTAACTATGGTGGTAAGGACTACTCTTCGATTGGTAATAACCCCATTAACTTTGAATACGAAATAGTAGGTCCGCTTAAGTTTAATAAAATCTACTTACATAATAATGTATCATTTGTAGGGTTAACGTCTGCTCATGGTGATTTTGATCCACAATTAGCTATTAACGCCAATAGATATTAAAAGAATAAATAATAATTAATAAACATGACAGATTCAAGCGGGCCGCATCAAACAATTGACAGATGTTTGAATACAGATCTAGGTGATGTCGAAGGATTCGATATACCAGGAAATGTGGGTAAAACATATGCCCTTCAATTAACTAATTTTGGAGTTTATAAACGAAAAGAAGTTGATACAGGAGGGGGTTCTGTAGATATTTTTAAAGGTGATGGTGTCGAGGATAAAACTTATGGGTTTTTATTAAAAAATGGTAATTATAATAAGAAGGAATTAAGCGATGCACCTCAGACTTTGGGGGAATTTAACGATGTTGATATTACAGCTCTCAAGACGTTGACTGAACCAAAGAAGGTAATACAATATTACACCAATAATCAAAGATAACTTAAATATATTGTAGAACCGAAATGGGAATTGGATATTTATTTAACCCCCGGGAATACAATAATTGGAATAAAATCATAAACAGTGGAAGTGCATTAGTATCTTATTCACCGAACAGAAAGAATAGCAAGTTGTTAATGATGATGGGGAGTCTGGTTTAGCTAGAAATGATGAAATTAAACCTAATATTCCAGTTTTTCTATCAGGTTTTGAAGAATGTACTCAAAAGAATTACGGTGAATATATTTATATAGTGATACTTTTGGGGACTGTACCCACTGATTTTGTAACAATATTACCCGGACTGAACATTAAATGGACTGTTCCAAATAAGTCTCTGTATATGCTTATAACACCCGATGAGATAACTCATTATTTAGTAAGTGAGATTACGATAGAACGCCATAGTTGGAGTAGGATCAAAGTTAGTAAGAAACCTATGCATTATAATGCAGTTTTTAAAAGATTAATGTCTACTTCTCAACTAATTTCAAAAGACTATCTACGGGCCTTTAAGGATTAGTTCCTAATATAATAAAATGTGGTCCGTATTAACAAACGACGTCGATGAATTTCGCTTGAATAGAATAAGCGAGATAAAAGATGAGATTATTAAAGAGTACGACTTTCACATGACTAAAAGTAAATCCATTAAAAAAGCTTTAAATGTAACGGAAACACTGGATACAACACTAATTACTTGTAGTATCTAGGAGCTAGCAGTGTGGGTGTTTTAGCAACTGTAATTATGGCTCCAGTTAGTGTTGGAACTACTATCTCTCTCTCGTTCTCTCTTTCTTCTCATTCTCCCAGGGAGGTTTTCACCCCTAACCTTTTTTTTTTGTTGCAGTTAGGGGGTCCCTTTTCATCTTTCATCACTCTCACCCATCTCCACTGTAGCTTTCAGCAATTGAGATACCACCGAGGTGATGCGAGGATCGAACTCGCATTTTTAGTAACAGACTCTAGCTAGACGTCATGTTAACTTTCCCACAAAGCCATAGGGACCTGACAAGAATTAGATGTAAAATTCATATATTTATATTTCATTTTGTAGAAATAGGAATTTTCGTTTTTAACTGATAATATTATACTATATAAAGTAAATACAACCCTAATTTTGATATAAAATATATAATGCTTATAATGCGTGAAATATAACATATTCTATATTGTTTTATTGATTGATTATGAAATATTACATCAAGTCAGTGACGTCACATCCACCATTTTGTGTTATTTTACGATTGCTTCATTGATATAAGTATATAATATAATCAAATAGACAGGTATCAAATACATTAAGAAAATATTTTTATTGAATCTATAAAAACAATTATATCATGTATTAAAATTGTTGGTACTGTTGAGTGCTATATCAACCTCTTGAAAGTAAATGAAACACCTAGTTTGCCCAATCAATAAGTAGACTGGTGTTTCTTAGTTACGCCGTAACAGATGTTCACACAAAGTAATCGATTAGTTTATGTAGCTAACGGCTTGTTGCTAAAAGTGTGAATTCGATCCTCGGATACTGTCCACAATAATTAGGGTAAAAAAAATATTTTGGTTCCCCGGTGAGATATATATTACAAATACGTTTGGTTTATAACCCCCTTTTTACATTTTACAGTATTTTTTAATGTATTTTATACATAAAAAAATATGTGTGTCTAAAAAGGAGTTGTTTAATGTATTTCATACATTAGCAATATATTAAAACATTTCCGTGGTCCCTTATCTATCTACTTATTACTATATTTCACTCACGCCAAGGTTATTCTACACCATCCTGTTAATGCTCTGCTGATTGTTTGATTAATTTAATTCCAATCAAATGCGCATTTCAGGGTAATATAACTGTAGAGTATCTAAAGGTTGTCCAAAAATCCATCCAAGTGTCAATTAATCCATTTATTGTTAAATCTTCATTGTTTTGTTTGTATCACCAGCTCTTTCATAAACCAAGCAGGAAGAACTTGGTGATATTGTTGACTTGTTCCACAAATTGGGACTTCAACCAAAGGCAATGAAACCAGGAGAACTAAAGACGTGGATCCAGGACATGGCAAAGCAAGAAAGACCACTCCAACTTGGCAAGGTTCAGGCTCCTCCTAAACCGCAAGACACAGAGTCACAAGCCACAGCCTCAGTCACAACCCACCCACCTTATCCCAAACTTCCATCTTTCAGTGGTGACCCTAAAGGAAAGGATGCAACGTTTGATCTATGGACCTACGAAGTAGACTGTCTGCAACAGTCATCGCTGCTGTCCTGGAACAAGCCATAAGACATTCTTTGAAGGGAGAGGCAGCTCGTGTTGCTATGCCACTTGGACCAACAGCAACTATCCAGGATCTACTTAATAAGTTGAGGAGCATCTATGGAACAGTGCAGAGGAAAGAAGCCCTCCTGGCTCAGTTTTTTAGTGCCATTCAGAGAGAGGAAGAGGATGTTGCTTCATGGGGATGCCGCTTGGAACACTTGCTCTCAAAGGTCACGGAACATCATGACATTCCACCACAGGAGCAGGATGAAATGTTGAGGAACATGCTTTGGAATGGACTTAAGAGATCTCTCAAGACAGTTACAGGCCACAAGTTCGACTCCATCTCTACCTTTGATGAGCTCAGGATAGCACTCAGGGAGATTGAGTACGACATGAAACAAGGTAGAGAACCAGCACCTACGTCAAAGAAGTCAGCAACAGTGAAGATGGCTACTCCATCAGAGACAGTAACAAAGTCTGACCTGGAATCTCTCACCACAGCCATACAGCAGCTTCGTTCGGAGGTAACAGAGATAAAGGAACGGCAACAGCAACCTCCAGGGCAAGTTTTTCAGCATCAAGCCAGTTACCCTCCTCAAGCACAACCATACGTACCACAGGTCAAGCATAAGGGGAGAGGACTAGAAAGACAGAAAAGATCCTATCAGCTACAAGTGCCTTCAGTTGGATATGGACCACAGGATACTTTTGTCCCTCAAGGACAGTATCCATATCAGATGCCACAAGGACTTCAGACTCCCCATCCTCAGGTACCAGCTCAAGGACCTCAAGAACTGTTCAGTCATCCTGGACCACAAGGCTACGCATATGACCAGAACCAGAGTGCCAGGTATCCCCCTCAGTCTACAAGGAATGAAGAGGAGGTTGTGTGTTACAGATGTGGCTACACTGGACACATAGCCATCGGATGCCGAGTCAGAGTGGATCATCTGAGACGTCCTTTAAACTGGCAAGGGCCTATGGGAAGGGGTTACCACTAGGCTCACTACAAGACCCCAACAGACTTCCAGATGGGCTTATCGGACATGCTAATGAAGCGGACGTTCTCATAGATGGTAAACCAGTTCAAGCTCTATTGGATACAGGTGCGACAGTGTCTATAATATCTGAAGGATACTACCAGGAGCATCTTCAACATCTTCCTCTGGAGCCATTAGGAGCCATACTTGACATAGAGTGTGCAGGAGGTGAGGCATTTAGAAGATAAATAGTTGCGTTTGTAAAATTTCCTGGATTCATTGTTATTCAACACCCGCAAATTTAGTTTAAAACCGACGGCGTTAGCCGGAGGTTTTAAACGCTTAAATTTGCGGGTGTTGAATAACAATGAATCCCGGAAATTTTACAAACGCAACTATTTATCGATATTGTAATATGACCGTTAGTTATAAGCATTTTTGCGTAGGGAACTCTGAGTTGAAAGGATCTAACGACTGATCCATTATTGTTATAGGTGTTCGCAGCTATAAAGAAGAAGGAATTCCCAGTGTTATAGATACTTAAATAGTGTTCTTATATTGCAAACCAGTTGCACTCATTACGATGAGATCTTATAGTTTTCACTGGGAAATTTATGAGAGAGAAAACAGTTACATAACTCATAAACCAACAGAAACAAACCCGACTGAACAAATATCTTAAACTCGCCCAGACCATTGTGACGGTGACGCGATCATTATGTCGTCATAACAGTTGGCCTTTGTGACGTCGTGCCATGGGAACGGCATTCGAAAGAAACCGGTCGCATGGCACAAGGCGGCAAATTAAGAGAAACTTAGCCAATTAAGAAAGTTTAGTTACATTAAACTAAACCAAATAGAAAAGTATTTTTGGCATCTACGGGAATGCGCAAGTTAGAAAATGACAACAACAACAGTAAAATGTTAATCGGGCACGAATATTGGGAGAATCAGTACATTTTAATGTTGAGACGGACCAAATAATGTATCCTTTCGCGGTGATTCGCCACAGTCAATTTGCGGGTGTTCATTGCCATTTAACACTGGGAAATCCTTCAAATTAACCAATCAGAAACGAGTATTTACCGAAATCATGTTACAATACCTTATAAAGGTTTTGTGAGAGCTGAACTCTCTGTATTCGGTGGAGGACAGGACAAGGATACCATCTCATGTCTCTTCTTGGCAGTTCCACTAACAAAGTACAGTGCTCGTGTTCCTGTTTTACTTGGCACCAACATCCTAAACTGCCTCTTGGACAAGTGCAAAGAAAATCACGGAGTCAAGTTCCTACAGAAAGCTCCTCTCCACACACCCTGGTATTTAACCTACAGAACCATCGTTATTGAGGCAAGGGAACTTGAACGGAACAGGAACAGACTTGGACTTGTCAAGTGTGCCGAGGACAAGAATATAGTAATACCATCAAACAGTAAAGTCTCCATCAAAGGTCAGCTCAGCAAAGGACTTAGAGCGCCAAGGTAAACAGCACTCCTCCATCCTACTTCACAAGCTACCATATCTTCAGAAGTTGACATCGCTCCTACCATTATCACATATGACAGAGACAACCCTGATGCCATTGAAGTTCATGTCTTCAACATCACTACCAGGAACATTGTTGTCGCACCAAGAGCCATCCTATGTGAACTTCAACCAGTAACCTTACAGTCTCCTACAACAGGTAGACCATTGGATGAGCAGGCACTACTGGACCTAATAGAGATTGAAGAGAAGGACATGACACAAGAACAGAGACAACAAGGACTTGACGTCATCATGAAATTCAAGGACATTTTCTCCAAGCATGATGAGGACCTTGGACATTCCAATGCAGTCAAGCACAGGATCGAGTTGACAGATGAACAGCCCTTCAAGCAACCTTACAGACATATACCACCGGGCATGTATGAAGAAGTCTTATCTGCTGGAGTCATAAGAAATTCCTTGATCATCCAACATTGTTCTTGCGAGGAAGAAGGATGGAAAACTACGAGTTTGTATTGATTTTCGCGATCTTAATAAACAAACGATAAAGGACGCCTATGCTATTCCCAGAATTGAAGATCTCCTGGAATGTCTTGAAGGAAACCACTACTTCTCTGTGTTGGATATGAAGTCGGGCTACCACTAAGTCGAGATTGAAGAGAACCACAAAGAAAGAACTGCCTTCACTGTAGGACCTCTAGGATTCTACGAATTCAATCGAATGCCCTTTGGACTCTCCAACGCACCAGCTACATATCAACGACTAATGGAACAGTGCCTTGAAGGACTCCATCTCAACATCTGTCTCAGAGAACGGCATTGAAACAGATCCGGACAAGATTGACAAGATAGCCAACTGGCCACCACCAACCAATCCAGAAGAAGTAAGGAAATTTCTCGGATTTGCCGGTTACTATCGGAAATTTGTCAAAGACTTTTCAAAGATTGCCAGACCTCTGTCTTAACTAATGCCACAAGACAAGAAATCAAAGAAACGTGCCTTGAACCCAAAGGAATGGCAGTGGGAAGAGGAACAAGAGAGAGCCTTCCAGGAATTAAAGACAAAGTTGACCAGTCCACCCATACTTGGATACGCTGACCACTCCCAACCATTTGAGATACACACAGACGAAAGTGGACAAGGCTTGGGAGCAGTTCTATACCAGCACCAAGACGGGCACCAAGACGTGTCATCGCCTATGCCAGCAGAGGATTAAGACCATCGGAACGGAACTATTCAGCACACAAGTTGGAGTTTCTGTGTTTAAATGGGGCAATCACTGGAAAGTTCCACGACTACCTCTATGGCCACAGCTTCACAGTGATGACAGGCAATAACCCTCTCACTTACGTCTTGACAACAGCCAAGTTAGACGCCACAGGACATCGGTGGTTAGCCTCACTTTCGGACTATAAGTTCACTATCCTATACAGATCAGGCAAGGCTAACACTGATGCAGATATCCTTTCAAGACTTCAAAAGAAAGAGGAATCAGAACAAGTAAAGCTCGAGTCTATCAAAGCAATCTGTGATGCCATCCAAGTCCCAAGTCTGATTAATAGTCTCAGTCTGTCAGCATCAGAAATCACAGGAGTTGAGGATATCACAGACGAGAGATGTGATTTCAATGCAAGACATTGGAGACCCACTCAAGCAAAAGATCAAGAATTGGGAATCATCATAGATCATCTGAGGAATAAGACCAGCCAGACAGGACCAAGTTTATTGGAAATCCAGGAATTACAAAGCTGCTGAAGCATTTCCATCAACTGGAGTTGAAACGAGGAGTCTTTTATCAAGACAGCAGATGAGACTCTAGAGCAGCTTGTTCTTCCAACAAGATGTCGTCCAGCTGCATTGAGAAGCCTACACGATAACATCGGCCATCCAGGAAGAGACAGGACATTATCACTCATCAAGGAGAGATTTTATTGGCCAGGAATGACAAAAGATGTTGAAGAGCATGTCAAGCATTGTGTCCCATGTCTCAGGAGGCAAAGCACAACTTGTGAACATCCAAACCTCACAGCCACTGGAGCTTGTCTGTATGGATTTTCTCACCCTTGAACCATCTAAAGGAGGACAGGAACATGTGCTCGTAGTCACAGACCACTTCACACGGCATATCCAACCAGGACCATGACTGCAAAAACAACAGCAGAAATCTTTTTCAACATTTTTGTCATTCATTATGGGATTCCTCAGCGCATTCACTCGGACCAAGGAGCAAACTTCAACAGAAAGTTGATGCAAGAGTTATGTTCCTTGCTGAAGATCAAACAATCAAGAACAACTCCCTAACACCCAATGGGAAATGGAATGTGCGAGAGATTCAACAGGACATTGTGTAATATGCTAGGCACAGCAAGAGGAATTGGAAAGTTTACGTTGGACCCCTAGTACACGCGTACAACTGAACAAGGCTCGAGTCTACAGGATATGCTTCTTTCTACTTGATGTTTGGTCGCCATCCTCGCCTCCCTGTTGACATCGCATTTGGACTTGACATGGAGCCAAGCAAGTCCAAGACCACAGCAGCCTACACAAAAGACCTAAAGGAACGACTTCCACAAGCCTATGACATCGCCACCTCTGCATCTAGCAAGTCCCAGAAGAGACAGAAGACTCACTACGATCAGAGAGCCAGAACAGTAGTCTTAGAAGAAGGTGACAGAGTCCTAGTGAAAGTTGTTGCATTTGACGGACGGCACAAGCTTGCAGACCGGTGGGAAGAAGACGTGTATGTGATCCTGGATCAGCCTAATCCATCCATTCCAGTGTATACAGTTGGCAAGGAGAATGGTGATGGCAAGAAGAGGACGCTACACAGGAACCTGTTACTTCCAATAGGATGTCTTCCCCATCAGGACGAGGCTCAACCAACAGCGAAGCCAAGGAAGCTAAAGACTGGGCAACCAGTGCCACAGGATACCCATACAATTTCAGACAACTCCACAGCCAGCATCTCCGAGGACGGAGTTTCAGAGGAAGGAGAGGAGGAAATAGTGCTGATCGCCACCCACTCATCAGACAGCTCAGGGTCAGCTTCTACGCCAGCTGACAGGCCACCTGAAGAAGAACCATTTGCTGACGACATTCAGGAAGAGGTTCCAGTCGATGGAGAGGAAGGGACACGAGCAACGGCACAGGAGGTTGATCAGGAACAGCCTACGGAAGATCCTCCAGCTGTGAATGTACCTCCTGACAGAGGACCAGAAGTGGCTTATCAAAGGGCAGCGCCGACTCCACCGCCACAAAGATCCCTCAGGGAACGACGGCCACCGGAGCCCAGACTATACCAGCGCCAGACTGGCTCGCCAAAGCTAACTTTTTGACTTTTCTGCTCCAAGATGGGATGCCAGCAAATATCAGAGAAGCGATACTACAGCTCATCACCGGCCAGAAATGACGTGGACGTCATTATTTAGTGGGGGGGGGGAAGTATGTGGCAGATGTATTGATTTGTAAATAAAGTATTTTAATATTATGAATTTTCTCTCTCTTTCTAGCTTTATAATTATCAGGTTCATTAGGGGTTAAGCTTTAAGAGTTTGGCCCTAGTGAAATCCCTTTACATAACTGCCCAAGCCATGACGCTTCTCAGCTAATTGGTCTTACTAACTGCCTGCACTTTTCAAATCATTCTGCACAGCTTTTTCACACTGATAAGACAGAATTTACGGACGGACAGAAAATGTAACTTTTGAGGTTAGTATATATATATTTAGTATAAAGTAATATTGCATTTAACCTTTGCAGTATATATATTCATAATTAAAGCATATCTATTTATTCTAAATAAGTATTTATCAAGTATAGCATGTAAGTGTGCTGTACATGATCTTCTCAATGTTATGCTCAAAACACTAAATAAATACTACTACTATATTCTTAACTTTTCTATCCCATTTATGAGAGTTTGAGATGAGAGAATGTGTTTTAATAAAGTTGCTATATTTTAACTATGATAGGTATAATTATAAAGGATGTGGAATAAATGCTTTCTTCATAAGTGTAGATATTACAAATATATTCCACATAACTATTATTTATTATTGTATTATTTTAACTACAGCAAATCCCGAGATTCCACAGCAGGTGCTGTTACGTGTGTAATCACACCTCTGTACCACCCACAGGGTATGTGTAGCATCTATATGTATATTTCATATGTTTATCATAATTATCATTTCGCCTGTGAAATGAAATATCCTTAACCTCATTTATGTAAATAGTACCATCACGTAATGTGTAATGATGTGATAAGTTTCATATCGTATCCATATGAATAACAATGATGTATTAAGTATTGTTTAATGGCACATCATATTTTGAGTATGTGCTCGTTATGATAATGTTATTCATGATATGAGTAACAATGGTTTTATCATTGATCATCACCATATTTATATTGCTGTGAACTGACTTATATGTATTGTGTATCAATATGTGTACTATGCAATATTGTGTGATGTATATCATATTATTATATTTGGTGTTACAGGGTGTCAAATCTAAGTACACGTTTACCATCAACGGAAATAAACGTTCCCACACCCCACGGGAGGTGTTGTCATCTGTTGACCCACGTTAACCCTGCTACAGTACATGTCAAGTATATGAATTATCTAAAAACGCACAGAAAACATAATAAAACAATCAAGAGTATAATATCTTGTCGTGTGTGTTGTATTTTTTCTGAATAAAAGATGGTACTTAATGGTTACCTGAAATATGTTGCCGCACTGTATAATACCCCTTTTTATCTAATATTAACACTTTCAAAGTAGAAAACGTTTCTTTGAAATTTGATACAATCAACGTGCACGTCAATGATTTACCTGTTATATACATACTATATATCACTAAGACTTTTTGCATATCATTTTTACATCTTTCCAAAAACAAGAAATTATATTTTTTATGACATTTTATTTTCTCAAGGTTACTACAATATGTTTTCTTTAATCTGGTACTCTTTCACATTCAATCTGTGGATTTTTAAAAAGCCTATAGTCAGTATGAAAAGGGAAAGATAATTGTTGTCAATAACTTGTTTGAATCATTGTATTAAAAAGAGACATACGTTGTGATAACTTTTGCATTGTTATCAATTTAAAATCATACCCTTCTGTTCAATTGAATTTAAAAAAACATAGTTAAAATAGTTGAATAATTCTATATACTCAAAAGATATAATAATAAGAAAACCCCAAAACAAATATGGATTATTCAGCTACATCATAGCAACTTAGATATAAAACACTCGATGATATAAAGAAATTTTGTGAGTATAATATTATTTTGTATTTCTTGCTGATGAGTTGATAGATCTTTAATATTATTCAAAACACCATTCCTTACTGATTGTTTTAGTATACTAATGATATCTCATAATTCCATTTTAATTTTTTTACGTATTGTTTAGCAGAAATACCTTTGGAAAATAATCAACATGCTATATTACGTGAACATAACAAGAATCGTTAACAATATCATTCCGATAATATTTCATACAGCATGTGCGCCTCAGTGATTCGTAATCAAAATTGGTTTCGTACCGACGACAACTAAATTAATAGACAAATATTTTCGTCCTCAAACAAGCCAAGATTTATATAATAAAACGTGAAGTCCATGCCAACATAGTAAATACAATCTTTCAAATTAACCAATCGTGTTTTGATTGATATAAACAATTTCATTTTGATATTCGAACCATACCACCATCATCGCGAATTCGCTTTTTAGGATTCGCTTCGACAAGATAACGTCAGTAGGTCTATTTTTTTCGAGTCATATAATTAATAAAAAATTATTCTATGTTACGTTTAGTTTTTTTTACAAATGCAGTTATTTCAGCAAAGTCATTTAACACTTTACTTTAACCTTATGTATGGTGTCTCTAGTTTATAAAAATTCTTAAAAAATGACAGGGAGAGTCAGTGTTCAAACCTTGTGACGTCCGCACATGGGAGATGTTTTCAAACCTGTACTGAAGTTTTCCAGCAGTCTGCTGGACAGAAATATATTTCTATTGCTTTGGGCTTCATAGAAGTAGAATATTCTGGACTCGGCACGTCTCCACTGAAGTCGTTACGGTTGTTACATTCTCATGTTTGACGAGTCGTCACCGCCCACCATTGAATCCAACGGCGTCTCCTAATATCGTGGTGTGTCGCTGACGTCATATTCCTGGTGTTTCTCGCTCTCGTTTAACGTTCGAGATAGGAATATGGCGTCCCCCATCGATGCCTGGGTAAACTTGATTTTTTTCCAACTTTGAATTTTTATTGCAGATTTGGTGATTTAGGTAAAAATTATAAGCCAAAGTTGAAGGATTTATCAATAAACATTGTTTTGAAAGGCTCTTTTTCATTTTTCATTGGAATTTTCCTTTAATAACAATAAGCACCTGACATGGTCGAGCTATATCCCCGGCAAATTGAACAACATATAAAGGCCGTAGTCCATACAGGCAGCGCACAGGCAGCGCTGCGCGTCGCGTCATGACAAAATAAATAGCTTTAGTTATTTTACGTTTATGTCCCTCCATTCAAGCAGCGCGTCAGCATCAAAATTTCTGAATCGCAAAAAAGAGATTTTTGCTGCATGACGTGCTGACGCACCGGGGAATCCCCTCTTTCCGTGTGTTGGAAATATAAACACGTGTTTCGGTAATTTGTTAGAAATATTAACGTTTAAGATGCCAAAAACACAAATCAACGAAGAATTGCTTATCAATGAGGTGCAGAAGCACCCCTGCCTCTATGACATTGACATCAGAAATTATAAAGATGCAGAAATGGCCAACAATGCATTGACAGCAATTAGCCAAGCATGCGAGTCAACAGGTATGTCGTAATTTTTTTTATTGACAATGAAATTACAATCTCCATCAAACTTGCAAACAAATACACGTTTCCAAATCGTCCTTCTGTAGCCGAGCTCCGGTTAAGTCGTGCCTTTTCGAACAGTCGTGTATTGCCATGGAATCTCGCCAGGGGGGGGGGGGGGGGGGGAGCAGAAGTAGCTGCAAAATTTGTCACGTGTTTGCAAGGCGTCTGTTCCTGAGTGGCAACCGACTCCGTCAACATCTACCAGTGCATGACCTCTACACAGTGCTTGGCCCTCATCAACTGAGGGTCCAGGTGTGTCCCTCATAACAAAGTTATGCAGAACACATCTGACAGGATATAAATATTTAGTTTACGCTAATATATTTATTTTGTTAGTTTTAACTTATTATTCATTGTATTCTTAGTTTATTTCAACAATATCTTTAAACTTATTATCAATTTACTACAACCTAAAGTTAGGCTTACCAACTCAAACCTTAATGTACTAATGCACTCTTGTTAGACTAATGTTTAGCTTATGTAATAGGCTTCATTGTTCTGTGCTCAGGCCACTCAGGTCTCAGCTCCGGCTATTGTTCTTGGCTGGTCAGCTTCTATGCTTGGCCATGCTTTTCACTCTTTCTCATAGCACTTTTATCTATAAAAGTGGCTACATTTCTCTATTCGCATACATTCTGGCACAGTCACGCACGGGAAGGAATCATAATTTGGGGTAAGATATATTCTTTAGCCTTTTGTGTATATGTTTATTTTATGGAATAGATTTATCTTTGTCTATTCATATTCTTGTGTATGCATAAATCATTTATGTATCTATTATACTAGTAGTATACTTAAACTAGTATTGTACCATGTGGTACATTTATATTTCCAAGTTCAGTAATTGAACATGAATGAGATTCATTTAAAGTGCATTTCAGTATATCATGTTTGTAATTATATTTCCTGATTTTATCTTATCTAAATATACATAAATATGTTATTATCATTTGTGCATTCATTATTATAATATCATAAGTACATATTGGTATTATTTATCATAGGATTCCGTGTGCACAGTGATAATCTTGGCCACAACATGCTTATTATGCCTGCGTCCCTGAGACGAGGTGAGGGTTCTTTTATAATCCTTTTGCCATGTATATTATATGATATGACTTTGTATGTATTATGTATTCCATAATGTATGCTATTGGTGTATTTTGCCACGAGTGTAACGCTCTCCGTTTCATAAAGTATTTTATACTTCTAACTTAGCCAATATTTAATTGGCTTAGTTACGTGATTCCAGGGCGTGTCGATGGCTCGGGTGATTAGTCTAGAAAGCAGAAACAACGGCTCAATTTCACAGCAGATCTCTTTATTCATGTCATGTCATAATTAATAATCATTTACAATAATACAAATATCAATGGTAAAGAATATCGTTAAGCAATCAATTTAGAACATACATTATCATTCTGAGACTTTATTAATACATAGTTTCCTTGCAATACATGTATATTATTCAATTCAATGTTTATTCAGTAAAAGCAAATACCTTACATACGACAATGCGCTAGGTCGCTAGCTTACCATACGCACGGAACATTGTAATTATAGAGCCTTTTAAAACACATTCTAAAGATCAAATATTTATACCAACTGTTCTGATGGACGAAAGGAATGAAAGCTGGACGCTGTTATTTTGACACTACTCTACTGAACCGTAACTAATCCTATTACATCAATTTAAAGAGGCTCCTATTAGCAACTGGACACACGCTGATCACTCGTGCTTGACGTCCATTCAGAGCTACAGTGAGGTGAAGTGCTCGATGCGCGACAAGGCGTAATTAAGTGTGAGCAATACTTCTAATTAACTCAATATAGCTCTTGTTGGTTGTAGGGTAAGGCCACTCATTTTACATTTAAAAATATAGACATACTCAGCGAATATAAGAGAACTGGATTGTTGATTTCTGTAGTTAGTATACACGAAAGGTATTTTATATCTACAATCGCTCTAACCAGCCTGTATATTGCGTACGTCCTTACATGCACGTGGATACGTGTGAATAATACATGAAATGGTTACACATGAGAACAAGCTAGTCATAACGTATAAGTATGAATAAAGAATTCTGTCTTCTGCACCTTAACGACGTGTTCGTGCTTTTCTAGGTTATCTCCCGCATCATCAACTTTTCCCGCGGATCAAATAACAGGCTTGCTAGTCGAGCGTTGTTAATACTCTCAATGTTCAAGTTGTTCTTTCGGTGAAATATGCGCCATCTGTTAGCAAGAATGCCAAACGCATTTTCTACTACTCTTCTGGCTCTCGAAAGGCGATAGTTGAAAATACGTTTGGTCTCGGGTAGATCTTTTCCTGGATATGGTCTCATTATTTGTCTTTTGAGCGGAAATGCTTCATCGGCAACGAAGACATAAGGCATGGCCCCATGTTCATTGTCTCCATGTAGTTCAGTTTGGTATGTTCAATTTGCTCCCTTCAAGTGCTTTTCCAAGTGATGAATATGCAAAAATACCACCATCACTGTTGCGGCCATATGCACCTACGTCAATTATCAAGAACCTGTACGATGCATCAACGAGTGCCAAGAGAACAATTGAAAAAGTTCCCTTATAGTTGAAGTATCTCGAACCAGAATGTGGTGGTGCTTCAATAAGGATGTGCTTCCCATCCATTGCTCCCAGACAATTTGGAAAATTACATGTTTTGAAACCATTTGTGACTTCCAACCAATCATTTTCGGTACGTGGTGCAGAGAGGTAAATTGGCCCTCCTAAATTCCAGATTGCATCACAAACCTCTGGAATGATTCTCGGGACTGTTTTCTCTCCCAAACGGTAGCTGAATGCAATTGTCCTGATGGAGTCGCCTGTGGCCAAGTACCTGAAATTACAAACAATAAATTAAATGACTGTGAGCTCTCTTAGTTAAAGTTTACGGGAATAGAAACGCATGTATTAACACTGACCTAACATGAAACATTACAAACAAAACACACACTTTAACGTGCACAAGCCATTATACATGTGTTCCGGTTGTAGTTGCAAAACCCGATGGAAATCGCTCCGTGACCGATTTGTCCGCATGAAGCGTGAACAAAAAACCAAAAGTGGCCAAAGTGCGAAACCAAAAAGGTCCTGGAAGTATGCTGGCGCCTTGTCCTTTCTGACAAGATACGTACAGGAGGCTGAGTGAGTAACTGTTACTAAGAAATGCTATAGCATGCCTTTAATTGTTTTATAACAATCTTATACGTTATTTCATGCTTAATATCATAATCAATTTGGTTATTTTTAGAACATCTAGTAACCTTGTGTTATCGGATGAGGATGAAGAGGATGATCGAAACCAAGGGGATGTAACAGATACAGCTGCTATCAGCGATGGTGCTATGGATGCATCAACTGATAGTCAGTCCACACTGACATTATCAACCACACCATCATCCACATCAAGACCTCTTGGAGCAAAGGAATCATGCAGACCGATCAAGAGATAAAAAAATCAAGTTGAGGATCCAATTGGAAGAGCCATGCTAAACTATCTTCAAAAGGAAGACGCTGCTGTGCCTAACGAGAAGCAGGATCAAGATGAAGACGAACTGTTCCTGAGATCCCAAGTCCCTGCTCTCAAAAGATTGCCTCCAAGAAAAAAGACAGAAGTAAAGTTTTTGATTCATGAGCTTTTGTACAAGGCAGAGTGCTTCCCCGATATGCAGTTGAACGTCCAGGCCACACAGGTTGGACTTCAACATCAACATCAAACCTATGCTCAGCCTCGCATGAATGCCACAAATCAAGAGTGGGAATATGTTTCATATCCCATGTACCAAAATCTTTGATTATGTGACATTGTACTGACAAGTACAGCTCCAAAACATTGTTATTGTGTTCTAACATTTATTGTTTCCGTGCAAAATAATTGCCTTCATTTTACTTAAAGCATGAGTAAATGCAAAACAAGAAGTTTATGTTACATGAACAAGATAGTTCCTGATCTTCTGTATTGTTAATGTGTTAGTTTAAAAAAGAATAACCTTCTGACCTTAGTGTAACTGCAAGTCTTTCTTTTGCTGGTATATCTCTTTGTAGGCTGGTGGGCTTTTAGATATGGTTGGTCCAATTAGCGTTAGTACTTCTTCAAGTTGTTCTTTCGACATTCGGAAATACTGAAAGAATCGTCCAGCATCCAGTTCCAGCTCTTTAACAAGCCGATAGTATTCTCCATATGTTACCCTCGTTTGCAGGATATCATGTTCGTTTTTGATGTTTCAACCGCCAATAAACATACATAAGCATCACAGTTTTCTTTTTTTTCCATGGTCTCTTTCTCTCACACACAGAAAATGGTTATTTAGAACGTACATATAATACTAGTGGTTTGCTAATGATGACGGTTAGTTTAGAGTTATTCCCCTTAGGTCAATATATTATGGGATGTGTGTGTTTGACGCTTTAAACAACAAGAAACCTCATTATTTTTCCCATGTTAATTGGTAAATATGTACAGAAAACATTGTCAACTTAAAAAAACACCAAAAAACGTTTTCATCGGTCCTCTAATCACAAAGATATCGCCCTTCAAAGTGCGCAAATTTTAGGCTTCTCAATTTGACAGTCTGAAAAGGGATTTTACCGGATGAACGATATTGCCTTTACTGCGCATGCGAGAAAGGGCGATGTGATGTGGCAGGTTATGATTGGCTGAGAGAAGTTTTACAGACTGTGTATTATTACATCATATACAGAACGGAAATGGGCCTAATCAATGTAAATATAACAGACAATGGTGGTAAATAAACAGAATAAACATGTTTTAGCACGATTTAGAAGCTTCATCTGTCCGGCAATAAAACAGAGTAGTAATTAAACAGTTATGGCACATCGTAACTGATTGTGTAATTACAGGCCTAGGGAGTCGCGCTTGGGATATTTCACACTCTTTGACAATGTTGTTACAAGAATTAGGGGATGTTGTTTTAGAGATCAAGCATGTCTGCCCATCTATGACACGCCCAGTTGTCAAAGCACTAGTCATCCATTGGTCAACAATAAGACAAACTAGATCCAATCAAAAATTAAACATTTAGAATTTATCATATGCATTGCATCTGTCTTGAGATGAACACATTCAGTACAGACACATGAGATGGAGTATTTTGCGTTTACTGTGACTTCAATGAGGTAGGCTTTGGTCACATGATATGTAAACTAAACTTTGTGCATTCAAACTTATATGTATACATATTTGTTATTTCAGGCAGTTGTTTGCGTTAGAAGTTTACAAATATTTAAAATTTAAAATAACATTATCTCAAACAAAGATATAGAATGGTATTTATTTTACGCTGATGAGTTGTCTCTTTGTAAACTAAGATTGATTCTTTATTTGAATGAGAAACGCTCAAGACATGATGAAACATGGTGTCAAAAGGTGTATCAAATTGTATTGCGAACTCAATACAATTTCCTGACATGATGCCTCAATGCCTTCTTTCTGAATATTTCGTAGTGTGTATATAGCAAAACCTCATTCAGATTATATAAAATTACTTCAGGATTATTCATAAGTTCCTTAAAACATTTCACTAACTTGTTTAATTTGTCTTCAATTTTATCTGGCCACTCATCACAAAATGTAAACTTAGAACTACTAAATTCAAAACATAACTATACCGTTATATCTAAGAGATTTTCAAAACACGATTGAATATTAAGATTTTGCCTTGATGAAATATCCTTATGTTTATACCATTAATGAAGATATAACCTTAGCATTTAATTTCTTTGTTGTATGTTTTCGAAAATCGTTGTTTCAATACTGTCACTGTATATGTGTACTGATTTGTCCATGTTTACGTTACGTCACTATTTTGTTAGGGAGCGGCATAAATATAAACATATACCCCGTTTCTTTTTTTAAAATAGATATGCGAAACATAGTTCTATGACAGGGCTATGACATACCATGTAGTCTCATTGATGAATTGTCTTTAGATCCCTCTGTAGAAGCCGTGATTAAGCTATCAACAGTCACAAAGATTCAACCAAAATTAGTAAATGTCTTCATTATATGTCTCACTAACTAACCGTCATACTGGAAAGTTGTTTTCTTTGTTTGTATAGTAATTATACGCCAAGTAAGTAAGTGACCGCTTGACTCAATACTGTAAACAATAGCAATAGCCTGACCAGTTTGGCGAGAAAGGGCGATGTGATGTGGCAGGTTATGATTGGCTGAGAGAAGTTTTACAGACTGAAAATATGATGTTTGTTTTCAAAGTCATTAAATGACTATTTTGCGCATGTTTTTGAACAAACAAAATATCGATGTTATCTCAAGATATCTTTCTGTATCCATTTCTGCATTGTGTACCCCCTCGGGGTTACATGTTGTTTAACGCGTTTTAACGCGCTGCTTGATCAGAGGTACAAAAGTAACGCGCCGACGCACTGACACGCGCAGCGCTTCTTGCGCGCTGCCTGTATGGACTACGGCCTTAAGGTATTCCTTATCATATTGCTGACTAAATTTTGTCGCACAAAACAACACAATTTTTGGGAATGAGGGAAACTGTTCTAATAAAAAAACTTAATGATACCAACTTTATGTTCACTGTCGGGCTCAATTCGAGTAACATGACAAAATTAAAATCAAACAAACAAATTTATAAATGTATTTGGATCTCCAAGATCAATTCAATCATATGTAAACAAACATATTATCAAAATTGTAAATATTATATATTTGTTCTTCATGACACACCTTCAGATGGGATGGATCTCCATATCAAATTTGATCCAAATGTGATGATTAGTTTAGAAGTTGTGAGCCGGACAGGACTTGTAACAGTTTTCAAACTGAGTCCTCATTTTTGGCCAAAAAAGGCAAATTTTTATAAAAATATTTTCAAAATTGTTCTTCATGACACACCTTCATATATAGAGAATCTCACCCAAGTGTCTTCTGATATCAAATATATCAACATAAGTTGATAAAAGTAACAAATATCCGAGGCTTGCCAAGGATATTTTACTTTTATCAACGAGTGATGATATATTTGATATCAGAAGACACGAGGGTGAGATTCTATTTATCATCCAAAATCATTTTTCATCACATAAGCATGAAAAATGTACATCTTTGAACACTGCATAGCCCTCCAACTCCTAAACCAGTGATGTCATACATGTAGCATTGTGACGTCATTGTGTAAATGACGTCATAGCATTGTGACGTCGTTGTGTTTATGACGTCATAGCATTGTGACATCATTTCTGATGATGCAAAACGCTTGTGATGTCATGTTCTTGCTGATGACAGGGCATTGTTCAAAATCTACTGTCAAAGCGATATCTCCTGTGGAACACAGTTTTGGATGATAAGATTATGTATCTCCATATCAAATTTGATCAATATGTGATGATTAGTTTAGAAGTTGTTAGCCGGACGGGACTTGTAGGCTAACAGATTTGGTTTAGGCTACGCGGCGTTTAATTAAGGCAGGCGTTTATTATTTTCAAAAAGTCTTATGCAAGGGCGTCTATTCGAGGCAGGCGTATATTCAAGGCAGGCATGTAATTAAGGAAATACGGTATGAATTGATAGAGGCCTACCATTTATGATGTACAAACGTAATATTTTGGTTCCGAGTGGAATTACCCACAGGGGTGAGCGGAAATTAGACCCAGCTGATTGGAATTATCCTACTCGTAAACTACGATGTTATTGCCTAATTGTATTAATTAATTACGGTCTTTTTTTAGTAAAAATGTTCAGTCTATGAAGTTGAAGTGCTTATTTTCCTGGCTGAATTAAAAGATTTGGTCTATATGTAATCGTGATGTGATGTGTCGATATGAGATCGCGTCCAAAAGTGAGCCGAAATGGGATGCGGTGAAGTCGTAGACAAAACCGGCTCGTAGACACGAAATCCGGTGAACTCGTAGACAAATTGAGAAGTGATCTCGTAGACAGGTTTTCAAATAGGATTTGTACTAATAGTAACCAACTTATATTTATCAAATTCACGATATTGAACACTCATAGGTTGGGTTAAACAAATAAAGAGAATAAAATCTAAATTTGTTGTGTTTTGAACTATTAAATGAATCCAATATCCATGTGTTATTTTTAATTCTTGGAGTTCTTGTTTGATCTTTAAATAAAATAAATTGAGGTAAGTATGATTATATTTATCAACAACAACAACACAATCAAGATCACTGTCTACGAGATTGTTTTGTCTGCGAAATTCCCGTGTCTACGAGCCGGTTTTGTCTACGACTTCACTGCAAGCCGCGGAAATACCCGTACTCTATGATATGTAATATTATGAGCGCGACACTATCGCACGCGTGCTTCGTGCAGATGGCATATGGCGCAAGCACATACAAGTCGACAAAATCGCTGAGCATATAGGATTTAGCTTTGATCGAGAAAGGAGCTGAGCAACCAACAAAGGGAGGTAAATGCAACATTCATATCCCCAGTACAGTAGGACCATCGAATCGAAGATAGGTTATAGTCTAACTGTAAACCTGTGTAAGAAAACAGAAGATCCGATAACACCGTATCAAGGATGGTAAGTCGTATTGAATTATTTTATCTTGAATATCTGGCTATTTGGTCTAGGCAAGAGAAATTCCTTGCCCTAGGGAAAGAATATTCCTTCCCTATTATATTCCTAACCCCGCTTTTTTCGAACGTCCAATCTTTCCTCCTAAGGTAATTTTTATAAAAAAAGAGGGCGATTATTATCGTTTTTAGATAATAAGCGTTTAAAGGGGATATAGAAGTTTTGGGGATTTACCCTCAAGTAACCTGTTTTCGTGGGTCAGCTATATTCGTGGTATTATTGAGATCTGCATTGATCTGAGCATAAAATTATCAACATTTTTAAAAGGAAAATTCAACATAACAAGCCATATTAAACAACAGACAGAAGGTTTTTTATGTCAGTCAATTCACAGTTATCAACATCAGGTCAGCACACATCCTGCTACATCAGCGTATATATATATGTCTCCGCTAATGCTACAACCTATCCCCTGATATCCTCCTATAAGTCTTCTGTCGTATCGCTGCCGGGTGGTTACTCAGCGCTATTTATAGCCTGTCTGTTTTCAGTCAAACTATTTCGAACTCCATACACTGATGTCTAGTGATGTCGCACGTTGAAATCTAAGAGTGCGCGATTTGGAGCTTAGCAGGAGACTGCAATGAGAATCAGATTTATTATCTAATAGCACTCCTATTGGTTAATTTGAAACACGAGGTGAGCACGCAGAACGAAGCCAAGAAACTAGTTTGCCGCTATTGCTGAAAGGGCATTATTTGATTGGCTTGCTATATTTAAGAAATAAAGTTCGCTCTACCCCAATGTGTTTTGTAATAAAGTATAGTTTTGCCCTGAACTATTATAGTTAAAGCACTAGGACGGTAGTCCTTAGTTTCTTTTCTAAGATACCAAACTTATTTGCAGGGAAATATAAATATTCTTATAATTTCAAATTAAAATATTGTTAAAATAACTTAGATTATATATCCATGAACAGGGCTAACTGCTGGCTATTCCATGTTTAGAACTCACCCCCTAATTCAAAAAGATTGTTTTTTGGTGACACAGTTGATTATGTTAATGTAGCAGTTTTATTTTCTCGTTTATAAAGTTTAAAATTTTATTCTTTTGTTATTTTTTCATTGTTCAAACAAAACAAAAACATCAGACAACTCATGTTTAATAAAACGTTACTTTTGAACAGTCAAGTTGTGCGATCATGCAGTGCGGGCCACACTGCCCATATAAGGCTTATCACGTGATTGACATTCCACAAAGAATTATGGGTATTGTTTGTTAGGAAGCGTGGTAGATCTAGATCTATCATTCTTTTTTTTGCTGTTGTCATAAAAGTTGAAGTTAATGGTAAGTACCACCGCTAATATTAGCTGACTGTGTACACCATGAAAAGGAGTACAAACTGTATTGGTTGAGCTATATGGTACGTTGCTTGGCAGAGACGGTTGACGTGTGTCAACGTCACAAATGCTACGGGGCGCCGCGACCTGACGTGGAATGTCAACGGCGTCACTCGACAAGCATGTCGGAGGCAGAGCATTGGTCGCAGCGTTGTTCCCCAGTAGCATGGAGTTGTTATGTAGTTTTTCAACGACTGCTCATTTCTTTGACCTGTGACGGACATGATACCAAGGGCCCCAACCCCTTCTTCGGAAACTTTGGTTGCTGCGGCGATAAGGATACGCCATGTTGATTGATAGAACCGAGACCAAAGGTTACCATGGACACGCGTGTTTACGAGGGGGCAGCGGGGAAGAGCGGATAGCGTCATTCAATTGTTACGTCATGTAAAAACTATACCTTTATTGTCTGATAAAGTACTTTTTTTTCGATTGTTCTAATCGCTAGGCATCTTAGAAATAGCGATACGACTGATGTAGCAGGATGGTCAGCACATTCAATTACTATAATGATACATATCGTTGTTCGTTAAGGAAAACATTAAATGTTCATGTACCGGTACTACAAACTTTCTCTATAATATTTAGCTCATCTGGCCTTTGTGTCCGTCCGTTCGTCCGTCTGTCCATCCATCTGTCGGTCTGTCTGAAACTTTGTGGAATTTCGACTTCTTCTCCAGAACTATAAGACCTAGAAAGCTGAAACTTTGTGTACAGAGTCCTTGACTAGTGAGGATCATAAATTGTAGCTTTGGTTGCCCTTTGATCCCCATTAAGGGCCATAGGGGCCATGCCCTTTAAAACTATTTTCATATTCTTCTCCAGAAGCAAAGGGCCCAGAAAGCTGAAACCTTGTGAATATACTCTATGACTGGGATTATGATTTACAGCTTTTTTGGCCCTGTTGCCCTGTGGCTCCTAATAAGGGCCTCAGGGGTTACATCCTTTAACTAAATTTCATCTTTTCCTCAAGAAGCATCAGGCCTAGAAAGCTGAAACTTTGTGTGCAAAGTCCTAAGTTAGTTAAGGAGGATTTCAAATTGTACATTTGGTGACCCTGTGGTCCAAAGTAAGGGGGGAACCACATTTGCCACATCCTAAAGCAAAATTGATACGAAGCCTGATGAGCTACAGAGCCACTAGCTTTATTTGGTGCAATCTCTTAAAGGCCCCCTTAATCGAACCCTGTATCTCAAGAACCAATCACTGGATTCTCGTCATAATTTACACTAAACATCCTATTGGGAAGACCCTGGGCCCAGTTGATTTTGGTGATCTTCCCATTAACTTCAAGATTCAGCATTGAGATCTGCATTTTAGGCTTGTCAGCAGAATATGTCAAGAACCATTCACTGGATTCTCTTCATAACTTACGCAAAGTTGCTTGGCCCAGTTGATGTTGATGACCTTCACATTATTTTCAAGGTCACACTCACAGCAAATTTTTGAACTATAAGCATTATAACCTGCCAATTAAGCCAAGAGTCATTCACACCAAGCCCATTTGATTTTGGTGACCTTTACATTTGTTTGAAGGTCACAGCAAAGCCAACATGCATTTAAGGCTTATGAGGGTGATAATGTTAAGAACTGTTCTCTTCATATTTTGAACATTTTGAAGACAGAAGCATCTAAATGACATCTAGTAGCATGACAAGTGTAGACAAGAGTTTCTAGCAATTATTCTTGTTGTTAACATCAATTTGCGACGATGGATCTACAATCACTTGTTATAAATCTATTTTAGGAAAAGTCAGGCCCATTTGATAACTTTCAAGGTCACAGCGAAGCCAACATGCATTTATATAAGGGTTAATGTTCTCTAGATTCTCTTCATATTTTGAACGAAGCTTATTATTTGGAAGACGCAGGCAATTTGCATAGTCTAAACATCTAGTAGCACGACATGGTTTGCATGGGCCTAAGTATTGAGTTTTGTTTTGATACAGGAAAAGTAATCGAATATACAATGCATACTAAATGTCCTGAAATTTTCAAAAATGTACTGGACATCGATCACAATCTAAAACGCGGAAGTATCGTATTTCTTCTATCTGCACAAATTGATAAAGAGCGGAATGAAATGTAACCAGTCTGCAAGTTTCTAATAATTCCAAAAATATTGGTAATTTCTGCTTCTCACAATCGATTGCATTTAGGAAATTCCGATGTCACAATGTGGCACTTTGGAAAATGGCGGCATCTAAACTAAAAATTTTGTCACTTGACCTTCTAAAAGGTGTACTTGAAAAGTGGTAAAATGTCCTTGAAAAGTACTGTTTTGGCTCTATGAACCATGCATGACAAGTGTAGCCCAGAGTTTCTATCCATTATTGTTACGGTAATATCAATTTGGGGCGGGGAATCTTGTCACCGAATCTTGTCACCTTTATGACAATCATTTGTTTTTGTTTCAGGGCAAAAACACCAACACATCCCTGAGGAGCTTCATAATTGTATATACATATTTCCTAGGCATTCAAGGAATTGCTGGTAAGTGTAAAGTTAATAACTTATAGTTTCCTTTGCTAAACTTTCAGCTAATATTAAGTTATCCAGAGATGCCAACCAATTTTAGCTCACCTCTACAAAGTAAATGAGAGCTTATGTCGTGGCGCTTCGTCCGTCGTCCGTCTGTCCGTCCGTCCGTCTGTCCGTCCGTCCGTAAACTTTCACGAAAAAGACTACTCCTCCTAAACGAATCCAGATATCATTCTGAAATTGTGGTATGTTATACCCGTGGTGATTCCGCACAGAAAGGTAGACGTTTCAGTTCTGGGAATCCAAGATGGCCGCCATGATTGAATTTTCAATTAGATTTCATGAAAAGGACTACCCCTTCTAAACCAATATAGATATTATTCTGAAATTGTATTATGTTATACCTATGGTGATTCCGCACAGAAAGGTAGATGTTTCAGTTTTGAGAATTCAATATGGCCGCCACGGCAGCCGTTTCAATTAGATTTCATGAAAAAGACTACTTCTCCTAAACCAATCTAGATATCATTTTTAGCTCACCTATACGAAGTTAATGTGAGCTTATGTCGTGGCGCTTCGTCCATTGTCCGTCTGTCCGTCCGTCCGTAAACTTTCATGAAAAAGACTACTCCTCCTAAACAAATCCAGATATCATTCTGAAATTGTAGTATGTTATACCTATAGTGATTCCTCACAGAAAGGTAGACATTTCATTTTTGAGAATCCAAGATGGCCGCCATGGCAGTCATATTGAATTTTCAATTAGATTTCATGAAAAAGACTACTCCTCCTAAATGAATCCAGATATCATTCTGAAATTGTAGTATGTGTTACCCATAGTGATTCCTCACAGAAAGGTAGATGTTTCAGTTTTGAGAATCCAAGATGGCCGCTATGGCAGCCATATTGAATTTTCAATTAGATTTCATGAAGAAGACTACTCTTCCTAAACCATTCTAGATATCATTTTTAGCTCATCAGGACTGAAAGTCCAGATGGGCTTATGGCATGGCCCGTCGTCCGGCGTCCGTCCGTCGTCCGTCCGTAAACCTTTGACACTTTCGACTTCTCCTCATGAACCATATACATTAGAGAGCTGAAATTTTGTGTACAGGTACCTTAGCATATGGAGATTCTAATTTGTAACTTTGGTGACCCTGTGACCCGAAATAGGGTCACAGGGGTCACAACCTTAAAAACCTATTTTCATCTTCTTCTCCAGTTCCAAAAGGAGTAGAGAGTTAAAAATGATATGTGCATACTCCTTGGACAATGGGTATTCTAATTTGTAACTTTGGTGACCCTGTGACCCGAAAAAGGGTCACAGGGGTCACAACCTTAAAAACCTATTTTCATCTTCTTCTCCAGTTCCAAAAGGAGTAAAGAGTTAAAAATGATATGTGCAGACTCCTTGGACAATGGGGATTCTAATTTGTAACTTTGGTGACCATGTGACCCCAAATAGGGTCACAGGGGTCACAACCTTAAAAACCTATTTTCATCTTCTTCTCCAGTTCCAAAAGGAGTAGAGAGATAAAAATGAAATGTGCAGACTCCTTAGACAATGGGGATTCTAATTTGTAACTTTGGTGACCCTGTGACCCCAAATAGGGTCACAGGGGTCACAACCTTAAAAACCTATTTTCATCTTCTTCTCCAGTTCCAAAAGGAGTAGAGAGTTAAAAATGATATGTGCAGACTCCTTGGACAATGGGGATTCTAATTTGTAACTTTGGTGACCCTGTGACCCCAAATAGGGTCACAGGGGTCACAACCTTAAAAACCTATTTTCATCTTCTTCTCCAGTTCCAAAAGGAGTAGAGAGTTAAAAATGATATGTGCAGACTCCTTGGACAACAGGGATTCTAATTTGTAACTTTGGTGACCCTGTGACCCCAAATAGGGTAACAGGGGTCACAACCTTTAAAACCTATTTTCATTTTCTTCTCAAGTTCTAAATGGACTAGAGAGTTAAAAATGATATGTGCAGACTCCTTGGCCAATGGGGATCCTTAATTGTAGATTTCGTGACCCCATGACCCCAAATAGGGTCACAGGGGTCACAACATTAAAAACCTATTTTCATCTTCTTCTCCAGTTCTAATAGGACTAGAGAGTTGAAAATGATATGTGCAGACTCCTTGGACAATGGGGATTCTAATTTGTAACTTTGGTGACCCTGTGACCCCAAATAGGGTCACAGGGGTCACAACCTTAAAAAACAATTCTCATCTTCTTCTCCAGTTCCAAAAGGAGTAGAGAGTTAAAAATGATATGTGCAGACTCCTTGGACAATGGGGATTCTAATTTGTAACTTTGATGACCCTGTGACCCCAAATAGGGTCACAGTGGTCACAACCTTAAAAACCAATTCTCATCTTCTTCTCCAGTTCCAAGTAGAGAGTTATAAATGATATGCGCAGACTCCTTGGACAATGGGGATTCTAAGTTGTAATTTTGGTGACCCTGTGACCCCAAATAGGGTCACAGGGGTCACAACCTTAAAAACCTATTTTCCTCTTCTTCTCCAGTTCCAAAAGGAGTAGAGAGATAAAAATGATATGTGCAGACTCCTTAGACAATGGGGATTCTAATTTGTAACTTTGGTGACCCTGTGACCCCAAATAGGGTCACAGGGGTCACAACCTTAAAAACCTATTTTCATCTTCTTCTCCAGTTCCAAAAGGAGTAAAGAGTTAAAAATGATATGTGCAGACTCCTTGGACAATGGGGATTCTAATTTGTAACTTTGGTGACCATGTGACCCCAAATAGGGTCACAGGGGTCACAACCTTAAAAACCTATTTTCATCTTCTTCTCCAGTTCCAAAAGGAGTAGAGAGATAAAAATGATATGTGCAAACTCCTTAGACAATGGGGATTCTAATTTGTAACTTTGGTGACCCTGTGACCCCAAATAGGGTCACAGGGGTCACAACCTTAAAAACCTATTTTCATCTTCTTCTCCAGTTCCAAAAGGAGTAGAGAGTTAAAAATGATATGTGCAGACTCCTTGGACAATGGGGATTCTAATTTGTAACTTTGGTGACCCTGTGACCCCAAATAGGGTCACAGGGGTCACAACCTTAAAAACCTATTTTCATCTTCTTCTCCAGTTCCAAAAGGAGTAGAGAGTTAAAAATGATATGTGCAGACTCCTTGGACAACAGGGATTCTAATTTGTAACTTTGGTGACCCTGTGACCCCAAATACGGTAACAGGGGTCACAACCTTTAAAACCTATTTTCATTTTCTTCTCAAGTTCTAAATGGACTAGAGAGTTAAAAATGATATGTGCAGACTCCTTGGCCAATGGGGATCCTTAATTGTAGATTTCGTGACCCCATGACCCCAAATAGGGTCACAGGGGTCACAACATTAAAAACCTATTTTCATCTTCTTCTCCAGTTCTAATAGGACTAGAGAGTTGAAAATGATATGTGCAGACTCCTTGGACAATGGGGATTCTAATTTGTAACTTTGGTGACCCTGTGACCCCAAATAGGGTCACAGGGGTCACAACCTTAAAAAACAATTCTCATCTTCTTCTCCAGTTCCAAAAGGAGTAGAGAGTTAAAAATGATATGTGCAGACTCCTTGGACAATGGGGATTCTAATTTGTAACTTTGGTGACCCTGTGACCCCAAATAGGGTCACAGGGGTCACAACCTTAAAAACCTATTTTCATCTTCTTCTCCAGTTCCAAAAGGAGTAGAGAGTTAAAAATGATATGTGCAGACTCCTTGGACAACAGGGATTCTAATTTGTAACTTTGGTGACCCTGTGACCCCAAATAGGGTAACAGGGGTCACAACCTTTAAAACCTATTTTCATTTTCTTCTCAAGTTCTAAATGGACTAGAGAGTTAAAAATGATATGTGCAGACTCCTTGGCCAATGGGGATCCTTAATTGTAGATTTCGTGACCCCATGACCCCAAATAGGGTCACAGGGGTCACAACATTAAAAACCTATTTTCATCTTCTTCTCCAGTTCTAATAGGACTAGAGAGTTGAAAATGATATGTGCAGACTCCTTGGACAATGGGGATTCTAATTTGTAACTTTGGTGACCCTGTGACCCCAAATAGGGTCACAGGGGTCACAACCTTAAAAAACAATTCTCATCTTCTTCTCCAGTTCCAAAAGGAGTAGAGAGTTAAAAATGATATGTGCAGACTCCTTGGACAATGGGGATTCTAATTTGTAACTTTGATGACCCTGTGACCCCAAATAGGGTCACAGTGGTCACAACCTTAAAAACCAATTCTCATCTTCTTCTCCAGTTCCAAGTAGAGAGTTATAAATGATATGCGCAGACTCCTTGGACAATGGGGATTCTAAGTTGTAATTTTGGTGACCCTGTGACCCCAAATAGGGTCACAGGGGTCACAACCTTAAAAACCTATTTTCATCTTCTTCTCCAGTTCCAAAAGGAGTAGAGAGATAAAAATGATATGTGCAGACTCCTTAGACAATGGGGATTCTAATTTGTAACTTTGGTGACCCTGTGACCCCAAATAGGGTCACAGGGGTCACAACCTTAAAAACCTATTTTCATCTTCTTCTCCAGTTCCAAAAGGAGTAAAGAGTTAAAAATGATATGTGCAGACTCCTTGGACAATGGGGATTCTAATTTGTAACTTTGGTGACCATGTGACCCCAAATAGGGTCACAGGGGTCACAACCTTAAAAACCTATTTTCATCTTCTTCTCCAGTTCCAAAAGGAGTAGAGAGATAAAAATGATATGTGCAAACTCCTTAGACAATGGGGATTCTAATTTGTAACTTTGGTGACCCTGTGACCCCAAATAGGGTCACAGGGGTCACAACCTTAAAAACCTATTTTCATCTTCTTCTCCAGTTCCAAAAGGAGTAGAGAGTTAAAAATGATATGTGCAGACTCCTTGGACAATGGGGATTCTAATTTGTAACTTTGGTGACCCTGTGACCCCAAATAGGGTCACAGGGGTCACAACCTTAAAAACCTATTTTCATCTTCTTCTCCAGTTCCAAAAGGAGTAGAGAGTTAAAAATGATATGTGCAGACTCCTTGGACAACAGGGATTCTAATTTGTAACTTTGGTGACCCTGTGACCCCAAATAGGGTAACAGGGGTCACAACCTTTAAAACCTATTTTCATTTTCTTCTCAAGTTCTAAATGGACTAGAGAGTTAAAAATGATATGTGCAGACTCCTTGGCCAATGGGGATCCTTAATTGTAGATTTCGTGACCCCATGACCCCAAATAGGGTCACAGGGGTCACAACATTAAAAACCTATTTTCATCTTCTTCTCCAGTTCTAATAGGACTAGAGAGTTGAAAATGATATGTGCAGACTCCTTGGACAATGGGGATTCTAATTTGTAACTTTGGTGACCCTGTGACCCCAAATAGGGTCACAGGGGTCACAACCTTAAAAAACAATTCTCATCTTCTTCTCCAGTTCCAAAAGGAGTAGAGAGTTAAAAATGATATGTGCAGACTCCTTGGACAATGGGGATTCTAATTTGTAACTTTGATGACCCTGTGACCCCAAATAGGGTCACAGTGGTCACAACCTTAAAAACCAATTCTCATCTTCTTCTCCAGTTCCAAGTAGAGAGTTATAAATGATATGCGCAGACTCCTTGGACAATGGGGATTCTAAGTTGTAATTTTGGTGACCCTGTGACCCCAAATAGGGTCACAGGGGTCACAACCTTAAAAACCTATTTTCATCTTCTTCTCCAGTTCCAAAAGGAGTAGAGAGATAAAAATGATATGTGCAGACTCCTTAGACAATGGGGATTCTAATTTGTAACTTTGGTGACCATGTGACCCCAAATAGGGTCACAGGGGTCACAACCTTAAAAACCTATTTTCATCTTCTTCTCCAGTTCCAAAAGGAGTAGAGAGATAAAAATGATATGTGCAGACTCCTTAGACAATGGGGATTCTAATTTGTAACTTTGGTGACCCTGTGACCCCAAATAGGGTCACAGGGGTCACAACCTTAAAAACCTATTTTCATCTTCTTCTCCAGTTCCAAAAGGAGTAGAGAGTTAAAAATGATATGTGCAGACTCCTTGGACAATGGGGATTCTAATTTGTAACTTTGGTGACCCTGTGACCCCAAATAGGGTCACAGGGGTCACAACCTTAAAAACCTATTTTCATCTTCTTCTCCAGTTCCAAAAGGAGTAGAGAGTTAAAAATGATATGTGCAGACTCCTTGGACAACAGGGATTCTAATTTGTAACTTTGGTGACCCTGTGACCCCAAATAGGGTAACAGGGGTCACAACCTTTAAAACCTATTTTCATTTTCTTCTCAAGTTCTAAATGGACTAGAGAGTTGAAAATGATATGTGCAGACTCCTTGGACAATGGGGATCCTTAATTGTAGATTTCGTGACCCCATGACCCCAAATAGGGTCACAGGGGTCACAACATTAAAAACCTATTTTCATCTTCTTCTCCAGTTCTAATAGGACTAGAGAGTTGAAAATGATATGTGCAGACTCCTTGGACAATGGGGATTCTAATTTGTAACTTTGATGACCCTGTGACCCCAAATAGGGTCACAGTGGTCACAACCTTAAAAACCAATTCTCATCTTCTTCTCCAGTTCCAAGTAGAGAGTTATAAATGATATGCGCAGACTCCTTGGACAATGGGGATTCTAAGTTGTAATTTTGGTGACCCTGTGACCCCAAATAGGGTCACAGGGGTCACAACCTTAAAAACCTATTTTCATCTTCTTCTCCAGTTCCAAAAGGAGTAGAGAGATAAAAATGATATGTGCAGACTCCTTAGACAATGGGGATTCTAATTTGTAACTTTGGTGACCCTGTGACCCCAAATAGGGTCACAGGGGTCACAACCTTAAAAACCTATTTTCATCTTCTTCTCCAGTTCCAAAAGGAGTAGAGAGTTAAAAATGATATGTGCAGACTCCTTGGACAATGGGGATTCTAATTTGTAACTTTGGTGACCCTGTGATCCCAAATAGGGTCACAGGGGTCACAACCTTAAAAACCTATTTTCATCTTCTTCTCCAGTTCCAAAAGGAGTAGAGAGTTAAAAATGATATGTGCAGACTCCTTGGACAACAGGGATTCTAATTTGTAACTTTGGTGACCCTGTGACCCCAAATAGGGTAACAGGGGTCACAACCTTTAAAACCTATTTTCATTTTCTTCTCAAGTTCTAAATGGACTAGAGAGTTAAAAATGATATGTGCAGACTCCTTGGCCAATGGGGATCCTTAATTGTAGATTTCGTGACCCCATGACCCCAAATAGGGTCACAGGGGTCACAACATTAAAAACCTATTTTCATCTTCTTCTCCAGTTCCAAAAGGAGTAGAGAGATAAAAATGATATGTGAAGACTCCTTGGACAATGGGGATTCTAATTTGTAACTTTGTTGACCCTGTGACCCCAAATAGGGTCACAACCTTAAAAAACTATTTTCATCTTCTTCTCAAGTTCCAAAAGGTCTAGAGAGCTGAAATTATATGTGCAGACTCCTTGGCCAATGGGGATTCTAAATTGTAGATTTCGTGACCCCATGACCCAAAATAGGGTCACAGGGGTCACAACCTTAAAAACTTATTTTCATCATCATCTTTAGCTCCTAAAGGTCATTTGGGTAAAGAAATATATTCCGAAATCGTTACATTTGTTTTGTAATTTGTTTATAGGTTTTCTTGCAATAAGTAACATCAGTTTCATTTTTAGCTCATCTTGCCTGTATAAAGCAAACTTGATATGATGCCCGATGAGCTACAGAGCCAATGGCTCTATTTTTACATTTTGCTGTTTATACTGTTACTATCTTTATATTCTTTAATACTTACCTTGCTCTACATATGCATCTTCAATTACCTTAACCAGAAGTTGAAAGCGCTAGTCTTCTGAAATGAGAGTTCGACTCACAGTCTGTAGTAACCCCAGTACTACCGGTATGCATGTGCATCCGGTCCGTGACGTCAGCATACCAATCCCTCACTTTCAATTTCTCGTTGGAAGTGGAAAGACGTGTCTTTTGAGAGTTATATCCTTCTTAGATTGTTTCTATCTTTGATATATGTTTTGTATTTGTGCATTTACTTGTGAGGTGCGTATTTTTAGCTCATCTGGCCTGTAAGGCCCGATGGGCTTATGGCATGGCATGGTGTCCGGCGTCCGTCCGTCCGTCCATCCGTCCGTCCGTCCATCCGTCCGTCCGTAAACTTTGTGGAATTTCGACTTCTTCTCCAGAACCATAAGGCCTAGAAAGCTGAAACTTTGTGTACAGACTCCTTAGCTAGTGAGGATTATAAATTGTAGCTTTGGTGGCCCTGTGACCCCTAATAAGGGCCACAGGGGCCACACCCTAAAAACCTTTTTCATCGTCTTCTCCAGAACCATAAGGCCTAGAAAGCTGAAACTTTGTGTACAGACTCCTTGGCTAGTGAGGATTATAAATTGTAGCTTTGGTAGCCCTGTGACCCCTAATAAGGGCCACAGGGGCCACGCCCTAAAAACCTATTTTCATCTTGTTCTCCAGAACCATAAGGCCTTTAAAGCTGAAACTTTGTGTACAGACTCCTTGGCTAGTGAGGATTATGAATTGTATCTTTGGTGGCCCTGTGACCCCTAATAAGGGCCACAGGGGCCACGCCCTAAAAGCCTATTTTCATCGTCTTCTCCAGAACCATAAGGCCTAGAAAGCTGAAACTTTGTGTATAGCCTCTTTGAAGAGTGAGGATTATAAATTGTAGCTTTTGTGGCCCTGTGACCCCTAATAAGGGCCACAGGGGCCACGCCCTAAAAACCTATTTTCATCTTCTTCTCCAGAACCATTAGGCCTAGAAAGCTGAAACTTTTTGTACAGACTCCTTGGCTAGTGAAGATTATAAATTGTAGCTTTGGTGGCCCTGTGACCCCTAATAAGGGCCACAGCGGCCTAGCCTTAAAATCCTATTTTCATCGTCTTCTCCAGAACCATAAGGCCTAGAAAGCTGAAACTTTGTGTACAGACTCCTTGGCTAGTGAGGATTATAAATTGTAGCTTTGGTTGCCCTGTGACCCCTAATAAAGGCAACAGGAATGTCCTTCAAATCTATTTTCATCTTCTTCTCCTGAAGTATAAGGCCTAGAAAACTGAAACTTGTCGCCTATATATACTTAATTTTATGATTGGTGCCCCTGTGGCCTCTACAAAGGGGGTATCATTGGCCACACTCTACAGCATAATTGATGATGAAGCCTGATGAGCTACAGAGCCAATGGCTCTATTTTATACTCTTACCTCGCTTTTTGTATCCCACGTGGGTTTTCGTTCTTCCCTCGTGTTTTCGGTATTATTCTCGCATTTCTCACATTTCTCACGGTCTGTGGGCTCGGCAGGTTTGCTTCACCTGTCGTGTCTTCGTTTTCGCTCGCATTTTGCGTTATATTTAGCTATTTTGGCTTTGTATCTCTCGCACGGTTTCGTGTGAGTGTTTTCCTTCTCGCCATTTTGTTTTGGTTTACCCGGCCTTCGCCATCTTGATTGTTAAATATGGCTTACGCGACCTCGTGTGACCGGCGAGCCCCGTTGCTTTTTCCTTTCGCATTTATTGCTTATTCTTCGCATTTGCTGCCCGTTTTTTCGCGGATATCTTTATCAGGCTTTTTTCTGTATCGTTACAGATTGGTCTTCCCTTGGTGCATGTACACTAAGCTGTGTGCTAGTTGCAAGGGACGTATATCAGCTAAGGATCCCCACCTTTTGTGCCCTGACTGTGTTCCTTCGTGTTCAGTGGACTCTAAGTGTGTTTCGTGTGACTTTTTATCGTCTGCAGACTTTAAAACTTACCTCAGGGTTCTGCACAAGAGAGTTGTTCAGAGGGCTAGGAAGATGGCGGACCCTCAGGTATCTGTTGCGGATTTGCCCCCCCAGTCTCCTACTGCGCCTGTTACCTCCGTTTCGGCGGCGGTGACGTTGACGTCTCAGACGGCCTCTGCTGTGTCTTCCGCTGGTGGGTCAGTTACGCTTACTGTGGCGTCGGTGGGGTCCTCGACACCTTCTATGGGTAGTCTGAGGCCGCCACTGCCGTCGCTGACAACTGGTCTGGGTATGACCTAGGTCTCTCTTGGGTCAATTTCGTCACCGTTTCCGACGCAGGGGGCGTTCCCTCCAACGCCAGGAGCGTTTCAGCAGACGCCAGGGGCGTTTCCTCTAGCGCCTGGGGTGGGTGCTGCTTTTCAGCAGGCGCCTCCTCCTCCTCAGCAGGCGCCCTTTCTCCAGCAGGGGTGGCAACCCTTCATGAACCCGTTCCAGATGATGGCTATGATGTCTCCTCAGATGTCTGCTTGGACTCAACCTACTCCTCAGGCGCCTCCTGTGCCTCCTGTGCCTCCTGCACCTCCTGCACCTCCTGTGCCTCGTGATACGGCGCCTGTCCCTGACGCACCCACACCTGGGACGTCTCGTTCTTCGTCCATCCTTCAGCCTTCAATCTCTAGGGGCTCTGGCAGTAGGAATAGGAGCAGATCCCCCCTGCGTTCCCCTGTCTCTGAGTCGGAGTTTGTTCCTGTTTACGAGGGAGATGTTGACCAGGACGATGTACTTGGTTTTGCCGGCATCATTCCTTGGATTGCAGACAACTTGGGGGACTTGTGCCTTTCACCGGGGCCAGACGTCCCACCTCTCAAGACAGTGCACCTAGACCCTTTCCTGCTACCGCTGCATGCTTCTGCCTTAGATGTCGTGGACACTCTGTCGGAGGATTTTGCGAAGTTGTCCCTTAGTCCATCCTTTAAGGCTACACCACTCAAGAAGGGCCGTTATGGAGTCCATAGTCTGGATTTTTTGGATTCAGCTGCCAGGGTGGATGAAGACATCAAGTCACTGACCAGTTCCTCTTCCTCCTTTGCGTACAAGACAACAGACAGCAAGGTCGCTCAAGTAGAGACTGAGGTCAAGAGGTCCCTCAAGATCTTATCGGTTTTGTTCTCTGCTACGGATGCCATGGATCAGAGTTTGGACGTTGAGAACTTGGAAAGGATTCAGCAGCTTCATACGCTCTTTTGGCTTGGCAGGCAAGGTCTCTCTCGGATCTGTTTTCCCACTTGAGGAGGTCCGGCTTCCTGTCGTTGTCTTCGTTGGATGAAGCCTACAAGAAAAAGCTGTTGCGTCTCCCTGTGGACCAGCCTTTCCTATTCGCAGATAGGATTCCCGAGTTCCACAAACAAGTTGCCGATTCAGCCCAGTCAGAGGTCACCTTGCGTCTCCTGAAGAGCCTTTCAGCCAGGATGTCCCCCAGGAAGAGGCCGAATACTTACACCTCGAAGCGCTTTCGGCTGGCCAGGTCCAAGGATACCAGGTCGTTTGGGAAGGGGTCCTTCAAGTTTAAGAAGGACGTCCCCGCCCGGTTCAAGAGGGGGGGCAAGCGCCAATGAGGCGCCCCTGATGTCCGACTGGGACCTCCCGCCTTCAGTCATGACGGTTATGGACAGCCCAGTAGGCGGGAGACTGGGGGTATTTTGGGAAAATTGGGCCTGTTTAGACGATCCCTATATTACAGGCATTCTGAGGAACGGATACTCCCTACCGATAACAGGCTCACCCCCTTTGACAATGTCACCCCTGGAGCAGGCTTATCCTGCAGAACAGCAGGCCCCTCTACAGGAGAATATAAACATCCTCCTTCAAAAGAGAGCTGTGGAGAGGGCAACGGTCGGTTCTCCAGGCTTCTATTCAACCATTTTTCTGGTCAAAAAGAAGGGGACAGACAAATTGAGGATGATCCACAATTTGGCAGCCTTCAATCAGCAGTTCCTCGAGAAGCCACCTCATTTCCGCATGGTTACGCTCCCACAACTACGTTTGGAGGTGGCCAGGAACGACTGGCTTGTTTCCCTGGACATCCAGGATGCCTACCTGCACGTCCCAATTGCCCCGGAGCACAGTAAGTTCCTCCGTTTCGTTTTCAATGGGGTCCACTACCAGTGGGCGGTTCTCCCATTTGGAATTTCCTGGGCCCCGTGGTTATTCACCAGAATTACGGCACCAATTGTGAGGTTCCTCCATCTTCGAGGAATACAGTTCTTCCCGTACATAGACGATTGTCTACTCCCGAACAGAGACAGGACATTGCTTGAGACTCAGCTGCAGTTTACGATCAGGTTTTTGCAGCAGCTCGGGTGGTTGATCAACCTCGACAAATCTCACCTGTCCCCTTCTCAGGATTTGCAGTTCATCGGGGGCCGGTTTCTGACCTCGATCGGCAAACTAGCGGTCCCGGAGGAGAGATGGTTGAAGATTCTCGAGGCGAGCTCTCTCGGTCTAAGCAAGCCCATTTCGCTTCGCGAGTGGCAGACCCTCCTGGGGTTGTTGACATCGGCTCAGGATCTTACGCGTTGAGGGAGGTTGATGTTGAGACCTCTTCAGAGGTTTGTCAATCCTCTAATCAGGTCAGACGATCTGGTTTCACGTTGGCCTCTTCCAGTGTCGCTTCACCAGTATCTCAGTTGGTGGTTGGTGAGAGAGAACGTTTGCGTGGGCGTCTCTCTCGGTGTACTAACGCACCAACTGGAGTTGTTCGTAGATGCCTCTCTAGAGGGCTGGGGAGCGTACATGAGCGGCAGGACGGTCTCAGGAGTCTGGTCTCAGACACAGAAACAATGGCACATCAACAGTTTGGAGTTTCAGGCTCTGATCTTAGCAGTCCGTCACTGGGCAGCAGATCTTCATCAGAAGCACATGTTGGTGGCAACGGACAACTCGACTGTCGTCTGGTACATCAAGAATCAGGGGTCGACCGGGTGACAGTGCCTCCTCGATCAGACCTTCCAGTTCTTCGATCTACTAGACAACCTTCAGTTGGAAGTGTCGGTTCGTCACATTCCAGGCTGTACAAACGTCCTCGCGGACACTCTGTCCAGACCAAGCAGGCCAGTTGACCGAGTGGATGCTTTACCGAGGCGTCTTCGAAGTTCTGGTAAACAGAATGTTTCGTCCTCTTCTCGATCTGTTTGCGACGTCGCTCAACAGACGACTTCCAATCTTCGTGTCTCCAGTCCCCGACCCAGCAGCGTGGGCAGACGGCGCCCTGTCGCTGTCGTGGGAGGGTCTCGAGGCTTACGCGTTTCCTCCACCGGTCCTACTATCGAGGGTCATAGCCAAGATCAGGGCAACGAGGGTCCTCAAACTGATTTTGGTCGCGCCTTGGTGGCCGGTGCGTCCGTGGTTTCCGGAGCTCAGAGAGTTGGTAAGCGGAAATCCTTGGCCTCTGCCAGAAAGAACCGACTTACTTCTCCATCCATGCACGAGACTTCCTCATCCGGACCCGCTGAGGTTTCGTCTGCACGCATGGCTCGTATGCAGGGAGCCCTAAAGGCTAAGGGTTATTCTTTGCAGGCGGCACGGGTCATTGCTAACGCACATAGACCTTCTACTAGGGGGCTTTACAATGACAAGTGGTCATCTTTTCAATCTTTTTGTGTGGAGAGGAAGAGGGACCCCTTGGAGGTCTCCCCTCAGTTCGTGGTGGAATTCTTTATTTACTTGAGAGAGGTGCGTCACCTTAAGGGTGGCACAATAGCTACTTATTTGGCAGCCATTAACTCAGTCCTGGCTGTTAAGTGTAGCAAGAAGATATCTAAGACACCGGAGTTGGTTTCTATGCTTAAAGCCTTTAAGCTAGAGGACCAGAAGATGAAGTTTAGACCTCCGGCTTGGGATCTGAATGTTGTCCTTGACCACCTCAGGGGGGCACCGTATGAACCGCTTCAAAACGCCCCTTTTGAGGTGTTGACTCGGAAGACTGTGTTTTTGCTTTCTTTAGCTACGGCAGCTAGGGTTAGCGAGATGCATGCTTTGGACGTTACTAGAATCCGTTTTGAGAAGGGGAAGCATGCTGCAGTCCACCTTGGATTGGCCTGGGACTTTATTGCCAAGAATCAGCTTCCAGGCCAGCCTGACAGGGAGTTCACCATCTCCCCCTTATCCTCGATTGTGGGGTCGGAGGATGAGGAGGAGTTGTTGTTGTGTCCTGTCAGAGCCTTGAAGGTTTACATCGCCAGGTCCAAACTCAAGCGACGTACAAGGAAGCGTTTGTTTATACCGCTCTCGACGATCTCAGACAAGGAGGTCAACAAAAATGCTCTGACTCTTTGGCTGAGAACCGTTATCCTAGAGGCTTACAAAGCCAAAGGATTGGACCCTCCGGCAGCTCATAATCCACACGAGATTAGAGCTCTAGCCTCTACGTTGGCTCTTCACCGGAACTGTTCGGTGAATGCCATCATGGAGGGCTGTTTTTGGAGGTCGACGTCTGTGTTCGCCTCCCATTACCTCAGGGACTTGTCCGTGGAGGACGTGGAGGGCTTGCAGTCCTTTGGTCCCCTAGTGGTGGCACAACGGTTAACCAAACCCCTGCACGAGCACATTAGCCCTAGTTAGCTGGGAACGGTTGAGGTTTTGGACTGTCAGAAGTGTCTCAAGTTGGTAAAGGATGGGCACCCAGCCATAAAACTGCCCAACAAATCATGTCTAGTCGAAATAGAAGAAGAAAACCAGACGGTGCCAGTAGCACTAACGCTGCTGGTAGACTGTCTCGGGCTTGGCAGACCTCAGCAGGGTCCGGCTACGGCAAATCCTGTGAACGCCCAGAACATTTCAATATCGGTTCGTGGAATGTTGGAACCATGCGGGGAAAAGCAAATGAGGTGGTGGAGACCATATCCAGAAGGAAGATTGACCTGTGCTGCTTACAGGAGACCAGATGGAGAAACGAAGGTGTCAGGAAGATTGCTGGAAAGGATACCTTTTGCAAGTTCTACTGGTCTGGGAATGACAAGGGCATAGGAGGAGTTGGAATACTACTCTCAGAAAAGTGGTGGGAGAAAGTGTTTGAGGTGAAGAGAATATCCGACAGGATAATTCTCGTGCGTCTAGTCGTTGGGAGAGTAGTATTTATGCCCCACAAGTCGGGCTAAGTGAGGAAATGAAGGATCACTTCTATGAGCAGTTACAAAGCGTAGTCAATATGGATAAGACCAAGGTCATGATTGCCGGCCCCAACCTTGACTTGATGCGGAAATCAGGAAAACACCCTTGTGCAGTATGTCTGAGTGGAACGGGCAGCAATTCAATCCGCTGTACTCAGTGTTTTGGTGTGGTCCACAAGAAGTGTAGTGGCATAAGGGGCGCATTGCATGAAGATCCAAACTTCAAATGTGCACGTTGCACAGGAGCAGCAAGACCAATAGATGGCAGATCACACACGGAGGTCGATATCGGGGATGACAAGCTCGAAGTAGTGACCGACTTTTGTTACCTTGGAGATACGCTCTCATCTGGTGGAGGCTGTGAACTCGCTGCAGCAACACGATGCAGATCGGCCTGGAAGAAGTTTAGAGAGTTGCTACCAATCCTGACAAACAAGCACCTACCAAAGGCAACAATAGGTCATGTATACTCCGCCTGTGTCAGAAGTGTGCTACTGTATGGCTCCGAAGCATGGGCTGTTTCAGCTAACACACTGAAGAAGCTACAGCGCAATGACAGAGCTATGGTCAGATGGATATGTCTAACAAAACCTGAAGACAACATCCCGTTTGAATCCCTCCTAGCACAGGTCAATCTGAAAAACATCACAGACGTCATGCGGAAGAGCAGGCTCCGTTGGTAGGGACACATAGAGCGCAGTAATGGCTGGATAGCTCAAGTGCGACAAATGAGGATACCATCAGAAAGAATCTCTGGTAGGCCTAAGCTATCATGGGAAGACCTTGTGCAACGTGACAGGAAAACGCTGAAAATGGAAACCACCAACCCCCACAGTAGACAGGAATGGAGAGGAAGACTTCGATCGAGACCAGACAGTCAGGCCACACCCTCTTCAGAGGATTAATTCTGGCCTGATCAACAAATAAACCGGATATGATGATGGTGATGATGATGGTGTTAGGTGAGTTCTGGCATGTTCTCATTCTTTTCTCACCTGGTGGTTTTCTGTTTAAGACTTTAAGTTTTGGTCGCGCTGTCACGCCGATTGCCTTAATACGTCTTATGTGACTATGTTACCTTAAACGGTAGGTTAACCTCTGGTCCTAATTTTGTCTCTTTGGGTTGATTGCAGGATGATGGGGCGCCCGTCACTCCCTCCGACCCGAGACTGTCCGATAAGGATGCATATGTAGAGCAAGGTAAGTATTAAAGAATTTATTAAAATCTAAATATTTTAGACATTTGTAAATACTTACCTTGCTCTACAAGTCTTTATCACGCCCTGCCTTCCCCTGGGCTCCGGGCGCCAGCTCCTGCTGTCTCTCTCTGAGAATTGAAAGTGAGGGATTGGTATGCTGACGTCACGGACCGGATGCACATGCATACCGGTAGTACTGGGGTTACAACAGACTGTGAGTCGAACTCTCATTTCAGAAGACTAGCGCTTTCAACTTCTGGTTAAGGTAATTGAAGATGCATATGTAGAGCAAGGTAAGTATTTACAAATATCTAAAATGGCATGGCATGGTGTCCGGCGTCCGTCCGTCCATCCGTCCATCCGTCTGTCCATCCGTCCGTAAACTTTGTGGAATTTCGACTTCTTCTCCAGAACCATAAGACCTAGAAACCTAAAACTTTGTGTACATACTCCTTGGCTAGTGAGGATTAAAAATTGTAGCTTTGGTGGCCCTGTGACCCCTAATAAGGGCCACAGGGGCCACACCCTAAAAACCTATTTTGATCTTCTTCCCCAGAACCATGAGGCCTAGAAAGCTGAAATTGTGTGTACAGACTCCTTGACTAGTGAGGATTATAAATTGTAGCTTTGGTGGTCCTGTGACCCCTAATAAGGGCCACAGGGGCCGCGCCCTAAAAACCTATTTTCATCTTCTTCTCCAGAACCATGAGGCCTAGAAAGCTGAAATTGTGTTTACAGACTCCTTGACTAGTGAGCATTTTGAATTATAGCTTTGATGGCCCTGTGAACCCTAATAAGAGCCACAGGGACCAAGCCCTAAAAACCTATTTTCATCTTCTTCTCCAGAACCACAAGGCCCAGAACGTTGAAACTTTGTGTACAGACTCCTTGAGGATTTTAAACTGAAACTTTGGTAGTACACAAGTATGGCGAAATAAGTCTTCACATAAAGAACACAATGGGCTTACATTGCAAACTAAGTTTACAGTTAAAATATAATCCCAATATCCTGATATGAAATATTTCCATTTCTGTATTGATTACAGGTATCTGAAATCACATCACATATAGTTTAGAATTTGAGACTTTGTGGCCCCTACAAATGGGAAACCACATTGGCCAGTGCAAAATTAAATATGAAGCCTGATGAGCTACAGAGCCAATGGCTCTATTTTTTACTTTTATTTTTCAATATAGTTACCCTTCACCTCAATACACTTATTCAATTTCTCTTTAAGACTTTTGATGCCGCTTTTGTAGAAGTCTTCCGTTTGCCCCCCTAACCACGCCTCTGTGGCAGCTTTGACGTCTTCGTCATCCGGAAGTGCCTTCCACGTAGGGCGGATTTCAGGTTTCTGAACAGGAAGTAGTCACTGGGGGCTAGGTCTGGGCTGTAGGGTGGGTGGTTAAGCTGTTCGAATCCACAATCACGTATTGCGGCCTGTGCAACTCTTGACTTGTGTACTGGAGCGTTGTCATGCAAAATCAGAACACCACGTGTCAACATTCCACGGCGTTTCTGTCGAATTGTCTTTCGCAGTTCTTGCATTAGGTTGGCATAATAATGACCATTCATTGTAGTTTTGGTTGGCAAGTAATCAATTAATAATATGCCTTTTGCATCCCAAAAGATTGTCGCCATAACCTTGCCAGCTGATGGTTGAGTGCGAAACTTCAGGGGAGGCGGTGAACTCGGGTGCTTCCATTGCTTGGATTCCAGTTTAGTTTCAGGGTCCCAGTGGTGGATCCAGGTTTCGTCACCGGTCACCAGACGAGACAAAAACCTGGCTTCATCCGCATTAAACCGACCCAGGAGCTCCATGCAACTTTCGGTTCTTTTCTGGCGATCTTGTGCTGTGAGGTTTCTGGGTACCCATCTTGCAGATACCTTGGACACACCAAGATGGTCATGAATTTTTTTTTCAATACTTCCAACTGATATCTGGAATTCCAAAGACAGTTCAGAAACTTTAACACGGCGGTCAGCTAAAATTCGTCTTTCGATAGCGGCAATAACTTCCGGTCGGGTGACTTCAGATGGCCTGCCTGACCGTGGGTCATCGTCTAAGGACTCTCTGCCCCGCTTGAACTGAAGAGACCAGCGACAAACTGTTGAAAAGTTAGGAGCATCCTTACCCATCACATTACACATACAATTATGTATTTCTGTAGCTTTGCATCCCTCTTTAGTAAGGAACTTGATCACAGCGCGTTGTTCATGTTTGAGAGAATCCATGATTATGGAGACCCCTAGGTCAGCGCAGCTATTATATCTAAATAATTGTTATGTCTAGAAATTGTTTTGACATGTGTCAATGTTATGTTTTGACTATAGTAACACCTGCTATAAGCTGACACTGTTTATGTAAACACCAATGCCCAGCTTGCAACACTTATTGAACGCCCCTTGTAAGTTAAATTAGCGATAGCCGGAGTGATAGCGCAACTAACGCGTTCGGCTCCGGATGACATCAACAGGTATCAAATCTACTTAGACCACGAAAATTAAAAAACACAGTAGGTTTATATTCTAATTCAATAAACTTGTTTGTTTAAAAAACTAAGAATATTGTGCGGTAAGTTTGCAACGGTACAAAATTCATCTAATTTAATCACCTTCTTTTTAAAGCAGTTTGAATTTTTTATCACTTTTCATTTCAAGGTGTAGCAGTAACATCATACTCTTGTGACCAGAAGGCTTCACCCAATACTATGTTCAGCATCACCTGTAGACTTACTGGAGCTATTGTGAATGGGATACAGTGGATTCGACCTGATGCTATTCAGGTGACAACTTGTAATTCAGCTACTAATTGTGCCCCTCTAGTGACTGGATATAGCGTTACATCAGCTACAAACACAGAAAATGTTCTGAAAATAGACAGTATGGGAGATCAGGATGGTGGAAATTGGACTTGTCAAGATGGAGCTGGCGGGGACAAGGGATGTGAAATAATTGTACAAAGTGAGTGTTTTTCCATGAACCATTTCAACATTGAACAGCTCAGAAAATGTGATAGAGATTGTAGAGGGAATGTATTCAAACTCCATAACAAGATTGTGATAAAATGCCAGTTTCATTTGTGTTTGTAAATACAGAATGGTTGAATAGATATCAGCTATGGTTACTATATTAAATTGCTTACTCTATTTAAGGCGACCCATTAGCATTTATATCTTTTACTGTTTTTGCTTTACTGAGAGCACTGATTGATTTGAAAGTTACAAAGCATTTGCTGCAGTGAGCAGCATGTTAATTAAAAATAAGTGTTAAACAAAATAAAAGAAGTGTTTAAAAATTCAATGTCATTTAGTAAGAGAATTAAGGAATACTTGTATGTGGAATGACAATTGATCCTTCCTTAATACAACAAGCCAGTGTTGACACCTAAGCAGTGATAAGTCAAACAGAAGAAAAGGGTGACATGTAAAAGGGAGTTCTCAATTCTTTTTATGATAATATTTCCAATCAATCTCCAAATACAAATATTTTTTCCATGGAATTTTAACTTCATTTTGACATTTAGGAATATTTGGGAGAAGAGGCCTTATTTGGTTAGGGATGTTGATGATGATGATGATGATGATGATTACCGGTATGTCTTATTGTTTACTTTTGTTGCTGAAAACTATAAATAAGTTGACTGCAGAAACTGATTTATTTATGTATCTATTTCAGAAATTCCAACAGTAAATACTTTCACAATCGACAAAGCTACATATTCAGCGGGAGAAACTATGAAAGTGTCAGTTGATGTTCAAAACTACTACTGTTCAAAGGCACCATCGTTTCATCTGCTGCATGACAGTCAAAGAGTAGAACTAGACGGACTTCCATCGACACCATCAACCACTCTTAGTGGGTCACAGGACAGGTCTATCACTGTTACAGAGGATATGACTGGATCCATCAAGCTGGTGTTTAACTGCAGAGATGATATGGATCTTAGCAATAAGACCTTTACAGTAAATCAAGGTAGGTTATTTCCACCTTTAAATATCTACTCTCTATCAATGTGGATAGATTATGTTCATATTCTGTCTAATTATTTGATACAGTTCAATCTTTTCTTATACCAGCTGTCATAAATTTTATACTTTATCATAAAAATATTGAAACTTCCTTTTGCTGAAGTATGTTAAATCACTTATGATGTATTTTGTTTAAAGTAAAATTTAATGTATTTCAGAGTCAACAACAGGTAAAAAAACAGTTTGGTGATTTACAGTTATTTACTAACACCTGCTGATCTTTACTTTGAGGTGCTGGGGACTCTGTATAACATATATATCCCCAAGATCATCTATATCCTATATATATATATCCTGATGCAGTTCTGAAATCAGATTTGTGTGCAGGGTTTTTGCTTCTTTCCTTCTCCTTCAATGCTTATATTGAGTTAAGGAGAAACATGACCAAGAGGGTTAACAAAAGATTGTGATTCTGGGAGGGGGTAACGCCCCAGGACCAGAAGTGTCTCAGGACCTTGATAACCTTTAATAATTAATAACATTAATTACATTGATACATTCACGCCATGTAGAATAATAGATTTTACATGACATACAAGGTGTATCATTTGACATCATGTTACCTGAAATCGTCTGATTTTAGCTCAAAGCTTGTAAATACATTGTGTCGTTTGGAGGATTAAAAGTTGTTACTTCAACTGGTCTATATTGACTAAGTGGTGTCTTAAATGGGTATTGTTAATTGGAAGTTTGTATCCTGCTTCGTCAACTTTTGAAACTTAAAATTTTTAATTTTAGCTCATCAGGCCTGTAAGGCCCAGTGTTAGGATTGGTGACCTTGTGGCCCCTACAAAGGGGGGAACCACATTGGCCACACCCTAGGGCAAAATAAAATATGAAGCCTGATGACCTACAGAGCCAATGGCTATATTTTCTTTGTTTGTGATCTCAACAACTTATATATTTGCTGATCCCCTCATATTTGTATAATAAATAATAAATAAGCTGATGAGCTCTTTTTTTTCGATAATGTGTGTAATCGGTGTCATTTCCGTTTAGGTTGCAAAGAGTTCCTATTGCTTCTGTTTTTAGATGATAAGCATAATTCGTCATCAGAATATGAAAATATTAACTTTATAATTTTTCTATCAAAATCATTTTTTGATTTGTAGCTTGTATAAAATTTCTTAGAGAGGCTTTCAAACTGTGACCGTTTTTTTTCCTTCTGTGGGCGCTCTGAGCATGGTCTTCATGGAAAACAGCACTTTATAAAATGTTATGATGATGATAAATTTTCGGCACTTTGTTTGAACAGGAATATCAAATACAGAAGTTAAAACCCTGATAGAACTGCCTCATTATGGCAACAAAAGCAAATAGTTTGATGACAACGAGACAATTGAATATTACAAGTTTTGTTTTCACAGTTTCTTTTTAAATGAATTTTCAAACACCACCTAAATGTTTTATTTGGATCCATGAGGATTTCATGTTTTCTCTTATGACCCTTATAACCCGCGCGTGTATGGTATCAGACATCTTCCTACGCAAAACCTAAAATGCCAGTTTCCAAACTGTCATTTTATGCCTTGCTGCATAGCCTTGAGTTTTCTGTGCTTGCTCTCTAGCCTGTAGGGGCACTATAGCAGCACAGAAAAGTAAAGTCTCTGCAGCAAGGCATAAAATGACAGTTCGGAAACTGGCATTTTGGGCTCTGTGTAGGAAGATGGGTACCAGAGTGTAATATGTATTACACTATTGTAATATCACAATGAAAGACTGGAATCACAATAGAGTGTAATTGTGTTAATGCTCCATCACAATGGCTGCAGGTTTGCGAAAATTTTGTTCGGGCAAACTAATGGCAATTTTCCTTGAAATTCTTCCATTCAATATGATTTTGAATAAACTTGTGAATGATTTGTTATAAATTTCCTTCATTTGATCTATACAAAATCATTGACTCGTTTGATAAAAATAGAAGTAAATACAAAGTTGTTTAGAATCCTCTATATATCTTACCATCTACTGTTTACCTGTAGCCACCACTAATGAACCAACAACTACAACAGGTAGGAAATAATCTGCACACCGGGACAAGCCTTAGAGCCAGAGCTTACAGTTTCATTGTTTTGATTTCATAATACATAAGTTATCAGAGAAAATAGAGTGAAGAATTAGATTTATAACCATTTATTCAGTATTTGCAAATTTCAATGAAACAAAATATTTAAAGTATAACATTTGAAAGTATTTTTCTTTAAATGTTTGTGATCTAGAATTTTATATGTTGACTCAGATGGTTGCTTCTGACATAAAAAAAACCCTGCTAGAATAAATCTGCTCTACCAACTAAGGCTTGTTCCCGATTTAATTATTTGCCTCCTATATATATTTCCCCTGTTCTAAAGTTGCACAACTGCTGTTTAAATCCTGCTATATATATCTTTTTTTGTATACTTGTTTTACTGTTATTGTTATGATATCCTGTAGGGTATGAAGACACTGCCAATTGCATCTGTACCCTGTTTCACAAATCACTGAGGTTAAATGTTAAAATAGGTTTTAAGTAGTTTTGCGCAATGACCCAAAGGTCAATATGGGTAAGAAACATAAGTAGCTATTTGCTATGTTGCCGATAGCGATTTAGATTCACATTCGATCCCAACGTTTTAGGGATATATAATTAATCATTACAATTACACATTTCGTCTTCAATGACATTATCATTATCTGTACCAAATCGTTTGTTCTAATACATATATAATATGAAAGTCTGACCTCATCTTCATCTGTATTTCTTTGCACATGTTAGTGTACATTGGAAAGTATCATTGACATCGGGTCATGTTCACAGTGAATCATGAAATGTTTGTTGATAAACTTTTCGAGACAATTATATACAGTTTGATGAATGATGAAGCCAATTATCAGAGGTTTAACTTCAAGGTGCCTGCCGATTGTTTGATGCCTTTTTGTCGGAAGCAGAATACCATCGAGTATATTTCATGAACTTTCATTAGCCTGATTTCAAACTCTTATCTGATCTAGAAACCACACCAATATATTAAGAATCCTGTATTTTTTGCAGTACTGCTATGATATTCAATATAGTATTATCAATTGTTTGCTATTTTAAGGTTTGCAAATATATCTAAGACAATGTTATCTGTCGGCGTGCTATTAGTGCAATTCCCCGTTCATATTTACCAAATATATTGAACCTCAGCAACAACAGACACTAAAAATACTCCGCTGATCACGAGTACTGGAATTGATATCACGAGTACTGGAATTGATATCACGAGTACTGGTCAAGGTGCAGTCATGAGTACTGGAGATGTGATCTCTACAAGTAGGTTTTGTCCTCAAATGGTGGCAGCTTGCTTTGGGTAGAGATGTCATTGCTTGTCCATGCTTTCAATGTTCATAATTATGTCATTACCATCCACAAATAACTACAAGTCTTATGCAATAGTGCTTAGATAATGATCATATTTCTTTTAAACATAAAACATCTCAAAGTATTTATTTTATATTACTATTTGGAAATATCTTACAGAGAAGATAAAAAGTGACCAGAAACATATCAACTTCATTTAAACTCTTACAGAAATCTCACAAAAACACATATTAAATTAAAGTAAATGTTGTCAGCTTCTCCCACCGTGTCCCCTGCCATCCCTTCTTTCTCCTTCCTAGCCTATCTCTCCTCAGCACATACCTTAGCAAGTTAGGTTCCACAAGTCAAACATAATATTGGTATATTTATGAAGTCTTCAAAGCAATTTCACTCATAAAATTACCAACAGCAAGGTATTTTAAATTAATATATATATATATATATATATATTAAAAATATTCATCTGAAATAGTCTATAGAAGTTAGACAGTTCAAGCCAATGTTGAGTGTCGCTTGTTGCAAGTCATTCTGGATTTTGTAAGTTTCTCACATTTGCAAGTTGTTTCACAATATCAAAAGATTTTTGATAGTTTGAAGATATAATTGCGTGAATATATTGTGCTGTACATTGAAACCTACTTGATGCAGTATAAAAAGGGTTACAAGGTGATGATGAAAATTTAGTTGAAACAATTGCAGGAGTGTAAGCCAAATAATAACACGATTGCCTCGGGCTCGACCCGCGAGGTTATTTTCCATAACCCTGCAGTACTGGGTTATTATTTACTACATGATATAGGTATACAAGATGATGTTATGAGTCTTTATCATCCAAAAGTGGCTACCACAGTAGATATCGCTTTTCTGAGATCAAGCGATATCTACAAGCGATATCTACATTGTAGATATCGCTACAATCAAATGGTCATAATCCTATTACATCATCAGTTAATGACATCACAAGGCTTTGGCATCACTTAGAACACAGATGACAATACTATGACCTCACAAAGTCCATGACGTAACAATGCTATGACGGCATAATGCTGATGACGTCACAATGCAATGACCTCTCTGCTCAAGAAGTCTAATGGCAGTTTCGTGTTCAGATATGTTCATTCTTTGCTAATAACTGTTGAAAAATGATTTGGATGATAAAAAAAATCTCACCCTCGTGTCTTCTGATATCAAATATATCAACACTTGTTGATTAAAGTAAAAATATCCTTGGCAAGCCTCGGATATTTGTAACTTTAATCAACTCGTGTTGATATATTTGATATCAGAAGACACTTGGGTGAGATTCTCTATATCTTCTGCACCCTATGATCTATCACACATGCTCTGATATCAGTTCAACCAATTATTATAGTAACATGTGTTCCCAGTGTATCTATGTTTGGTTTGAGGTGAGGGAACTAACACAACCAACTGGAGATCATATATATATCATATATATTTTTATTTAACCCTCATGACGCTGAATACTTTATATGCTCTACAAGGCACTGTGGCTGAATATTCCAGTACGGTGCCAGCCACTGTTATATGCTGGTCAGCTCTGCTGGCTGTATTTACTAACTGGAGATCTGACATATAATATATATTTTTATTTGAATATCACCAGCTGGTGTGTGTGGAATTTATTGTTGATCTTGTTTTAGTTTGCAAAAGAATAAAGGTGTCAAATACAATAATTTTTTGTTGAAGGGAAAACTATAGATAATGTATCATATCATATAATTTTGTTGGATATCTGTCACACCTATTGTTCTATAAATAAAGGTGTCAAATACAATAATAATGTTTTTTTAAGGGAAAACTATTTATATCATATCATATCATCATGGGATATCTTTATTGTCACATCTCTTGAACTAACACAACACAAAGATACCCAGCGTGTGTTCTAACCCATATGGGATGTGTCTCCGGGGGAATTACTGAACGTTTATCTTTATATAAGTTGAGCCTTCATGTCTTGTTTTCTTTTATATTAGAAGGACAAGGATGTACGAGTTGACCTATCGGGTACAGTTTCAGGATAACGACTGGATAGATATGGAGAATATATGCAATACATTTCTATGTGATATCCATATTGATAAAAACTGTCTCAAATGTGACATATTTTAGTACTTGCTCAATAAAGCAAGAAAAAGGTTTATCTGACCGCAGAATTTAGATTGCCAAGAAGATACGATACAATTCAATACACTGTGATCTTCATTGATTGAAGGAGGTTAATGGTAACTGTGAATTTATGCAAGTATTGAGAAATCTTGTACAACATTCTCAATTATGCTGGAAGTCTGGAAGCGTATTTGTTTTCTTTGATCTTGTACTAAGTTCAATCTTGTTGGTTTTGATTGTTGAACTTTTCCTTGCTAGAGGCGATATTTCATATTGTGTATTTGTTGACAATTCTGTTGATGGCCCGTTACTTTGTCCATTTTCAACAAACATGGCCGACATACTTACAACAAATGTGCAACCAAAATCAGCATACCTATCTCTGATTAAAAAATCAATGACCTTCTTTTGTAGATATTCAGGGTTGCATCTAGCGTGCGTATTTGCGGGAATTACGCAAATTGTCTAAAATTGGCACCTTTTAAAAAATCAATGAGCCAATATATACGCATTAAAACTTGTCTTGGCGCTTTTATACCTTGAACGAGCGTGATATCAAATTAAAAATCAAATAAAGAACAAATAGAAATGCTCAAAAATTATCATGAAAGCATACGTTTTCTCGCCGAGTTGTCAACAAAAACAAACACACAGTGACATGTAAGACTAGGTTCGTTCTAACAGTCTTTATTACTGTGTATATGTAGTGAATGGAAAACAATAAAGACAGTAGTCTAGTTTAACCATTGATTCTCGATATCCAGCCAATGCAATTCTGTACAGAACGGATTAACAGGGGTATTTTTATAGTAACGAGTACTCTGATTGGATAAAAAGCCGTGACTGGGAGAAACAACAAATTTCATTTGCTGAATGTCAGTGTATCGTCTGTTGCTGTCAAAATGGCGAGTAACTCTCGTAAACGTCGAATAACTGACTTTTTCAAGAAGCCATCAACCAATAACGTCCCTGATAATGCTGATACAGCATCGGAAGATGGTGAACGAGTTATTACTGCGGTGGATGGCGACAATGATAGCGAATTATCGCCGATTGAATCGCATGACAAAACGAACACTGAATTGTCTGCTACCCCCATTTTTAGCAATAAACTAGATGTTCATTGAAAATATGATTGGCTCCTTTTTGAAAGGTAAGTGAGCCAATTGGCTCTTTTGGTCAAATTTCTAGATGCAACCCTGGATATTGTTTTGTTTATGGTTTGACATTGATGTGGAGGATGTAACTATCCATCTTGTACACTATACAGATGTTCTTCAAAGTGCTCAGATATACTCTTGTTTTTGAAGCGTTCTCACACTGCTACAATATAATGTTCATGCTGTGTCAGCTTATGATCTTGATTTTCAGTGCAGGATCAAATCCCAAATTGTCAGTGTCTTATTGACTTAATCAAGCATAAGTACTTGTTTTTGTTATTCGTAGTTTTGAGAAAAGAGCAGCAGAATTGTGTGAAAAAAAATATTGGCAGTCTTCACTTTTTGATCCAAACCTTTAGTCAATACCTAATCATGGGGTAATGGTTTGTGAGCTTGTGTGCTCCTTGCTGGTTCTCCAAAGCTGGTAGTCCATTACTTAGACTCTGAAATGAAATGGTCATTAAAAAAAAACTAAAAAAATTAAAGGGAGTCTAAGTTTTTCGGATTTCTCAAGTCTTTTGACAGACTTGCTTAGACTTTTATCCTATTTTAGATCCGGCTGACAAACTGTATTCAGTTAGTTCCCATGTTGACCTTGCGTTGCTATGGGGACCTGGTTACAGTTGTGTTGTTTGGACCAAGGTCTTTTGAGCACAGAACCATTTGAGTGGATTTGGTCTTATAAAGCTGTCTGTTATAATTGATATTATTATATAAATCTTCAAACATCTTTGATGCTCAAATAATATGGACCATCATCAGATATTTTGAATAATTCATTTCATCTTCATTTAGCCACATCAACACCCTCAACCACGACCTCAACTACTCCAGGTAGGATTCACTACGTAACTGGGACAAGCCTTACTGATCTTATATCCCATTTACATATACATATTTCTCATTGCCTGCTTTCAATCAATTCCAAACTTCATTGCATCATTAGCATCAACATGAACAATGAATATACACTACTCAAATGAAGTAAAGGAACACTCAAGTAGTAATATTATTTGCACTTACTTTAAATGATTGTAGTTCAAAGAGAAGTGTTTGGTTTGAAGTTTTGTTGATACCCACATGCATGACTTGCATTGGGCTACTGATATTTAAACTTTAAAGCATTTTTTGAAAAATTTATTAATTTTGGAATTTTGAATTTTGAATCACATTTTCTCTGGAAAATGTCTTCATCATCACTTTCAAGACGATAAAGTCACCTAAGAGTAAGACAAGACTACAATGTTTTAAACATGAGCCATCTGACATCCTGAGACTTTCATTTTCGACGCCTGTCTTGTTTCTGACATCAAAGCGCAATACAAAAACTGAATGACTCTCAACAATTGGTTCCAATTTGTCTCTAAGAAAGTGTTTATTTCATAAAAAACATAATTTTTACCATGCGCTGATTGATTAAGTATATACTATATAGGGGACACTATACAAGTGTTCCTTAAACTCTTTTGAGTAGTATAGAAATATTGACAGTCAACATGAAATGTTTTCCTTCATCCCCTCTAAGGCTTGTCCCTGTGTGTTGATAATTTTAGACCCTGCTTCTAGTTGCACTGTGATTGATTGCTTCTGCTCCCCTGGGTTCTGTTGCACGAAACAATGATGACCTTAAGTCACCAAAGAAGCCTAAGTGTGAGAGTTTACTAGTGCTCTAAGTTGTTTTGTGTAATACCCAATGTTATGTTCATTAGATATTCAAGCTAAATAAGCCCCTTAATGGCTGATTTATTGCCAAATGCTAAACAATAACTCATTAACCATTGTTGAAAGGTTAGTTAAATCTGAAGTTCTGCTTGAATGCTTAAATGTTGAATGTTTAAAGTTATAAAATGAAAACGATACCATTCATTTCACAAAGAGTTAATATTCTTTGCAAGCAATTATCATTCATGCATGTGGTTATCATTCTTGATACATTTGCCTTTATGATTATTGATTTATGTCCTGCAGTTTAAAAAACCCCATAGAACGGTTACCATTGAAACCATATCCATGTATTATAACTTATATGGAACTGTCTCATTCATCATCTAACAAAAGGTGAATTATTATATGATTGGCGCCACTCGTGAAAATTAAACTTTCTTCCTCACTCGATGAGATAAACATGGTATTTGTCAAGAAAACACAAATAACCTCTAATAAATATCTGTTAAAGGGGCAGTAGCACATTTTTAGGGGGAATGTAATCCTGCAGTTATTGTGCTTTAGAGATTTGGCATATTTGTTCAAGTTGTGTTTTTGTGAATTAAAAAAATAAGGATCATACTAAACCTGCTTTAATCTAGATTACCGCACAATTATGATATGAGATTATTACTCTTTGTGAAATTGATTGACTTCCATCTCTGTATAATTATCAGTGTTGCTCCAAGGCTGCAGATAGTCTGTCAGGAAAGTTTATGTGAAGTTATTTTAGGAGAGTCCAATCCTTATTCAAGGTTGCACTTTCTGATATCAATATTAAGTTCATTCAAGCAGAAAGAATATTTCTACAGTTTTCATTAACAGTATGGATAAAAGACTGCTGAAACATATTTCTTGTTGAATGAGATTAAACCATCAACTTTCTGCCTAATCAGAACCTTCTACAACCACGGCAGTGATCACAAGTACTGGCACTCAAGAATCTGCTACCAGTTGGTTTTGTAGTGACATTTTAAACTTGTTTCTTGTGGTCAGCTAAAACTTGCTATCAGAGTTCAGGGTCAAATAAAATAAAATGAACAGTTACTTAATTGATTAACATAAAAAATTTACCAATACTGCTTTTAAACTTTATTGAGTTAATCATATCATGATTTAAATTAGAAGTTTCTATAAAGAAGCAAAAACTCAACTACACAAATACACAACTTTGAGTCTTATCACTTCTTGGTCAGTTTTTATCCTGCACATCGTAACCTTTCCCGCTGCACCAATATGTCAAATTTATGCTTTATCTAATACTAAAACTCTCAGTAAATTTTGATACACCAGGTCTTTTGGTTTCTTTGGATAGTGTCAACTTCAGGAACAATATCAAATCTTTCTGATCTCAGATACATTACATACACAAGATAAAAACATTCTTGAGCAGTTTGTTCAGAAACAGAATCCTCAATCATAAGGCCGTGTAGTAACTTTAGGTGGTGATACTTTTCATTATCATGTCAGTTTATTGATAGGGTATCTCATAAATGGTTTTAACAAATTCTCTGGATCCATTTGTTTGGAAATTTATTCTTATTCCAATTTGCTTTGATAGCTTTGATTCTTAGTCTGATTTGTGTCTTCTGAGCATTATCATTCAAGTTGTTTTCATGCACAAAGAATATTTCACTATATGACAAAAAGATTGATTTTCACTTATACACTACAATTTATCGGTCTGTTTTAATTCAGCACATTTTAGTGCACATACATTTGTATTATTGCAGTAGGAATCTAATAACAGGTATACTTACAGCAATTGACTGGTTACTATCCATTTTCTTTCTTATTTTGTTCCCTGAAGGAGACTTAAGTCCTGTCATGCAATAAATGAGATTACTCATGCTGTCTTGTTTCGAGATGCTTCGTGCACATACATACACAGTTATCAAGCAATTAATACTATTTGTGGTATAGGCTCAGTATCTTGTATTTCTAACTAAACCATTATGTGAGTGTCCCATGTATGTTTGGTTGATGGTGAGGGAACTAACACAATGACAATACCCAGTCTGTCTTCTACCCTACACTTCATGTGTCTCCACAGAAATTACAATAACATTATTTGTACTTTAGTTAATTCTTTAGTTACTTTTGTTCATAACGATAATTATGAATGAACTTATGGATCATAGAGGGTTACAGTTTTAGATAAAAAGGTTGGATAGATAATCTTGATGTCAGAGGATTGAAGTGAACAAACTTGTGGATGCTATTGCCATAAAGGAGCAGTAGCACATTTTTTGATATTTTTCTATTCTAAAATTTTCACTGATAATTGTAAGTTAATACTAAATGTATTATTTTGACAGTGTCAAAAATCTCATTACAAGTGCCAATCATCCATAGTCAGAGGACAAAGTATGAAGATTCACCTAAAATCCATTGGTGGCCATTTTGTGTGAACACCGTTTATTCATTATGTGTAAGAAAACGGAATTTCATGGCTAAACTTTACATAATATATTTGAATTATTACTGCTCCATTTAGTTTAAATACGTTGTCTTTCAATTGGAACCATTGATTTTCATTTTTCAGACATCACCTTATATTCTCCCTAAAACGTGCTACTGCCCCTTTAAGATTTGATGTAATAAAAAAAAAGAATATTTATACAATATCTAGCAAACTATAACTGTATCCAAATACAAAGTTCTTTCTTTCTGTCTATCTTATTGATGATTGCAGTTTAGTGTTTAGTGAGATGCATGCCAAAGTACAAACATTTTGTCATACATTGTTGGGAAACTGTTATGAATATCATATGACCTTTGACTTTTTTGGAACATATGTATATGTTCCAGTTAATATGTATAATCAGGGAATATGTATAATCCCTGATTCACTCAGTGAGTATGTATAATCCCTGATTCACTCAGTGAGTATGTATATTCCCTGATTCACTCAGTGAGTATGTATATTCCCTGATTCACTCAGTGAGTATGTATATTCCCTGATTCACACAGTGAGTATGTATATTCCCTGATTCACTCAGTGAGTATGTATATTCCCTGATTCACACAGTGAGTATGTATATTCCCTGATTCACTCAGTGAGTATGTATATTCCCTGATTCACTCAGTGAGTATGTATATTCCCTGATTCACTCAGTGAGTATGTATATTCCCTGATTCACTCAGTGAGTATGTATATTCCCTGATTCACTCAGTGAGTATGTATATTCCCTGATTCACTCAGTGAGTATGTATATTCCCTGATTCACTCAGTGAGTATGTATATTCCCTGATTCACTCAGTGAGTATGTATATTCCCTGATTCACTCAGTGAGTATGTATATTCCCTGATTCACTCAGTGAGTATGTATATTCCCTGATTCACTCAGTGAGTATGTATATTCCCTGATTCACTCAGTGAGTATGTATATTCCCTGATTCACTCAGTGAGTATGTATATTCCCTGATTCACTCAGTGAGTATGTATATTCCCTGATTCACTCAGTGAGTATGTATATTCCCTGATTCACTCAGTGAGTATGTATATTCCCTGATTCACACAGTGAGTATGTATATTCCCTGATTCACTCAGTGAGTATGTATATTCCCTGATTCACACAGTGAGTATGTATATTCCCTGATTCCCTGATTCACTCAGTGAGTATGTATATTCCCTGATTCACTCAGTGAGTATGTATATTCCCTGATTCACTCAGTGAGTATGTATATTCCCTGATTCACTCAGTGAGTATGTATATTCCCTGATTCACTCAGTGAGTATGTATATTCCCTGATTCACTCAGTGAGTATGTATATTCCCTGATTCACTCAGTGAGTATGTATATTCCCTGATTCACTCAGTGAGTATGTATATTCCCTGATTCACTCAGTGAGTATGTATATTCCCTGATTCACTCAGTGAGTATGTATATTCCCTGATTCACACAGTGAGTATGTATATTCCCTGATTCACTCAGTGAGTATGTATATTCCCTGATTCACACAGTGAGTATGTATATTCCCTGATTCACTCAGTGAGTATGTATATTCCCTGATTCACACAGTGAGTATGTATATTCCCTGATTCACTCAGTATGTATATTCCCTGATTCACTCAGTGAGTATGTATAATCCCTGATTCACTCAGTGAGTATGTATATTCCCTGATTCACTCAGTGAGTATGTATATTCCCTGATTCACTCAGTGAGTATGTATATTCCCTGATTCACACAGTGAGTATGTATATTCCCTGATTCACACAGTGAGTATGTATATTCCCTGATTCACTCAGTGAGTATGTATATTCCCTGATTCACTCAGTGAGTATGTATATTCCCTGATTCACTCAGTGAGTATGTATATTCCCTGATTCACTCAGTGAGTATGTATATTCCCTGATTCACTCAGTGAGTATGCATATTCCCTGATTCACTCAGTGAGTATGCATATTCCCTGATTCACACAGTGAGTATGCATATTCCCTGATTCACTCAGTGAGTATGCATATTCCCTGATTCACTCAGTGAGTATGCATATTCCCTGATTCACTCAGTGAGTATGGATATTCCCTGATTCACTCAGTGAGTATGCATATTCCCTTATTCATTCAGTGAGTATGCATATTCCCTGATTCACTCAGTGAGTATGTATATTCCCTGATTCACTCAGTGAGTATGTATATTCCCTGATTCACTCAGTGAGTATGTATATTCCCTGATTCACTCAGTGAGTATGTATATTCCCTGATTCACTCAGTGAGTATGTATATTCCCTGATTCACTCAGTGAGTATGTATATTCCCTGATTCACTCAGTGAGTATGTATATTCCCTGATTCACTCAGTGAGTATGTATATTCCCTGATTCACACAGTGAGTATGTATATTCCCTGATTCACTCAGTGAGTATGTATATTCCCTGATTCACACAGTGAGTATGTATATTCCCTGATTCACTCAGTGAGTATGTATATTCCCTGATTCACACAGTGAGTATGTATATTCCCTGATTCACTCAGTATGTATATTCCCTGATTCACTCAGTGAGTATGTATAATCCCTGATTCACTCAGTGAGTATGTATATTCCCTGATTCACTCAGTGAGTATGTATATTCCCTGATTCACTCAGTGAGTATGTATATTCCCTGATTCACACAGTGAGTATGTATATTCCCTGATTCACACAGTGAGTATGTATATTCCCTGATTCACTCAGTGAGTATGTATATTCCCTGATTCACTCAGTGAGTATGTATATTCCCTGATTCACTCAGTGAGTATGTATATTCCCTGATTCACTCAGTGAGTATGCATATTCCCTGATTCACTCAGTGAGTATGCATATTCCCTGATTCACACAGTGAGTATGCATATTCCCTGATTCACTCAGTGAGTATGCATATTCCCTGATTCACTCAGTGAGTATGCATATTCCCTGATTCACTCAGTGAGTATGGATATTCCCTGATTCACTCAGTGAGTATGCATATTCCCTTATTCATTCAGTGAGTATGCATATTCCCTGATTCACTCAGTGAGTATGCATATTCCCTGATTCACTCAGTGAGTATGTATATTCCCTGATTCACTCAGTGAGTATGTATATTCCCTGATTCACTCAGTGAGTATGTATATTCCCTGATTCACTCAGTGAGTATGTATATTCCCTGATTCACTCAGTGAGTATGTATATTCCCTGATTCACTCAGTGAGTATGTATATTCCCTGATTCACTCAGTGAGTATGTATATTCCCTGATTCACTCAGTGAGTATGTATATTCCCTGATTCACTCAGTGAGTATGTATATTCCCTGATTCACTCAGTGAGTATGTATATTCCCTGATTCACTCAGTGAGTATGTATATTCCCTGAAATTACAGTTGTTTTCTTCATCTATTATACCTTAACAACATGTTACCACATACACAAATGCATGCATCAAACATTATGTACATGTATGAAACACAGTTTATAAGAAATGTTCTTATTTTGATATAATTTTTAACATTATGAAATATTCCCTGATAATAGCCATTAAATATTACACATGTTCCCTATTGTTAGGGATTTTTGAGACAACTGTGTCCTGTGTTATGTGTCATTTGTGACATGTGTGACATGTCGTTTAGGGTTGGAATGTAATAAAGAAAACAACTGTAAACTGTGTTGGTATCTCATTTATAAGCATTCAGGGAATATGTATAATATTTGCTGACTTTTATCAGGAAAATCGTAATCTAAGGTGGACCAATACTTTGATTTTTCATTTAAAAAGTATTTTATTTCCTTAAAACATGCCATGCACAACATTCAGAATGTGTTTGATACCTATATAAATGCTTCTCCTGACTGTTGATTTAACTGACAAAGGCTCTTTGACATACTTGCAACATAAGCATTATCATGATAATCTATGATAGGATGAAAATTTTCTTCATTGTAGCAAAATGAGTTTCTATTTTGTTGATATTGTTGTTTTTAGCTCATCTGGCCTGTAAGGCCCAATCGGCTTATGGCATGGCATGGTGTCCGGCGTCCGTCCGTCCATCCGTCCGTAAACTTTGAGGAATTTCGACTTCTTCTCAAGAACCATAAGGCCTAGAAAGCTGAAACTTTGTGTACAGACTCCTTGGCTAGTGAGGATTATAAATTGTCACTTTTGTGGCCCTGTGACCCCTAATAAGGGCCACAGGGGTCACCCCCTAAAAACCTATTTTCATCTTCTTCTCCAGAACCATTAGGTCTAAAAAGCTGAAACTTTGTGTACAGACTCCTTGGCTAGTGGGGATTATTATTTGTAGCTTGGTGGCCCTTTGACCCCTAATAAGGGCCACAGGGGTCACCCCCTAAAAACCTATTTTAATCTTCTTCTCCAGAACCATTAGGTCTAAAAAGCTGAAACTTTGTGTACAGACTCCTTGGCTAGTAAGGATTATTAATTGTAGCTTTGGTGGCCCTGTGACCCCTAATAAGGGCCACAGGGGTCACCCCCTAAAAACCTATTTTCATCTTCTTCTCCAAAACCATTAGGTCGAAAAAGCTGAAACTTTGTGTACAGACTCCTTGGCTAGTGAGGATTATTAATTGTAGCTTTGGTGGCCCTGTGACCCATAATAAGGGGCACAGGGGTCACCCCCTAAAAACCTATTTTCATCTTCTTCTCCAAAACCATTAGGTCTAAAAAGCTGAAACTTTGTGTACAGACTCCTTGGCTAGTTGGGATTATTATTTGTAGCTTGGTGGCCCTTTGACCCCTAATAAGGGCCACAGGGGTCACCCCCTAAAAACCTTTTTTCATCTTCTTCTCCAGAACCATGAGGCCTAGAAAGCTGAAACTTTGTGTACAGACTCCTTGGCTAGTGAGGATTATAAATTGTAACTTTGGTGGCCCTGTGACCCCTAATAAGGGCCACAGGGGTCACACCCTAAAAACCTATTTTCATCTTCTTCTCCAGAACCATTAGGTCTAGAAAGCTGAAAGTTTGTGTACAGACTCTTTGGCTAGTGAGGATTATAAATTGTAACTTTGGTGGCCCTGTGACCCCTAATAAGGGCCACAGGGGTAACTACCTTAAAACCTATTTTGATCTTCTGGCCTAGAAAGCTGAAACTTTGTGTACAGACTCCTTGACTAGTGAGGATTATAAATTGTAACTTTGGTGGCCCAGTGACCCCTAATAAGGGCCACAGGGGCCACTCCCTAAAAACTTATTTTGATCTTCGTCCCCAGAACCATGAGGCCTAGAAAGCCGAAACTTTGTGTACAATCTCATTGACTAGTGAGGATTATAAATTGTAGCTTTAGTGGCCCTGTGAGTCCTAATAAGGGCCACAGGGGCCACGCCCTAAAAACCTATTTTCATCTTCTCCAGAACCATGAGGCCTAGAAAGCTGAAATTGTGTGTAGAGACTCCTTGACTAGTGAGGATTATAAATTGTAGCTTTGGTGGTCCTGTGACCCCTAATAAGGGTCACAGGGGCCACGCCCTAAAAACCTATTTTCATCTTCTTCTCCATTCTCTCCCCACAGAGGCATCTCAGTCATACCTGAATTAGCCTCTGTTCTTATACGGCTAATACACGGGACAGAAAAGTAGAAATCTGATTGGAGGCAATCGAAGTTAGTTGTGCAATCAGCGACGCCGTTTCAAAAGGGGTCATTTGCAAAAGCTCGGCTACTCCCGGCTATTCCCGGTGATTCGGCATTCAGGGGAGATAACTCTTCCTTCTACAAAATATCGCTTTTTTACCTTCTCATTAGTTTTTATTTGGTAGATTATTAAAATAAAATTTATCATAAAACAAAGAACAATTTACACAATTATAAAACAGTATGTTTCTAATGAAAAACCCTATCCATATCTGATTTTCAAATATTTTCCCGCTCACACTGTTAATGAAAAATAAACCTAAAGGCATGATACTTTTGAAAGTCACTGAGCGACCGTTGAGAATTCCCAAAGTCGTTGATATCCAAAAGGTGTTTTCATTGGCTGCAGATAAGGGAGATATCTCAAGTTACAACTTTTTGCCGCTAGGGCAATCTGCCGGAACCCCAGGATCTAGACGTAATAGAACAGAGGCTAATTCAGGTATAACTGAGTTGCCTCTGTGGGGAGAGAATGCTTCTTCTCTAGAACCATGAGGCCTAGAAAGCTGAAAGTTTGTGTACAGACTCCTTGACTAGTGAGGATTATAAATTGTAACTTTGGTGGCCCAGTGACCCCTAATAAGGGTCACAGGGCCACACCCTAAAAACCTATTTTCATCTTCTTCTCTAGAACCATGAGGCCTAGAAAGCTGAAACTTTGTGTACAGACTCCTTGACTGATGAGGATTATGAATTGTAGCTTTGGTGGTCCTGTCGCCCCTAATATATATAAAGCATAATTGATAATGAAGCCTGATGAGCTACAGAGCCAATGGCTCTATTTTTGTACATTGATGTAGAGGATAACTAACAATCTAGTACACTGTATATAAAGTGTTCAGATAAACTCTTGTACTAGCACTGTCACACTACTACAATAATGTTCATGCAGTGGTCAGATTTCAGTCCAGGATCAAATCCCACCATGTTGTCAGTCCCTTATCGAATTTGTCAACTTGTTTTGTAGATTCATAGTTTTCAGAAAAGAGCGACAAGATTGTCTTGGAATATCATGTCAAGTTGCAATCATAATCCTCCCCCATCATTAGTTCCATTGCTAATTGGTTGAAGGTTTGCATTCTCGACATGTCTCTGTGAACGTCATGTTGTCTTGTATCTGCGGTGTGACCTGTAATCAGCATCAACGCCATGAGGAAAATGTGTCAATTTGGCTTCAATAACCTGCAATGCAGGCAAGGCTAAGTAACTGGATGGGTGAGATGTTTCAACACACAGTGCTGCCAAGTTGTCATCAACATTGCATATAAATATGGACATGGATTTTTACAATCTTTTGTTTAGTCAGAATGGGTTGATAAGGATTGATATAAACTTATAACAAATATAATCATTTCTGTTTTCCATGCTTCATGAGTTCCAGGCAGCAAGGGAAAGACTCAGAGAGCATCAGTACTGACAGTCATCATTGGTCTTTCAGTGTGTCTGTCCAGTTTCAGGTTTGAGTTGTAAGGTTTGTGTTGAGTTCTCATCAGGTTTGTTGTTCAGCATGATTCGTTATAGTTGCACAAGTTTTTTCAGTTGAACTTTATCCCTGCTGTGATGCAGGAGCGTTATGGTTGAACTTTATCCCTGCTGTGATGCAGGAGCGTTATGGTTGAACTTTATCTGTTCTGTGATGCAGGACAGTATGGTTGAACTTTATCCCTGCTGTGATGCAGGAGCGTTATTGTTGAACTTTATCTGTTCTGTGATGCAGGACAGTATGGTTGAACTTTATCCCTGCTGTGATGCAGGAGCGTTATGTTTGAACTTTATCTGTTCTGTGATGCAGGACAGTATGGTTGAACTTTATCCCTGCTGTGATGCAGGAGCGTTATGGTTGAACTTTATCTGTTCTGTGATGCAGGACAGTATGGTTGAACTTTATCCCTGCTGTGATGCAGGAGCGTTATGGTTGAACTTTATCTGTTCTGTGATGCAGGACAGCATGGTTGAACTTTATCCCTGCTGTGATGCAGGAGCGTTATGGTTGAACTTTATCTGTTCTGTGATGCAGGACAGTATGGTTGAACTTTATCCCTGCTGTGATGCAGGAGCGTTATGGTTGAACTTTATCTGTTCTGTGATGCAGGACAGTATGGTTGAACTTTATCCCTGCTGTGATGCAGGAGCGTTATGGTTGAACTTTATCTGTTCTGTGATGCAGGACAGTATGGTTGAACTTTATCCCTGCTGTGATGCAGGAGCGTTATGGTTGAACTTTATCTGTTCTGTGATGCAGGACAGTATGGTTGAACTTTATCCCTGCTGTGATGCAGGAGCGTTATGGTTGAACTTTATCTGTTCTGTGATGCAGGACAGTATGGTTGAACTTTATCCCTGCTGTGATGCAGGAGCGTTATGGTTGAACTTTATCTGTTCTGTGATGCAGGACAGTATGGTTGAACTTTATCCCTGCTGTGATGCAGGAGCGTTATGGTTGAACTTTATCTGTTCTGTGATGCAGGACAGTATGGTTGAACTTTATCCCTGCTGTGATGCAGGAGCGTTATGGTTGAACTTTATCTGTTCTGTGATGCAGGACAGTATGGTTGAACTTTATCCCTGCTGTGATGCAGGACAGTATGGTTGAACTTTATCCCTGCTGTGATGCAGGACAGTATGGTTGAACTTTATCCCTGCTGTGATGCAGGAGCGTTGAACTTTATCTGTTCTGTGATGCAGGACAGTATGGTTGAACTTTATCCCTGCTGTGATGCAGGACAGTATGGTTGAACTTTATCCCTGCTGTGATGCAGGACAGTATGGTTGAACTTTATCCCTGCTGTGATGCAGGACAGTATGGTTGAACTTTATCCCTGCTGTGATGCAGGACAGTATGGTTGAACTTTATCCCTGCTGTGATGCAGGAGCGTTATGGTTGAACTTTATCCCTGCTGTGATGCAGGACAGTATGGTTGAACTTTATCCCTGCTGTGATGCAGGACAGTATGGTTGAACTTTATCCCTGCTGTGATGCAGGAGCGTTACGGTTCAACTTTATCTCTGTAGTGGTGCAGGAGTATTATTGTTAAACTTTAGCCCCTCTGTGATGCAGGAGTTTTTTGTTCGTTACTTTGCACTTTCCTCACAGAAACACATTTAGACTCTATATTCAGTTACACTTGTAGCCTTTATTTGAGTATCTAGATCCAGTCCCACTTGTACCCTGTAGTACAGTCTCTAGATCCAGTCTCACTTGTACCCTGTATTACAGTCTCTAGATCCAGTCTCACTTGTACCCTGTATTACAGACTCTAGATCCAGTTTCACTTGTACCCTGTATTACAGTCTCTAGATCCAGTCTCACTTGTACCCTGTATTACAGTCTCTAGATCCAGTTTCACTTGTACCCTGTAGTACAGTCTCTAGATCCAGTTTCACTTGTACCCTGTATTACAGTCTCTAGATCCAGTCCCACTTGTACCCTGTATTACAGTCTCTAGATCCAGTCTCACTTGTACCCTGTAGTACAGTCTCTAGATCCAGTTTCACTTGTACCCTGTATTACAGTCTCTAGATCCAGTCCCACTTGTACCCTGTATTACAGTCTCTAGATCCAGTCTCACTTGTACCCTGTATTACAGTCTCTAGATCCAGTCCCACTTGTACCCTGTATTACAGACTCTAGATCCAGTTTCACTTGTACCCTGTATTACAGTCTCTAGATCCAGTCTCACTTGTACCCTGTATTACAGTCTCTAGATCCAGTTTCACTTGTACCCTGTATTACAGACTCTAGATCCAGTCCCACTTGTACCCTGTAGTACAGTCTCTAGATCCAGTTTCACTTGTACCCTGTAGTACAGTCTCTAGATCCAGTCTCACTTGTACCCTGTATTACAGACTCTAGATCCAGTTTCACTTGTACCCTGTATTACAGTCTCTAGATCCAGTCTCACTTGTACCCTGTATTACAGACTCTAGATCCAGTCCCACTTGTACCCTGTATTACAGACTCTAGATCCAGTCCCACTTGTACCCTGTATTACAGTCTCTAGATCCAGTTTCACTTGTACCCTGTATTACAGTCTCTAGATCCAGTCTCACTTGTACCCTGTATTACAGTCTCTAGATCCAGTTTCACTTGTACCCTGTATTACAGACTCTAGATCCAGTCCCACTTGTACCCTGTAGTACAGTCTCTAGATCCAGTTTCACTTGTACCCTGTAGTACAGTCTCTAGATCCAGTCTCACTTGTACCCTGTATTACAGACTCTAGATCCAGTCCCACTTGTACCCTGTATTACAGTCTCTAGATCCAGTTTCACTTGTACCCTGTATTACAGACTCTAGATCCAGTCCCACTTGTACCCTGTATTACAGACTCTAGATCCAGTTTCACTTGTACCCTGTAGTACAGACTCTAGATCCAGTTTCACTTGTACCCTGTATTACAGTCTCTAGATCCAGTCCCACTTGTACCCTGTATTACAGTCTCTAGATCCAGTCTCACTTGTACCCTGTAGTACAGTCTCTAGATCCAGTCTCACTTGTACCCTGTAGTACAGACTCTAGATCCAGTTTCACTTGTACCCTGTATTACAGTCTCTAGATCCAGTTTCACTTGTACCCTGTATTACAGTCTCTAGATCCAGTCTCACTTGTACCCTGTATTACAGTCTCTAGATCCAGTTTCACTTGTACCCTGTAGTACAGTCTCTAGATCCAGTCTCACTTGTACCCTGTATTACAGTCTCTAGATCCAGTTTCACTTGTACCCTGTATTACAGACTCTAGATCCAGTTTCACTTGTACCCTGTATTACAGTCTCTAGATCCAGTCCCACTTGTACCCTGTAGTACAGACTCTAGATCCAGTTTCACTTGTACCCTGTATTACAGTCTCTAGATCCAGTTTCACTTGTACCCTGTATTACAGTCTCTAGATCCAGTCCCACTTGTACCCTGTAGTACAGACTCTAGATCCAGTTTCACTTGTACCCTGTATTACAGACTCTAGATCCAGTTTCACTTGTACCCTGTATTACAGTCTCTAGATCCAGTCCCACTTGTACCCTGTAGTACAGACTCTAGATCCAGTCTCACTTGTACCCTGTATTACAGTCTCTAGATCCAGTTTCACTTGTACCCTGTATTACAGTCTCTAGATCCAGTCTCACTTGTACCCTGTAGTACAGACTCTAGATCCAGTTTCACTTGTACCCTGTATTACAGTCTCTAGATCCAGTCCCACTTGTACCCTGTATTACAGACTCTAGATCCAGTTTCACTTGTACCCTGTATTACAGTCTCTAGATCCAGTTTCACTTGTACCCTGTATTACAGTCTCTAGATCCAGTTTCACTTGTACCCTGTATTACAGACTCTAGATCCAGTTTCACTTGTACCCTGTATTACAGACTCTAGATCCAGTCCCACTTGTACCCTGTATTACAGTCTCTAGATCCAGTCTCACTTGTACCCTGTATTACAGTCTCTAGATCCAGTCCCACTTGTACCCTGTATTACAGTCTCTAGATCCAGTTTCACTTGTACCCTGTATTACAGTCTCTAGATCCAGTCCCACTTGTACCCTGTATTACAGTCTCTAGATCCAGTTTCACTTGTACCCTGTATTACAGTCTCTAGATCCAGTTTCACTTGTACCCTGTATTACAGACTCTAGATCCAGTCCCACTTGTACCCTGTATTACAGACTCTAGATCCAGTTTCACTTGTACCCTGTATTACAGACTCTAGATCCAGTTTCACTTGTACCCTGTATTACAGTCTCTAGATCCAGTCCCACTTGTACCCTGTAGTACAGACTCTAGATCCAGTCTCACTTGTACCCTGTATTACAGACTCTAGATCCAGTTTCACTTGTACCCTGTATTACAGTCTCTAGATCCAGTTTCACTTGTACCCTGTATTACAGTCTCTAGATCCAGTCCCACTTGTACCCTGTATTACAGACTCTAGATCCAGTCTCACTTGTACCCTGTAGTACAGTCTCTAGATCCAGTTTCACTTGTACCCTGTATTACAGACTCTAGATCCAGTTTCACTTGTACCCTGTAGTACAGACTCTAGATCCAGTCCCACTTGTACCCTGTATTACAGTCTCTAGATCCAGTCTCACTTGTACCCTGTATTACAGACTCTAGATCCAGTCTCACTTGTACCCTGTATTACAGTCTCTAGATCCAGTCTCACTTGTACCCTGTATTACAGTCTCTAGATCCAGTCCCACTTGTACCCTGTATTACAGTCTCTAGATCCAGTCCCACTTGTACCCTGTATTACAGACTCTAGATCCAGTTTCACTTGTACCCTGTATTACAGACTCTAGATCCAGTTTCACTTGTACCCTGTATTACAGACTCTAGATCCAGTCTCACTTGTACCCTGTATTACAGACTCTAGATCCAGTCCCACTTGTACCCTGTATTACAGACTCTAGATCCAGTCTCACTTGTACCCTGTAGTACAGACTCTAGATCCAGTTTCACTTGTACCCTGTATTACAGACTCTAGATCCAGTCCCACTTGTACCCTGTATTACAGACTCTAGATCCAGTCTCACTTGTACCCTGTAGTACAGTCTCTAGATCCAGTCTCACTTGTACCCTGTATTACAGTCTCTAGATCCAGTCTCACTTGTACCCTGTATTACAGTCTCTAGATCCAGTCTCACTTGTACCCTGTATTACAGTCTCTAGATCCAGTTTCACTTGTACCCTGTAGTACAGTCTCTAGATCCAGTCCCACTTGTACCCTGTATTACAGACTCTAGATCCAGTCTCACTTGTACCCTGTATTACAGACTCTAGATCCAGTCTCACTTGTACCCTGTAGTACAGTCTCTAGATCCAGTCTCACTTGTACCCTGTAGTACAGTCTCTAGATCCAGTCTCACTTGTACCCTGTATTACAGTCTCTAGATCCAGTTTCACTTGTACCCTGTATTACAGTCTCTAGATCCAGTCTCACTTGTACCCTGTATTACAGTCTCTAGATCCAGTCTCACTTGTACCCTGTATTACAGTCTCTAGATCCAGTCTCACTTGTACCCTGTATTACAGTCTCTAGATCCAGTTTCACTTGTACCCTGTAGTACAGTCTCTAGATCCAGTCTCACTTGTACCCTGTAGTACAGACTCTAGATCCAGTTTCACTTGTACCCTGTATTACAGTCTCTAGATCCAGTTTCACTTGTACCCTGTATTACAGTCTCTAGATCCAGTTTCACTTGTACCCTGTATTACAGACTCTAGATCCAGTCCCACTTGTACCCTGTATTACAGACTCTAGATCCAGTTTCACTTGTACCCTGTATTACAGACTCTAGATCCAGTTTCACTTGTACCCTGTATTACAGACTCTAGATCCAGTCTCACTTGTACCCTGTATTACAGACTCGAGATCAAGTCTCACTTGTACCCTGTATTACAGACTCTAGATCAAGTCTAACTTGTACCCTGTATTACAGACTCTAGATCAAGTCTAACTTGTACCCTGTATTACAGTCTCTAGATCCAGTCTCACTTGTACCCTGTAGTACAGTCTCTAGATCCAGTCTCACTTGTACCCTGTAGTACAGTCTCTAGATCCAGTCTCACTTGTACCCTGTAGTACAGTCTCTAGATCCAGTCTCACTTGTACCCTGTATTACAGACTCTAGATCCAGTTTCACTTGTACCCTGTATTACAGACTCTAGATCCAGTTTCACTTGTACCCTGTATTACAGACTCTAGATCCAGTTTCACTTGTACCCTGTAGTACAGTCTCTAGATCCAGTCTCACTTGTACCCTGTATTACAGACTCTAGATCCAGTTTCACTTGTACCCTGTAGTACAGTCTCTAGATCCAGTCTCACTTGTACCCTGTAGTACAGTCTCTAGATCCAGTCTCACTTGTACCCTGTAGTACAGTCTCTAGATCCAGTCTCACTTGTACCCTGTATTACAGTCTCTAGATCCAGTTTCACTTGTACCCTGTATTACAGTCTCTAGATCCAGTTTCACTTGTACCCTGTATTACAGTCTCTAGATCCAGTTTCACTTGTACCCTGTATTACAGTCTCTAGATCCAGTCTCACTTGTACCCTGTAGTACAGACTCTAGATCCAGTTTCACTTGTACCCTGTAGTACAGTCTCTAGATCCAGTCTCACTTGTACCCTGTATTACAGTCTCTAGATCCAGTCTCACTTGTACCCTGTATTACAGTCTCTAGATCCAGTTTCACTTGTACCCTGTATTACAGTCTCTAGATCCAGTTTCACTTGTACCCTGTATTACAGTCTCTAGATCCAGTTTCACTTGTACCCTGTATTACAGTCTCTAGATCCAGTTTCACTTGTACCCTGTATTACAGTCTCTAGATCCAGTCTCACTTGTACCCTGTAGTACAGACTCTAGATCCAGTTTCACTTGTACCCTGTATTACAGACTCTAGATCCAGTTTCACTTGTACCCTGTATTACAGTCTCTAGATCCAGTCTCACTTGTACCCTGTAGTACAGACTCTAGATCCAGTTTCACTTGTACCCTGTATTACAGACTCTAGATCCAGTTTCACTTGTACCCTGTATTACAGACTCTAGATCCAGTCTCACTTGTACCCTGTATTACAGACTCGAGATCCAGTCTCACTTGTACCCTGTAGTACAGACTCTAGATTACACAGGGGTCGAAATTAGTCTTATCGGGGCACTAGCCATTCGGACTAGCGAATTCCTGTGAGCACCAGCCCAAAGATATTCTGACTAGCCAAATACACATATATAATCATATTTTCTTTAAATTCAACTAGTCCTTCGGACTACCAATGATTGCACTTCACTAGCCCAGCATCTTTTTCACTAGCCATTGGCTACCGGGCTAGTGCTAATTTCGAACCCTGATTACAGATTCTAGATCCAGTCCAGTTTCAGTGTTCTTATTGTTGTAGGCATTTTTTTAATGGTCCTAAAGATTTCTTTCTTAAAATCAAATTGCAAAAGAACGTTGTATCTTCACATTATGTTTTTTCTGCAGACTTGTTTCATGATTTGTTTCTGTACATTTTTTTTAAAAACCACAATTTTAGACACAAGCCTTTTGCCGTTGATGTGGTAGAAGAGAGAAATAAATCTAGAAATAAAAGTATTTCTTCAGTACAAGTAAGGTTCTATGTTTGTGTTAGCACAGGTAACTGAACATAACAAGTAAACTAATCCACCAACATGAAACCAGTGTAGCAAGTAGTTATTTTGTAAACCTTTGACCAGATTGATAATCAACCAATTAACCTCTAATCAACCCAAAACATTAGCTTATTTTTGTTACAATAATTGGTCAACTCTTAAAAAAATGTATGCAAAATTTGCATATTAATATCATGAATAATGCCTGCATTTCTGGCAATCAAATTTGTCTCTCTTACATTAATTTTGCCAGTTTACAGAATATGCAGTTTACATGGAATACAGGTCACTCCAATGAAACCTGTAAAGTACATTTTCACCCTATTTTTGAAGCAACAAACAAATTACTCTTAGAAAAAATATATGCAAAATTCACAGATTGATACCATGAATAGCTCTGCCTGCTTTCTGACCATCAAATTTGCCTCTTTTCTGATCATTTTGCCAGTATTCAAAGTATCTAATCATTTCTTGCTTGCGCACTGAAACAAGTAATGGTGATGGTAAGGTGATAAAATCAATCAGTAAATAATTTCTGATCTAATCAGTATCAGTCTGCACTTCAAGACCTCCTCCAGGCAGTAAGTCCCTCTGGACAGTAACATTCTGTGACATCAAAGCATTGTTTATAACATGATTTTACAATGCCTCCGGGCATTATATAAAGAATATGTAGCCCAATACCATGCCTGGTAGGTGTTAATACACAAATATCACACATGACTTTCTGTAGCTTATAACCTCCACATGCATGTATATATACACTTATCTCATAACTATATGACTCTAAAGCTTTAGTAACCAATTGGCAAATAAATGAACTAAACGTGTTGATAGAAATACATTTGTTTAAATTGATATTTTTTATGTTTATCAATAACGATAAGTAATTCATTGAAAGCCACTTGCTACAACATAAGTTAACTGATTTCCATGGTCTCTTAAATTATGCATTATGATTATAAAATAAATTGTTTCAGTAAAAGAATTAATTCATAGCTGTTCCTCCCTGGTTCTCAGGCAACTTTGATGTTTTCTTACTTTATTTGAACCTTATGTTAAACTTAAACTGATATTATGTTAAAGATATACCCACACTTTACGAGGTGTATCGCTCAATAACCTCCTGTTTGATTCGTGGGTCTCCGAGGCGTAGTGTAGCGGAGCCGAGGAACCACGATTCAAACAGGAGGTTATTGAGCAATACACCGAGGGGAGTGTGGGTATATCTGACTTATACCCCACTCCGGTCGAGTCATATTTGACGAAAAAGAGCATTCCATCATTCTTTGAATATACAGCTCTTGACCCAACTAGATCAATAGAATGTTAACAATACTCATTGCGGTTTAAAACCATAAGCTAACTTCATTACATTAAAATTGGTACAGACAGTACTTATATTCATAGGCTTATATATATATACATAGGCTTGTACACTGTCGTGTACCCGATAAGGAGGGGACTTTTCAAAATGGTGGACGTGACAGGTCAACAGAGGTAGGTGTCTGCTTTCAGTGCTCCCTTCTCCTAATCGACGAGGTTTAGATGGTCACCTTTAACTGTGGTAATCGGGAATAGAATTTCGAATACATTCCTTACGAGTTTTGGTTCACAAACTGCAAGAAATTTGCGTATTTTAGATGTCAAGTTGATGTTTATCTCACTTTCATTTTCGAAGCGGAGAGGAGACTTTTAAATGCCTTTTTTCATGCCCTTAACGACCTTGAATATCATACATATTGTCGCGCATATCAGTGTTTGGTTATAATAAAGATTTCTGTGCAACTTGAACTGATTTGGTTCAGAAACTACGAAGTTATTGACAAAATAACAAATCAACATGGCAGCGGAGTGGACTCGCCGAATAAGCGGCGGAGGGGACCCAGGAGGTCGGATAGGGAGAGGACATTTTTGGATATGGAGGGGACACATTTGGATATGGAGTGGACATCACTTTCAAATTGTACTGTAGTTGAGACAATACCCATGGTAATACACAAACTCCTAGTTTCATTAGAACTATCATAAACCTTTTCATCTACAAATGATTGAAATAGAGGTTTCTCTTTTCTTTTGCAGAACTTACCTAGAGAACGTTTCCGTTGCTGCCGTTGTCAAATCAATGCAAAGCAGCCGAAACACATATTATATAGATGCAATAAAGGAATCTGTTCTCAATCTCTAATAAGCCGCAGAAAGCCCTTTTGCCGATGGTTGCGTTGAACATTTCAATTGTTTTAGCAAAAGGGCATTCCGGGTCTAATGAGAGATTGAGCACAGACTCCTTTAATGCATCTTCGGACTTGTGATGCACAAACAAGTGACTTATCATCAACATTGAAAATCTCGTTTTTGTAAAGTGTCCATTTTTCACTTGACGGCTCTAAACATTCTATTTCCAATTTCAATGTTTGTAATGGGTGGTAACAAATGCAGTGATCTATGATGTGTGGCAACGGCAGCAACGGAAACGTTCTCCAGGTAAGTTCTGCAAAAGAAAAGAGAAACCTCTATTTCAATCATTTGTAGATGAAAAGGTTTATGATAGTTCTAATGAAACTAGGAGTTTGTGTATTACCATGGGTATTGTCTCAACTACAGTACAATTTGAAAGTGATGTCCACTCCATATCCAAATGTGTCCCCTCCATATCCAAAAATGTCCTCTCCCTATCCGACTTCCTGGGTCCGCTCCGCCGATTATTCGGTGAGTCCACTCCGCTGCCATGTTGATTTGTTATTTTGTCAATAACTTCGTAGTTTCTGAACCAAATCAGTTCAAGTTGCACAGAAATCTTTATTATAACCAAACACTGATATGCGCGACAATATGTATGATATTCAAGGTCGTTAAGGGCATGAAAAAAGGCATTTAAAAGTCTCCTCTCCGCTTCGAAAAGGAAAGTGAGATAAACATCAACTTGACATCTAAAATACGCAAATTTCTTGCAGTTTGTGAACCAAAACTCGTAAGGAATGTATTCGAAATTCTATTCCTGATTACCACAGTTAAAGGTGACCATCTAAACCTCGTCGATTAGGAGAATGGAGCACTGAAAGCAGACACCTACCTCTGTTGACCTGTCACGTCCACCATTTTGAAAAGTCCCCTCCTTATCGGGTACACGACAGTGTTGTAGAAAATGTATATACACAAAACAACAGAAAATACCTCTGCTTGTATCAACCCGCATTAGCGCAGTCGATAGAGTCGCTGCTCAACAACATAAAGGTCCCTGGTTCGATTCCCACCATCTTTGATTATAATTCTCAAAAACTTATAATTCTAAATTTTACAATTCCGTTTATTTGGCAACTTTGAAGATGTCTTCTCCTGACTAAGTGTAGATTAACAAAAAAGAGTAGGATATTAGAAAAAGTAGAGGTGTATCAGTGGATAACCTACAGTTACAACATAGAAAGGAGAGGTGTATCCGTCAATACACCTACAGTTAGAACAAAGGAAACCATAGCAACGAGACCGGAAGTGGGGTATAAGTGAAACTTACACTAGCATTACTTGTAAAACAAAAAACTTTGGCTGTGTGAAATTGACACATCAGTCTCAAGTTAAAGTGTACACTGAGAGCAGTCTATTATAATATGTAAGCCTATATCCTCTCACTACCTC